>PYWC01000003.1:2440564-2462662 GCA_003182015.1 Tuber magnatum | reverse complement strand
GTTAAGAGTTGGTGGTCTGTAACTATCGTGAAGGAATTTCCCATTAGTACATGGTGGAACCGATTAAGCGCTTCCACTATCGCTAAGGCCTCTTTGTCAATGGTCCCATAGTTCATCTGAGCGTTGGTGAATTTCCTGCTGTGTAATGGGGCTGGTCGTGCCGTCTCATAAGTGGTTCCTTGTCCTACCCATGCTCCAACTCCTTAATCTGAGGCGTCTGTAACCAACCAAATTGGTTTCTTGCTCCGTATGTCTATTGGTCGCATGACCGGGTGATCCATAATCCGCTTTCAGACTATATCAAATGCGGTCTGGTGGGTCATCGTCTATACGAATTCAGCGTTTCCCGTTAAGTCAGTTAGCGGTGCTATCAACGTAGCATGGTGTGGGAGAAACTGGGCCACATAATTCACTATTCCTAGGAATCATTGCAATTCCTTCTTGTTTTTTGGTGTTTCCCATTCTGCAATGGATGATATTTTCTGGGGGGAGGCATGGATCCCTTTGTTGTCCACTATGTGTCCTAATACTTCCAGTTTGTCCGCAAAAAGTACTGACTTCTTTTTGCTCGCGAAGAATTTTGCTTTTCTGAGCCGGTCACATACTTGGCACATGTGTTTTTCATGTTCCTCTGATGTATCTGAAAATATGAGAATATCATCAATGTATATCCATACAAAATGATGTAAAAATTCGCTTAGGAGGTCCTCCATTATCCGCATAAATGTTGCTGGTGCATTCATGTCTCCTTGAAGCATTACTTTGCTCACAAATCCTCCGAATGGGTTTTTGAATGAGTTGAACTTAACAGTTTCTTTTTCCACCCGTGTTTGGAAGTATGCGTTGCTTAGGTCGATCTTGCTCCTGAATTTTGCTCATCCTATTCGGTTAAGGATCTGTTGTTGATTTGGAAATGATGCACTATCCATAACCGTGTTATCGTTTCTCACTTTTAGGTCCACCCGGGGGTGGATTCTTCCATCAGATTTAGGTTGTACAAACATAGGTGCCGCTCCGGGAACTTCCTGTCATACAATTACCCCACTTCGTAGCTGCTCGCTTATCCAGTTCATGAGTTTTTCTTTGTAGGCTTCTGCGATCAAGTATGTTGGTTGGTTTCGTAGATCAATTGGATCCTTTAGCCGAATGTGGTGGTTAATCTTACGCACTGGGGGTAGCATTTCAGGGACCTTGTCCGGGAATACATCCTTGTATTCTTCCAACAATGTTTTTGTGCTGGCGTCTGACACAGCGGCTCGGATTTCCCCGCTTGTTGGTTTGTATAGCACCCGTAGCTTGTCATCGGGAAATTCCACTGCTGTATCCCCACACCTGATAAGAGCATTATGTCTTTTAAGGAACGGCGTTCCAATCAGGGCGTCGTACTTCGCCAAGTTCCCCACCAACATCTGCTGATTTGTCCATTTCTTTTTCCCGATTCCTACGGTCAGTCCACATTTCTTGTAGCTTGAAGAGCGGGATCCTTTCATAGCCATATTGACTGTTGTTGGTTTGGGTATTTTTTCTGTAGGGATTCCATGGGTAGAGATAAAGGTGGCGCTAATTATGTCGCAGCCGATTGTTCCCGTTTCGAAAAGTACCTTTGCTGGGTGGCCTTCTATGTGAATCATTCCTTCAAGAGCGTCACGGGGCCTTATTGCCACTGTTGGTTGCGTTCGCAGGCTTTTCATTTCCACTGAGTTCATTTCCACTTCATCATATTCGGTTGCTTCCATGTGGTTTGTGCTAGTCTCTTGCTTTGCGTCCTTTCCTTTTCCTTTTTTGGCATAGCAATCTTTTACGTAGTGCCCCTTTTTCCCGTATTCGAAACATGTGCCTTCCTCGCGTCGTTTCTGCTTCTTGTCTTTCTTGTCTTTTGAATCCTTGCGGTCAGGTTTATCCTTTTTCGTACTATCCCGCAATGATGATCCTTTACTGTTCCTTTGCTACGATACGTGGGTCCGGTAAACTCCTGTTTCATATAGGATAGCTTCCTTCCGTTCGGCCCGCTTGTCTTTCTTTTCAAAGGAATCACCCTCCTCCTCCATGGGTTCTACCTCCTGTCGTAGTCTGAGATGCATTGCTTCATACAATCTTTGTCGCAGCGTATACTGAGACGCCGTCCCAGTATGCAATGGTCCATAATACATTAAGAGATCCGTCGCGACCAAGGTTACTCTTTCGGTTTTCCCATTTCGTACTTGCTGGATATTCTGGAACCTTTTGTATAATTCTTCCGTGTTCTGCGAGGATTGGAATCTCTCTCTCAAGTATTTTATCAGGGTTGTTCCGCGGATCCTTTCCCTACTCTCATAGTGGTTCATTGCTTGGTGGTATGCTTCCTCTGCCTTCTCGGTACAGAAGCTTCCAAAATATTCTCCGCTTCCTTCCTTCGTTTTGTCCACTCCGTGTAGGGCCAGGTATTGAGCGGTTGTTATAACCCACTGGTTAAATACTTCAGGTTTTAAGTCGTCCTTTTCACCCGAGAACGAGGGTGGCAGTGGAAGTTTCATTTTAGGTCCTGTTCGCTCGGCCTCTGGGCTGGGCGGTCCGGCAGATTCACCTTCAAACATATTGTGTTCGGACTTTTCGTCACTCGAGCTGCTGTCTGGGGAGCTTCCAGGAGGGTCGCTGGAGTGATTGTCTGGTGGCTGCCTTACTACCGAATGATCTGATGCTTCTTCGTCCTCTTCATTCTTCTTAGGTGTCGGCTTGGGTATGCTGTCTTTCTTCGGTGGTTGCGCCGGTGCCTTTCCTTTGCTGGGGCGGAAGGGAAATTGCCCAGGAAGGCTAGTTGCTGCCTCAGCTAATTTATCAGTCGATTCGCTAAAGGTCTGCTAGGCCAAGTCTTGCGCTAGTTGCCATTCTTCTTTGTCGATCGAGAACTCGCTCTTTGGCCCTTTCGGTTTCTTGGGTTGCCTTTTCTGGGTAAGGCCTTCTCGTGGGACCTGCTTCCCACTTCCAGTCTCCAGTGCCTCAATGGTGTCGTGTTGGCGGAGCTGAACCTTTCTTGGTTCTGCCGCTCCCCGATGCTAGCTTCTCTATTGGACCTTTTGTAGGGTCATTAGCCCAGGTCCCTGCAGGTTTCTTAACCACTTACTGAGGTTAAAAAAATGTAACGTGTTCGGGCCAGGCCCTAGTCACGTAGCGGTATGATAGGAGCAGATGGCTTCGTGGTCAACACGAAGTGAGGGCTGCTTGCTAAAGGAGGCTTCGAACGGGGTGTAATAGGAGATCAAAGAAGTAACCGTTCAACCAAGTATATTTTAAGAATACTGTCTGTCGAAGTCTGCTGTTTCCATCGTGGGAATCAGCGGTCTTTAAATATAGCATATCGCTTGTCTCCAGTGTGAGCGATATTGCAAAACAATGTGTGCATCAAGCGATAGCACACGAAACAATTCACGTATCAACCGATACTGTGAAACCAAACATAAAACAATGTGTGTATCAACCGATAGCACACGAAATAATACCCGTATCAAATGATACTGTGAAACCAAACATAAAACAAGGTGCGTATCAACTGATAGCACACGAAATAATACAAGTATCAAATGATACTGTGAAACCAAATATAAAACAATGTGTGTATCAACCGATAGCACACGAAACAATACAAGTATCAAACGATACTGTGAAACCAAATATAAAACAATGTGTGTATCAACCGATAGCACACGAAACAATACAAGTATCAAACGATACTGTGAAACCAAATATAAAACAATGTGTATATCAACCGGTAGCACACGAAACAATACAAGTATCAAACGATACTGTGAAACCAAACATAAAACATAAAACATAAAACAACCTAGTACCTGTACCGGTTACAACCACCAGGAACCAGAAGATGAAGGAATCCGCATTGAGTGGGAGGAGACAGTGGCCCCAGACCCTGTATCGAGATATGTGGGCTGAATCGCAGGCCCAGAAGACCCAAAGGGGGTGGTTATGGAAACTCTGCCAAATCCATCCCGGGAGTACACTGCTCTCTTCCTGCCTCAGACAGTGGAATGGCTCCCGAGTCATAACACCTTTGATCATGAGATCAAGGTCACTAAAGGTGAGAAGCCCCTATGAGGGCCAATATACCCATTATCTGAAAAGGAACTATGGGCATTGTGAAAGTACCACAACAAAATACTGCACCAGGAGAAGAAAACACCCAGCCAGTCCCCCGCCAGTAGACCAATACTGTTTGTACTGAAACCTGATGGGCAGCTAAGACTGTATGTAGACTACTGCAGACTTACCAAGGTCACAATTACCAACAAATACCTTCTACCACTTGTGAGTAAACTTAGAGATTGAGTAGTCAGGTCGTGTGTCTTTACCAAGTTGGAGCTGAAGGATGGGTACCACTTGATATGCATTAAAAAGGAGTACGAATGGAAACCTACCTTATGCACTCGATACGGTCATTATGAGTACTGGGTAATGCCATTCAGGCGAGTAAACACATGTGGTACCTTTCAGGACATGATGGACATGGTTCTGAGAAGGTTCCTAGACTTAAGAGTAGTCGTATATATACATGACATCCTCATCTACTGTAAGACTGAGGAAGCCCACATCAAACCTATCAAGAAGGTATTGGCCTAGTTGCAGAAATACCAGTTGTCAGTATCTATCACTAAATTAGTCCTCTACACCAAGGAAGTGGAATTTCTGGAATATATAGACAAGACAGATGGGATCACTATCAGTGATCGAAAGGTCAAAGCCATAAGGGAATGGAAGAGACCTGAGTCCGTAAAGGACATACAAACTTTTATGGAATTTGCAAACTTCTACTACAGATTCATCAAAAATTTCTCAGGAACTTGTAAACTTATAACGGAGTTGTTGAAAGGCGACTTAAAGGGATTTGCATGGGGAAAGAAGCAGGAGGAGGCTTGTGAGTTCCTAAAAAAACAGTTTGTAATAGCTCTTATCTTGGCACATTTTCACCCAGACCAAAAACACAGTGGTGGAAATGGATGCAAGTGAATTTGGACTAGGGTGTATACTGTCACAGTATATCGAGAAAAGGCTACACTAGATAGCATTTCACTCCTGACAGCGCAACTCTGCAGAACTCAACTACAATGTTCATGGTAAAAGGTTACTTGCTATGGTTGAAGTATTCAAGGAATGGCGTCACTACCTTGCAGGAACAAGGGAACCCATCACAGTATTTACCGATCATCAGAATCTACAATACTTCCTCATGACCAAGGCATGGAATGCCAGACAGATATGGTGGGCACAGAAGTTAGCAGATTTTAACTTCAAAATTGTATACTAACCAGGGTCCAGTGGCAGAAAGCCAGACGCATTGAGCAGATGGCCGGAGTACTGTCCCAAGTGCAGAGCTGCGCAAAGCAAGAAACTCTCAATCTTAAACCCTGTACATTTTAACCAGGTGATGGTTATAGTGGTAGGAGGAGAGGATGAACCTGGTCCAGGTCAAAAGACACCTGAGCTGGAATACTCCTGAGCTATGAGATTACACCCAGAAGCTCACATTCCAACATGTGGCTCAAGCGAAGTAGCAGGAAATGATATCAATACCCTGAAAGGGATGGTAGTACCTGCTCGCAGACAGGCAACGGTAGACACCAGAATAGCCTCGTTATTACCCTTGGGAACTTACGGCCAAGTAGCTCCTAGAAGTGGCCTTGCCGCCCACCATGCAATCATGGTCAGGGCAGGAGTTGTTGACAGGGACTCCCGTGGCGAGATGAAGGTGTTACTATTCAACTTGAAGGACCAGGACTACCATGTGGAAAAGGGCAAATGAGTAGCACAACTCATAGTGGAAAGGATTCATAAAGAGGAGCTCTGTGAAGAAATGGAGCTAAATAATACTGAGAGGGGACAGGTAGGGTTCGGAAGCATGGGAACCAGTGTGGTTAAGACATCCACTGAAGCCAGTCAGCTGAAAGAAGAAGAGGGACTAGATCAACACTTTGATAGGTTGGATTAGGAGAGATACAAGGCCCTGACGAGCGAAAAAACTGTGCTAACCAACGCAGTAGTTATCAAAGCAACAGTATCGAAATTTAATGCCCAATTCTTAAGACAGGTGAAGGAAAAGGGGAAAACAGACTAGGACTGAAAATTGAGGAGAGAGGAGTTGGAAAGGCTCAGAGATAAGAGAAAGGAAATACCGATAAATTAGACTTTACTGGATGGCCTTCTTTACTACAAAGGACGGCTATTTATCCCAAAAGATGAAACCCTACAAATACTGATTGCTCAAAGCAGCTACGACTCCTAGGTCACAGGGCATTTGGGTCAGGAAAAGACAGTGGAAATCATAACAAGAGACTTCTACTGAAAAGGGCTTGCAGAATGGATAAATGACTACATATGATCCTGTGATAAGTGTCATTATAACAAAACGCTGCGAGATACAAAGTATGGATTTCTACAGCTATTGGAAATACCCTACATGGCGTGGACACCTATCTCAATGGACTGCATAATGCAGCTACCGTAGTCACAAGATAACACTCCGATCATGGTAGTAGTCGACCGCTTTACCAAGATGGCCTATTTCATAGAGCTTAAAGAAAATACAATAGCAAAGGATGTAGCCAGACCTTTCTCCAGGAGGTGTGGAGATTGTATGTACTACCAACAGAGGTCACCTCGGACATAGACGTGAAGTTCACCAGTGAATTTCGGGAATCTCTCTGCAAACTCGTAGGCATTACGTGAAAAATGTCAACAGTATACCATTCTCAGACAGATGGGCAAATGGAGAGAACCAACCAAGTGCTGGAAGGCTATCTTCGAAGCTTCATTAACTATAATCAGGACGACTAGCACCAAGTGCTTCCACTAGTGGAACATGCCTACAATAACTCCGTTACAAGCACGTATAGACTAACCCCATTATACACAAACTATGAATACCACCCGCAGACAGAGTGGGTGAAGGAGCAAGAAGCTCAAAACCCAGAAGCTACCATGTATGCTCACTAGATAAAGGAAATACATGTACAAACTATGGCCACACTAAAGGCAACTAGAGAAGCAATAGGGCAGTACTATGACAAGAAAGCTAGGCCACAGCTAAACTTTTGGACTGGCAACTTGGTCATACTAAACTCCTAGAATATTCGCACCAAGCAACCCTCCAAAAAGCTTAGCCCAAAGTTGTATCAGCCATTCAAAATCCTGGAGCCATGCAGCAAGCGAGCATTTAAGTTGGAAATCTCAGAACGCTGGAGGATCCATCCTATCTTCCATGTATCATTGTTGGAGCCTTATCCAACGTCAGTTGGACTGGCTCGAGAGCAGCCTCTCTGGATGCCTGAAGTGATAGATAGCTACTTGGAATAGGAGGTTGAAATGATAGTAAAGAGTGAGGTTATTTCCTATAGTTGCAGAGTCCATAGGCGCACTAGGGGGATCTGTGAACTTAGGTACTTTGTGAAGTGGCAGGGGTGTTCAGAGGATAAAAACACTAGGGAACCGCTGGAACGTTTAGGGCATGTGCTGGAATTGGTAGAAGGGTTTCACAGGGAGAACCCAGATATGCTATGGGTATAGAGGAAGGATGACAAGGAGAGGTTTTCCTAGGTATGGGTAAGTAAACATACAAAGGTTTTTCACCCAATCTTGCCAAGTCCTTAAAGGTATTTAATTTGTACACTATGAGAGAAATAGATTATAGAGATTCAAGCCAAACTCTTAGAGAGGGGAGCTCATGTTGCACAGAAGACGAACTGGGATAGCCCACTGGGCATGCCACGTGATCACTGGCAAAAGATCACGTGTTCAATCCATGGGTTCATCAGAGTATTTGGAGAATTGGTTAATTTCTACCAATACGACCCCAGCACAAAACCCTCATTTACACCACTACCGAAAGTCCCCAACAGAGGGGTTTTCGCTGAGTCATCAAGAGAGGACTCACAGCTATCCTGACAAGGTCGAACAAACTAAATTAGTCTATTGGTTGTAGAGATAAACGCATGCAATGATTCCTCTACTACTCCAATAGATGATAGCCAACTGGGAGGAGGTCGACCACTCTGATAGGAGTTCCTGGCTGCCATGAAGGCAGTAAGACTGAATTTCAAGTCCATTGGTAGAGGAATGTGGAGGAAAATCCTGACGAGGGGACGATGCCCAAGAGACGATAGTTCACCCACGCTCAGAGGTATGATAAGGTAGAGCCCAATGATGGCCTACCACGTGGAAGGTTAACCCTAAATGTAACAAGTCCCAAACGCCACTGGCACTATAAGACAGGAGCATGCCTCCTGTGGGTTGACGCAGATAGATAAGAAATCTGCCTGCATAAGTCTGTAGTCGGAGCTGATTACTTTGTCTGCAGAGATAGAACCTGTAGCCGCTTGCCACGGTGAAAGGATTTGAGGAACTATGATTAGATCGAACACGGCAAGGAGAAGAATAGAACACCCTCCCCACCACTTGAAGAAATCAGAGTCAAGTAGGGTAAAGGTTTTCAGGGTCTACGAAGTTTGTACAAGGAAAGATAGGAGGAATTGATAGGCCGTGAACACCCAGACCTGGAATATAAATATCATGATACCTCCCAATCTTTACAAACATCATCAGTGACAAAGAAGAGATTTTATCAATATATGCATTGTATGATACACTTCTACATTTACTTCATCCTGACATTTCTAGTGAGTCTTTCTAGTAATCACTTCATCACGTATTAGGCCTTAGTACAGACTCGCTTGTCCTAAGGGTTGGCTACCATCTAATACATATGGGTAACTACAACAGTAACCTCTGAGAATGTCATCCAATATATGAGTAGGCTAAGAGAGCAAGTATCAAGCAGGTCAACCCTGTACCTACTAATAATATTAGAAGGTTTATAGAGAAAATGATAGCCCAAAAACAGGAAACTGATAGAGGCCAGGATCTTGGCAGCCATCAGGAAGGATAGCAATGGGCAAGAAGCTATAAGTGTAGTGGTATTGGTCTAGCTAGGAACTGCTGCCCAAAGATGGATACAAGTTTTGGGCCTGGCTGGCAGACCCGCACCATAGCTACTACTGAGGCCATCACCTGGGCCTGTTGTACCTGCTATAGCAAAATGTCCCCCCTACTACAAATCAACAAACACCTAGCTGTAGCTGAGACCCTAGTGCACAGATCCACCCTGGCCCTGCCAGACCAAGGGGTACCTTTATAGGCAAGCAGGGCCATACTGCTCAGGCCCAAACAACCTAGTATGAAACAAACAAGGGTGGCCATTATGATAGCTAGTATAGACATGGATAGTGTCAGCCTTCTTCTAATATGTAAGAGGAACCGAGACAGTACCTTAGGCATTAGAAAGAAGACCACCACCTACTTAATACTATCTACACCACATAAGACAAAGAAAAGTCTACTGATTACATTTGTAGAGAAGGGCCACAGGAATGGGGCCCTAAGGGTCACAATAGTCATAATAAGGGATGCAGTAAATGTAGCCTTCAGGGTCAATATTGTATACACAGAACTTAGTAAGAACAATAAGCTGGTACTCATGACTATGAAGAGCATCCCAGCAAAACCAGCTCTAGAAGACAAAGAAGAGATTACTAAAGTACTAAATAAGATGAATATCTTTGGATTTGATATAGCAGTAGATATAACAACTATGAACATAGTGCTAAATAGCATCCCACTAGGGAAGGATGACTGGTAGCCAGAAAGCTGGGACATAGAAAGTATAGCATGGGACAACCTCAAATATGAGATTATACTGTATAATTCTAGTATATATACAATTGACCAGCCAAAGTGGATCAAGTTCTCTACAGGCCTTATGGTAGAGGGGAAAAAGAAGTTCTTAATAATTCTATTGGTAGAGAGCACAGGTCTGATGAGAAGAGAAGCAGTCAAGCAGAACCTAGCCTTGGGGGTATATGAGGTATGGTACACTTTTAGAAAGTATATCTACAAAGATGCCTCCACCTTGTGTGAGAGGTGCTTGCAATATAGTTACTACAGAGCCTACTGCTGGGCAAACTATAGGTACAAGTACTGTGCCCAAGACTACCACAATAAGGACCACTGGTACCCTCAGAGTTAGTGTGAAGTAGGCAAGGGAAAGTCATACTCATACACAGTCAGGAGATGCACAAGCTGGAGAGAGATATCACACTTTATGGGCAACAGACACTGTCCTACCAGAACTAGAGTAAGATCACTAGCCCTAGGCCTTCTGGAACCCATATCTGCTTAAAACCCAGTACATCCAATCAAAGAAAACTCCTAAGTTAATAGTTAGGTATGGTGAAAGAGGATATTATATACTACAAGGTAGGTGGGTCCATGCATATTGTCACCAAGTTGCTAAATTCCTTCTGGAAATTCAAACAGAAAAAATAAATACTGGTGGAAGTAGTTCTAGAAAATACCGATTGGCTTCATGTTGAAGGATACATATGTTATGCTAGCACAGGCTGTAATGGGGACAACTCTAGGAAGATGGATCCCAAGGTTGCGGCCGCACCAAACAACTTCAAACTTATTGTCAAAGGTTCACCCAAATGTAAGAGTAAAGTAAGCGGTAAAACTTAATATCGTTAAGCCTGACGCTTGACTCAATTAAGGTCCCGAGAGGATTGATTATTGGAGTAGGAGGGTTCTTGCATAGACTTTCAAGTAGTTTTATATTATGCCAGAAACTCTTCTATTAGTTTACTCCAACTATTTGAGCACACCCTTCTCTGCTAAGGGCGGTCCGACACGTCTCCTGGTACACCCTTCGGGCATGCATGTGTTGACACAGTCTAGTTGGCGTTCGCCTTATGCGGTTATCGTTTCTGCAGCCTATTGCTATTTTGCCCGCCGGTGTGAAAGCTTCTGCACATCGGAGTCTTGCTAGTGGCTAACAGTCAAGACGCCGCATGAACGAGACTATTTATGACAGCCTTCCCATATGTGTTGATCTCTACTTGGCCCTGGAAGCTATAGTAAGCAGTTTATCTATCTACTATTTATGGTTCTCGGACTTCTGGTGTCTTCCACAGGATACGGTGATCCGGGAGGGGTCCAATAGGCGCTACCCATGACCACTACCTTGGATTCACCTTACCTGTGGTAGGAAACATGCTTTTAGTGTCTCTGCACTTCCCTTTCAGGGCCTATGGTGTTGGGGACACTTTCGGGCTTAGTAGGTGTAAAACTCTCCCAGTCGCCCCAACACCACCCCAGACTACCTTCGGGACCCGCATGGGTAACTCCCGTTGACTCTGCCAGTTTTGGTCCGTTTTACTCCAAACAACATGCAGGGGGTACTCCACCTTCCACCCTATGCCTCCTTGTATATCCTGCGAACAGCTTATGGTCGACCGAACAGCAGCGATAGATACGGCATTGCGAGCAGGTCTCCAAAGACCCTTCTTTGCTAGACTGCACACAACTACACACCTGTTTGCCCATAACATCCGGGCCTCAAGGCGGGGCCTCAGGGGTATGATAGGAATAATGTCTCCAGTTTATAGCTTCTTCGGAGCCGTATAGCTCGTCCAATAGCATCTTCCAGAACCCCAGATTCCAGCGTTTTGCATGGCTTCATGTGACTAACATTCCAGTCATTTTTCCTGAACTCCCCGAGGGACTTCGTACTGAAAGGTATGGTAACCCAGGACTATGGGCAGGGTAACCTCATTCTGAGAGTAGGGTAACCTTGTCTGGCGGACAAGATAACTTTTCCCTGTTACCCTGTCTATCCCGTTGCCGGAGCAAGACATTTTCAGACCTGTCTCCAGTTACCCGGCCTAGCTGAGTAATTGCCCCTTCAGGGGTCCCTAAGTATGCTGACACCACTTCCCGGTTGTACCCAGGTACCTAAGTACCTGGCCAGCTAATTCTGTTTATTTTGGAGCCCAGGCCATCAGGTCTCCATGGGTCAAGTACTTACTTGCCTGCCAGTTCCTACCAGTTCACCTGCTGGCTACCTGTATGGGTGTAGGTTCCGACGGCCATAGCTCATGGATGCTGGGTCGTTACACAGGCAAAACAATATGGCAGGGTCATATATATAAAAAACTAGTATATATCGATATTTACTGTTGAGACAAGAAGTTCCAAGTACTGCATTGTATGGACAAGGGGGACCAAGATCACTATCAAATAACAAAGACTGTTGAAAAATAACTTAAACTGTAACCGGTACGGGTTACCATTGTTTTATGTTTCGTTTCACAGTATCGTTTGATACTTGTAGTGTTTCGTGTGCTATCGGTTGATACACACATTGTTTTATGTTTGGTTTCACAGTATCGTTTGATACTTGTATTGTTTCGTGTGCTATCGGTTGATACACACATTGTTTTATGTTTGGTTTCACAGTATCGTTTGATACTTGTATTGTTTCGTGTGCTATCGGTTGATACACACATTGTTTTATGTTTGGTTTCACAGTATCGTTTGATACTTGTATTGTTTCGTGTGCTATCGGTTGATACACACATTGTTTTATGTTTGGTTTCACAGTATCGTTTGATACTTGTATTGTTTCGTGTGCTATCGGTTGATACACACATTGTTTTATGTTTGGTTTCACAGTATCGTTTGATACTTGTATTGTTTCGTGTGCTATCGGTTGATACACACATTGTTTTATGTTTGGTTTCACAGTATCGTTTGATACTTGTATTGTTTCGTGTGCTATCGGTTGATACACACATTGTTTTATGTTTGGTTTCACAGTATCGTTTGATACTTGTATTGTTTCGTGTGCTATCGGTTGATACACACATTGTTTTATGTTTGGTTTCACAGTATCGTTTGATACTTGTATTGTTTCGTGTGCTATCGGTTGATACACACATTGTTTTATGTTTGGTTTCACAGTATCGTTTGATACTTGTATTGTTTCGTGTGCTATCGGTTGATACACACATTGTTTTATGTTTGGTTTCACAGTATCGTTTGATACTTGTATTGTTTCGTGTGCTATCGGTTGATACACACATTGTTTTATGTTTGGTTTCACAGTATCGTTTGATACTTGTATTGTTTCGTGTGCTATCGGTTGATACACACATTGTTTTATGTTTGGTTTCACAGTATCGTTTGATACTTGTATTGTTTCGTGTGCTATCGGTTGATACACACATTGTTTTATGTTTGGTTTCACAGTATCGTTTGATACTTGTATTGTTTCGTGTGCTATCGGTTGATACACACATTGTTTTATGTTTGGTTTCACAGTATCGTTTGATACTTGTATTGTTTCGTGTGCTATCGGTTGATACACACATTGTTTTATGTTTGGTTTCACAGTATCGTTTGATACTTGTATTGTTTCGTGTGCTATCGGTTGATACACACATTGTTTTATGTTTGGTTTCACAGTATCGTTTGATACTTGTATTGTTTCGTGTGCTATCGGTTGATACACACATTGTTTTATGTTTGGTTTCACAGTATCGTTTGATACTTGTATTGTTTCGTGTGCTATCGGTTGATACACACATTGTTTTATGTTTGGTTTCACAGTATCGTTTGATACTTGTATTGTTTCGTGTGCTATCGGTTGATACACACATTGTTTTATGTTTGGTTTCACAGTATCGTTTGATACTTGTATTGTTTCGTGTGCTATCGGTTGATACACACATTGTTTTATGTTTGGTTTCACAGTATCGTTTGATACTTGTATTGTTTCGTGTGCTATCGGTTGATACACACATTGTTTTATGTTTGGTTTCACAGTATCGTTTGATACTTGTATTGTTTCGTGTGCTATCGGTTGATACACACATTGTTTTATGTTTGGTTTCACAGTATCGTTTGATACTTGTATTGTTTCGTGTGCTATCGGTTGATACACACATTGTTTTATGTTTGGTTTCACAGTATCGTTTGATACTTGTATTGTTTCGTGTGCTATCGGTTGATACACACATTGTTTTATGTTTGGTTTCACAGTATCGTTTGATACTTGTATTGTTTCGTGTGCTATCGGTTGATACACACATTGTTTTATGTTTGGTTTCACAGTATCGTTTGATACTTGTATTGTTTCGTGTGCTATCGGTTGATACACACATTGTTTTATGTTTGGTTTCACAGTATCGTTTGATACTTGTATTGTTTCGTGTGCTATCGGTTGATACACACATTGTTTTATGTTTGGTTTCACAGTATCGTTTGATACTTGTATTGTTTCGTGTGCTATCGGTTGATACACACATTGTTTTATGTTTGGTTTCACAGTATCGTTTGATACTTGTATTGTTTCGTGTGCTATCGGTTGATACACACATTGTTTTATGTTTGGTTTCACAGTATCGTTTGATACTTGTATTGTTTCGTGTGCTATCGGTTGATACACACATTGTTTTATGTTTGGTTTCACAGTATCGTTTGATACTTGTATTGTTTCGTGTGCTATCGGTTGATACACACATTGTTTTATGTTTGGTTTCACAGTATCGTTTGATACTTGTATTGTTTCGTGTGCTATCGGTTGATACACACATTGTTTTATGTTTGGTTTCACAGTATCGTTTGATACTTGTATTGTTTCGTGTGCTATCGGTTGATACACACATTGTTTTATGTTTGGTTTCACAGTATCGTTTGATACTTGTATTGTTTCGTGTGCTATCGGTTGATACACACATTGTTTTATGTTTGGTTTCACAGTATCGTTTGATACTTGTATTGTTTCGTGTGCTATCGGTTGATACACACATTGTTTTATGTTTGGTTTCACAGTATCGTTTGATACTTGTATTGTTTCGTGTGCTATCGGTTGATACACACATTGTTTTATGTTTGGTTTCACAGTATCGTTTGATACTTGTATTGTTTCGTGTGCTATCGGTTGATACACACATTGTTTTATGTTTGGTTTCACAGTATCGTTTGATACTTGTATTGTTTCGTGTGCTATCGGTTGATACACACATTGTTTTATGTTTGGTTTCACAGTATCGTTTGATACTTGTATTGTTTCGTGTGCTATCGGTTGATACACACATTGTTTTATGTTTGGTTTCACAGTATCGTTTGATACTTGTATTGTTTCGTGTGCTATCGGTTGATACACACATTGTTTTATGTTTGGTTTCACAGTATCGTTTGATACTTGTATTGTTTCGTGTGCTATCGGTTGATACACACATTGTTTTATGTTTGGTTTCACAGTATCGTTTGATACTTGTATTGTTTCGTGTGCTATCGGTTGATACACACATTGTTTTATGTTTGGTTTCACAGTATCGTTTGATACTTGTATTGTTTCGTGTGCTATCGGTTGATACACACATTGTTTTATGTTTGGTTTCACAGTATCGTTTGATACTTGTATTGTTTCGTGTGCTATCGGTTGATACACACATTGTTTTATGTTTGGTTTCACAGTATCGTTTGATACTTGTATTGTTTCGTGTGCTATCGGTTGATACACACATTGTTTTATGTTTGGTTTCACAGTATCGTTTGATACTTGTATTGTTTCGTGTGCTATCGGTTGATACACACATTGTTTTATGTTTGGTTTCACAGTATCGTTTGATACTTGTATTGTTTCGTGTGCTATCGGTTGATACACACATTGTTTTATGTTTGGTTTCACAGTATCGTTTGATACTTGTATTGTTTCGTGTGCTATCGGTTGATACACACATTGTTTTATGTTTGGTTTCACAGTATCGTTTGATACTTGTATTGTTTCGTGTGCTATCGGTTGATACACACATTGTTTTATGTTTGGTTTCACAGTATCGTTTGATACTTGTATTGTTTCGTGTGCTATCGGTTGATACACACATTGTTTTATGTTTGGTTTCACAGTATCGTTTGATACTTGTATTGTTTCGTGTGCTATCGGTTGATACACACATTGTTTTATGTTTGGTTTCACAGTATCGTTTGATACTTGTATTGTTTCGTGTGCTATCGGTTGATACACACATTGTTTTATGTTTGGTTTCACAGTATCGTTTGATACTTGTAGTGTTTCGTGTGCTATCGGTTGATACACACATTGTTTTATGTTTGGTTTCACAGTCTCGTTTGATACTTGTAGTGTTTCGTGTGCTATTGGTTGATACACACATTGTTTTATGTTTGGTTTCACAGTATCGTTTCATACTTGTAGTGTTTCGTGTGCTATCGGTTGATACACACATTGTTTTATGTGTGGTTTCACAGTATCGTTTGATACTTGTAGTGTTTCGTGTACTATCGGTTGATACACACATTGTTTTATGTTTGGTTTTATAAGTATCATTTGATACGTATATTGTTTCGTGTGCTATCGGTTGATACAGACAATGTTTTGCAAAATCGCTCATACTGGAGATAAGCGATATGCTGTATTTAAAGACTGCTGATTCCCGCGATGGAAACAGCAGACTTCAACTGACAGTATTCTTTAATATACTCGGTTGAACGGTCACTTCTTTGATCTCCTATTACCCCCCATTCGAAGCGTCCTTTAGCTAGCAGCGCTCGCTTCGTGTTGATCACGAAGCCATCTGCTCCTATCGTACCGCTACGTGACTAGGGCCTGGCCTGAACGCGTTACATAAACCCCCACCATAAGTGGCACACGAAGGAACAAGAAAACTTAATCCTTAGTGCCCTCAATCCATGGTACCTGAACTAGTCTAATAGTAAAAATTTGACAGGTATCAAGCTGCACAAATGGACAAGAGAAAGAACTCTGAGGGTACAGAACCCACACATAGTAACATACTTACCCAATAGGTCCTATCTAACAGGCATAATGATTGACATGGTAATATCAAACAATGAGATAGAAATCGAAGTAGAACAACTAAACATTATAGCAGTGGACTGCCAGGTACTGGCAATTAGCACAAGTATCACATAGAAAACAATGAGCGAAGTCCCTTTAGTTACAGCAAAGCAGACTGAAAGGTGATAAAGACAAAACCTCCTTTTCTGAATAAGAATGATGACGACCCAGCAATGGTGTAAACCAAACTTATAGCTATAGTCCTAAATCATATACTGATTGCAAGGCCCCAGGGAAAAGCCTTATGACGCTGCTGTCTTGAGGCTAAAAGGAAAGAGGTACTGAGGTACCTGAGGGAAGGCCTAGAGTCCCAAGGGCTCAGATGGCTAATAAAGAAGTACAAAAAGGAGATCGCTAAAGCCAGGCTGAAAGCACTTTGGAAAGCACTGCAAGAAGGAACAGACTCTAAATACTTTAGGGCAGTCAAGCCAAGATAAACAAAGTACTCCATACCAGCCCTATGCAGAAGAAACAGCATGACTGTAGAAGAACACAGCCAGATAGCAGAGGAGCTGTAGGAAGTCCTGTACAGGGAAAAGTACTAGTGCATAGGCCTTAAACTGATGGTATCCTCAATACTACTATATAGTAGTATACTAGACATGATACTAAAGGAATCACCAAATAGAGCTACCTTAGGCCTGAACCTCATTCCCACAAGTCTGTTGAGGGGTTTAAAGAGTAAGAGGAACTGTTTTTGGCAAGATGATGAACTGTGCATGAAGGGAAAGCATGCTACTGACATGAAAGAAGAGCCATATAATTCAGATCCTGAAAGCTAACAAAGCGATATATATGGTAGCAAAAAGCTAAAGGCTAATACAGCTACAGAGTATCCTTGCCAAAGTCTTGGAAAGAGTAGTAGTCAAGAGGCTAGACAAGTTTGGCCTACTTAACAATAACATGTATAGGGGTGGAAAGAAATGATATACCGCTAATACCATATAAGCAATAAATACCCTGCTAACCAATATGATAATAACATGCATGTGCCTGACTACCTGGGTCATATCGGGTGGGTTCAACCACCTTCAGATTGAGGAAGTTCCTAAAAACATAGAAAAAGCAGACCCACACTTAGGGTAGTAGGTCTGATACTGGACAGCTGGAAGAACTATGAGCTACCAGTTTAATGGAAAAAACTCCAAAGGATTCACAACTGACAAGAGCATACCCCAAGGCTTCATCCTTTTTTCTATCCTCTTCCTTGTAAGCATAAAAGAGCTAGCAAAGCTAAAAACTGGAGACATACCAGGTGCCATTACATGAATCCTCACTTAGATAGATGACTTTCTTGAAGCTCCATGCTATCAGAATTAGGAGCAAGAAGCGGAAGCACACCAAATAACCTTAGACATGCTGTACAACTAGACAGAAGAGTTGGACTACAGGTTCATATCAGAGAAGGCCTATGCATTCATATCAAGATACTGGAAAGCAAAGAAATAACCCTAAAAATAAATGGAACAGCTATCTCCAAGAAGAAGTAGCTCTAGTAGTTGGGATACTTTATAACCAAGGACTGGAAATGGAACTACCATATAAGACACTGAATAAGGAAAGTAAACTAGACCAGCCACAGCCTACAGGTCCTGACTAGAAGATTCCAAAATAGAGGACTCAATATATGGACAATCTTCAGGCTGATACAAGGCTTGATCATACTGCAGCTGACATACAACATTGAAACCTAGAGCAATAAAGTCCCCCTATAAGAAGTACAGACTACTTCCAATAAGATTATCAGATGACCCTTCAAACTTGTACTAAAAACCCATGTAGCAGTATTACAAGCTAAACTTAGGATACCACTGCTAGCCCTCTACAAAGAGTATCAATACAACTTGCTGGTCCTAAGAGGGTATACAATAGGCAGGCACTTAAGCTGGACAAAAGGATGGTTGGAAAACTCTCTAGTAAAAGGCATAATCGTAGAGGTTATAACGACCCAGCATACATGAGCTATGGTAACCAGAACCTACACCCATACAGGAAGCCAGGAGGTGTGCTTGTAGGAACCAGCAGGCAAGTAAGCACTTGATACGGAGACCGAATGGCCCGGGCTCCGAGATGAACAGAATTAGCTGGCTGAGTACTTAGGTACCTGGCTACACCCTGGAGTGGTGTTAGTGTACTTAGGGACCTCTGAAGAGGCAGTTACTTGGCTAAGTCGGGTAACTGGAGAAAGGTCAAAAGTGTCTATCTCTGGTGACGGAATAGACAGGGTAACAGGGAAAAGTTATCTTGTCTACCAAACAAGGTTACCCTATCCTCAGGATCAGGTTACCCTGCCATGGGTCTTGGGTTACCCTGTCCTAAGTCCTGAGTTACCCTACCTTACAATACGAAGTCTCTCGGGAAGTTTGGGAAAAATGACTGGAATGTTAGTCACATGAAGCCATACATAATACTGGAATCTGGGGTTCCAGAAGGTACTATTGGGGAGCTACACAGCTCTGAAGAAGCTGTAAATTGGAGATATTATTTCTAGCATACCCCTCAGGCCTCGCCTTGAGGCCCAGACATCATGGGCAAATGGGTGTGTAGTTGTGCACAGTCTAGCAAAGAGGAATCTTTGAAGACCTGCTTGCAACACCGTATACATCGCTGCTGTCCAGTTAACTATAAGCTGTTCGCAGGATATAGAAGGGGGCATAGGGTGGAAGGTGGAGTATCTCCTCCAAGTTGTTCCAAGTAAAGCAGACCAAAACTGACGGAGTTAACAGGAGTTAACCATGGGGGTCCCGAAGGTAGTCCCAGGTGGTACCGGGGCAACTAGGAGAGTTTTACATATACCAAGCCCGAAAGTGTCCCCAACGCTATACGCTCTGTAAGGGACATGCAGAGACACTAAAAGCATGATTTCTACTTCAGGTAAGATGGGTCCGAGGTAGTGGTCATGGGTAGTGCCCATTGGACTCCTCCCAGACCACTGTATCCTGCGGAAGGCACTGGATGCCTAAGAAACGTAAACAGTAGATAGATAAACTGCTCACAGTATCTTCCAGGGTCAAGTACAGATCAATGCATATGGAAAGGGTGTCATAGATAGTCCAGTTCATCAGATGTCTTGACTGTTAGCCACTGGCAGGACGCCGATGCAAAGAAGCCTTTACTCTGGTGGACAAAGTGGAAATGCGCCGCAGAAATGATAACCGCATAAGATAAATACTGACTAGAATGTGTTGACACATGCATGCCCAGAGGATGTGCCAGAAGATATGTCAGACCACCCTTAGCGGAGAAGGGTGCGCTCAAATAGTTAGAGTAAACTGATAGGGGAGTTTCTGGCATAAGATAAAACTACTTGAACATCTATGCAAGAACTCTCCTACTCCAACAATCAATCCTCTCGAGATCTTAATTGAGTGAAGTGTCAAGCTTAACAATATTAAGTTTTGCTGTGTACTTTACTCTTACATCTGTGTGAACTTTTAACGATAAGTTTGAAGTTGTTCGTACAGTCGCACTCTTGGGATCCATCTTCCAAGGGGTGCCCCCATGACAGAGGTATACAACTAGTAGGAAAATAGTAAAAAGACCCTAAAAATGACCCTTCTGGAAATCTGGAGTGAGATAGTAGCCAATGAGAATATACACTACCAGAGACAACTGAGGAGAAAGTTCAAGCATCTCCAGACCCTGACACAACATGAGGTTAGGGATCTCCTCTAACTGAGAACAATGGCAGTGTGGCCACATTAGGCCACAGATGGTATCAGGAGAAGCTGTCTATGCAATTGCAATATTATTGCACTAGAGCATCTTATGAACTACTGTGGTATAACCGAGCCCAAAAAAATACCTCTCTATGGCAACAAAAAGCAGAGAGGACTTCTCTACTCGATAACAAGATAGCCACCAGCCCTTCAGAATAGGCCGAAGAGAAGGAAACCAGACAACATAGGTAGAATCCAGGTGGCAGGAGTAGTAGTGAACCCACAGCTATCATAACCAGACAGGGGCCTCTGGGGGGGGAGAAAGAGGCTCATAAAACTATGCAAAATCTGTGGAGCCCTGATACAGAGAGACAAGGCCAACCAAGAGAAACATGCCTGGACTTATGATGTTAGGTGGTAGCCGACTCTAAGGACAAGCGAGTCTGGACTAAGGCCCGATACATGACGAAGTGATTTCTAGGAAGGCTCACTTAAGATGTCAAGAGGAAATGTAGGTTTGTACCATAGAATGAATATATTGATAAGATCTCTTCTCCGTCACTGATGATCTGTAAAGCGTGGGAGGCACCTCGATATTTATATTCCGCGTCTGGGTGTTCGCGGCCTATCTATTCCTCCCACTTTCCCACCGTGCGAACTTTGTAGACCCTGAAAACCTTTACCCTGCTTGACTCTAATTTCCTCGGAGAGCGGGGGGGTGTCTTATCCCTCTCCTCACCATGTTGGGGCAAATCATAGGCACTTGAACCCATTTACTGTGGCAAGCGGTTACTGGTCCTTTCTCTGCATACAGAGTGATCAGCTCCGGTGACAGACTTATCAATATAGGTGGATTTCCCATCCGCCTGCATCAACCCGCAGGAAGCATGTTCCTATCTTATCGCGCCAATGGCGGTTAGGCCTCGTTGTACTCAGGGTTGATCTCTTCACGCGGTAGGCCCTCATCTGACTCTACCTTGTCATGCCTTTGGGATGTGGGTGAACGATCGTCTCTTGGGCGTTGTTCCGTCATCAGGATTTTCCTCCGCATTCCTCCACCGACAGACTTGATATTCGGTCTTACTGCCCTTATGGCAGCCGGGGACTCCTATCGGAGTAGCCGACCTCCCCCCAGTTGACATCCATCTGTTGGCGCAGCTGAGGAATCTTTGCATGCGTTTATCTCCACAACCAAGCGACCAATCTAGTTCGTTCGACCTTGTCCAGATAGCCGAGAATCCTCTCTTGAGGATCTGGTGAAAACCCCTTGGTCAGCAACCTTCGGTGATGGCGTAAATGAGGGTTTTGTGCCGCTGTCGTATTGGTAGAAATTAAATCATTCTCCAAATATTTCGGCAGAAGCGGGGATCGAACACGTGACCTTTGGCCAATGATCACGTGACATGCCCATTACGCTATGCCAGTTCGTCTTATGTGTAACACATGACCCCAACTGGAAAGGGAGAGGGAAGGGGAGCAAAAGGACAGGCAGCACAGGACAGGTGTCGGGAACGACATAGATGCAGGACAGAGCAGAAGAGGACCTCAGAGAGCCAGGAGGCAAAATGCCAGCTTGATGGAATGTGTAACCGGTATGGGTTACTAGGATTTTATGTTTGGTTTCACAGTATCTTTTGATACTTGTATTGTTTCGTGTGCTATCGGTTCATACACACAATGTTT
>PYWC01000003.1:2423912-2434005 GCA_003182015.1 Tuber magnatum | reverse complement strand
GGGACGAGACCTCATTTTGGGGTACCTACTTTACCGAGAAATCATTCCAGAAGACGCATACTGGAAGATATTCTACATCGATCACTGCGAGGATTGCGGACGGATCGATGTCAAGATGGAGGAATGGAAGGACCGGATAGTCCGGAACTTTGTGGACCTGCCACATTACTGGGAGTCTGGTTGCTTTGTACGCGGAGCGCCATGCGGGGAGTGCTTGGAGAGATGGTTGGAAGGTGCGGAGTACATGTTGCAGGACAACTTGAGATTGCTGCACGATAGCGATGACGATGAGGATGGATCCTATCCGGAGAATAGCAGGACTACCGGCCGTTAGGAGCGTATTGGGATTTCCTTAGATTGTTTAGTTTTGATGAAATTGTTAATTTATTTTGGGAGTGTAACCGGTACGGGTTACTAGGATTTTATGTTTGGTTTCACAGTATCTTTTGATACTTGTATTGTTTCGTGTGCTATCGGTTGATACACACAAAGTTTTATGTTTGGTTTCACAGTATCTTTTGATACTTGTATTGTTTCTTGTGCTATCGGTTGATACACACAATGTTTTATGTTTGGTTTCACAGTATCGTTTGATACTTGTATCGTTTTCGTGTGCTATCGGTTGATACACACAATGTTTTGCATTATCGCTCATACTGGAGATAAGCGATATGCTGTATTTAAAGACCGCTGATTCCCGCAATGGAAACAGCAGACTTCGACAGACTGTATTCTTAAATATACTTGGTTGAACGGTTACTTCTTTGATCTCCTATTACACCCTGTTGAAGCCTCCTTTAGCAAGCAGCGCTCGCTTTGTATTGATCACAAAGCCATCTGCTCCTATCGTACCGCTACGTGACTAGGGCCAGGCCCAAACACGTTACAGAATGTATCTTCTAGTATACACAACCACTGGGCACAAAGGTGATGGTGTGGGTTTGATTTATCAGTAGGGTTTTATCAATACATGACCACTAGGCACAGAGGTGATTGGGTAGACTTCCTTTGTCAGAGGGGTTCATAAGTATACGACCACTAGGCACAGAGGTGACAGGGTGGGTTTCCTTAGGTAGAAGGATTTCACAAATCAATGACTACTGGGTACCAGGGTAATGGGGTAGGTTTTCTTTGAAGGAGGATTTCATAATGTACATGATTTCTAGATGCAGAGGCGATAGGAAAAGTTTTTTTTTGTAGAAGGATTTCATAACATACATGACCACTCGGCACAGAGGTAATGGGGTGGGTTTCCTAGAAGGAGGAGTACTTTATTGGATAGGCCTAGGGCGGAAGTGGAGGATTTTCATTAAGGGGGCCCCAGGGCTGGGGGGAGTATCCCATGCCGTACTATGATAGCTATTTAGTTAGTTAAGTTAGGTCAGCGGAAAAATAAAAGGTTTAATCCATCCATCCCCAAGAACAAAATCCCGCTCGCACAAACAGGAACGCCATCTACTACGAGTACAGTAGGGAAGAACGTTCCCACCCCTCTCTCCCGTCACGCACAAACCAAACCAGACAAACTATCATACTGTAAAAACGGCATCAATGTCATACACGCGGTCCAAATCTAAAACCGACCCCCCTCCCTCACTTTCTCCGCTCTCCGCTTCTCCCACTCCTCCTCCATCCTTCTCCAGCCCAATCTGTGATTAAGGTGAGTTACGCAAGAGAGAAAAAAAAAGTCCCGAAACCCGACCCTCCGGTCCGGTCACCCATCCAACATCCAATGGGCGCTCCACAAAAACTCACTCGCACCGATGGGCCCGATCGGTACGGTAGGCGATCTGAATCACGCTCGATGCGGATGGATTCGAAAGTCTCCCCCTTCCCACCTCTTCCCTTGCGATTGGGAAGAAGAAGAAGAAGAAGAAAAGAAAAAACCTCAGGTGCTTGCATCAAGATCTGGCGCGGTCCTTTTTTTTTCTTTTTTTCCTCCCGACACTCGAGTACTGTGACTCGTGGTATCGTATCATACCGCGAATGAATGAGCGATCGGGGGGTGGAGTACAGATTTGCGGGGCAGAGTGATGGCTTCGGGCCAAGTACGGTACATAGGGTAAGGTATTGTACGTAGCGTGCTCGAATAGTAGGGTGGGCTCACACGCCCGGCCAGCCATCCAGACAGACAGACAGCTACGAGTAGACATGCAGCCGCCGTCTCCGCGAGGGTAATGCATTTCCGCGATCCATTATGAGCAAATTGGTATTACTTACGATTCTCTACAGTATGTGATGTGATGGGGGGTGATTGGGGTGGACTGCTCCGGCACAGTCCGGTAGCTTGAAGGATACGGTGCACTACCGGGTTTGTCGCGGTCGCGTGGTAACAAAGTTTCATACATACACATGCGTGTGTGGTGAGATTGACTGGCGATAGGGAGATGATCGCGGCATAGGGGTGGATGTACGATATCCTGAACTAGACCATGTTCAGACCGCGGGTTTGTCCATGGGTTCAAGCGTCTTCGTCTGGAATCTCAATTGCCACATGGACTGCATTGCACACGACACTAGTCTGTGTGTTTTTTCTTTTCACTCTACTTTTCGCCCCGAAATCTTTTGATTGGAACAGGGCACCATCCTTTTGACCCTGGGGGAAAAAAAACATATCGTGTCCCGTTTGGAAAATACTTTTTCATTTCTCGTGTCTCAGAAGAAATCCTTTGCTCAACTTGTTGTGCGTTAGTGTTCGAAAAAGGAAAACGAGATACACCTATAGCTGTCATAACCCTGCCACATAATGGCTAGTGGGTCATTATTGCAATAGCCCTCGATGGCTTTACAAGTTGTCACCCTCAGCCACACCGGCCTTGCGGCCAGCAGTCACCTCATACTGCGGCTGCCATTCACCATACCTGGGAAGCAAGTGGTCGGGTGTCGGAACCTCAACCGGGACAGAGGCAACTCCCACTTTCAAGCTTGAGATCTCCTCGCGCGGGATAGCCGTGTTGTCGGGCTGCGTTTCAAAGCATGTTAGTATCATAGGGTGGATCAATGAAGCGTTCGTGTGGGGGCAAACCCTATTGCATCTCCAGTGGAGTTTACTTTGCAGATATGGAATGACGTGGTCCGGCTCCAACGAATTCAACTCCGGGATCCTGTCCAACAGCGCTCCGGTCAATGGAATGGAGCCGGTGACAATCAAGCCATTTTCGGCCTCGTCCTGGCACTTCTCGCATCCGGTGGTCTCTGGGTCGTTTGCGAATACGCTGAAGGTTCCGACGAGATTGTCATCAAAAGCTCTCCGTGTGGCATCATCGCTGAAGTCTCCAAGGAAGATGTGAACATTGAAAGAGCCCCCAGCAGCGTACTTATCGGCACGAACGTTGCAAAAGTATCTGGGGTGGAGAATCAGCAATGCATTGTTTCAAGGATTGCCCGGTTTCGCAGGCACTTACTCATGAACGGCGCCATCCTTGATAAGATCAAGGTGGCCCGTGGACTCAGATTGGATGGGCTGCTGCTCGCTTTGGCCACCGTGGGACTGGGCAGGGGTCTCTTCATCTCCTGGACCATCAGTCTGGGGAATGCTGGAGCCCGACGCAGTTATAGCAACACCAGGTTGAGAGAAGGAGAGTACGGAGGCTCCAATAGCGCCTGGAGCCTGACCCAAAATCCTGTTCACTGGGGCGGTTCGGCCATAAAGGGTTTGTACAGCTCTCTGAACGTTGAGCCTAACTTGATCGGGGCTAACCACCCCCCAATCGACAAGTTCAGGGTATGTGCTTCCAAAGATCTTCAGATTCCTACAAGTCAGGGATGTCCAGTAGGTGGTCTGGTTTTGGTGAAAGGGCAGGAGGGCTAGTGTATCGATTAGTAAGAGTAGGGGCGATGGGGTAGAGGCAGATAACCTACTTGTATTGGGTCCCTCAGTTCCGTTCGCCTGAGACCAGAAAGTTGAATACCTGGCTCGTTGGTCAACAACATAGCTGCTTGGGTTCAAAACCTGCCAAAGGGCAAAGATGCGGTCGACATTGGTATGGTGGAGCCAGAAAATTGGGTCGAACCCGGCATAGGCCGGTGTAGACTGCGAAATAGTGAGAATATGGAGCGGGTATGATTTTACAATTGGCTTACCATATGTCCACCGCCACCAATAGTACCGTGAATGGTATTGTGTACTGACTCCAGGGAATCGTAGTCGTCAGGGTGGCCGTTATTGTTCCAGCCATCGTTGGAGAAGAATGCAAAGTTCCGGTAGTTGTTTCTACTAAGGAGAGCGTATACACGATCACGGAGACTTTTCGCTCATAAGTGTTAGAAATCTTGTGTTGTATCGAGGATGATTACGGGAGGGCTTACTTGAGGCCGTTCGTGCCCGGGTTGGGGAATGTCTCTATTTGCCGCATCTGTGCTGCTACCTGTCCTGGGTTGCCTGTGTCTGCGGGATTGACATTTGCAAGATTGGGATACCGGACGGTATTGAGCCAGGTGTTGAAGCGATTCTCCTGTTACTTATGAGCAATTCCCTCTCAGGATGACAGGTATCAAATCACGATGCACTTACCGGGAACTCTCTTCGATCAATTGACCCAAAGTTATAGCTATATAGCGGATTTCTGATTCTCTGCCTGCCAGTTGCAGTCTCAACCTCGATTGTTTGTTCCCTGAGAACAACATCGGGAACCCTCGCATCCGCAGCCCAATCCCAGTATCTAGGAAAGAGGATTTTGTTGGCATTAACCTCATATAGGCACAGTAATCAGAAGGAGTACTTACGGCATACGGAAGCTGGGAACAAGCCGAGTAAATTTATCCTTGGTGGGCCCAGGAGGAAATGCCGCAACCGCAGCCTTCACGTTCTCAAAGAGTGATTGCTATAGAGATAACTCCTGTCAGTTACGAGCCCCACCAACGAGTATCGGGAGGCGAGTTGGCAAACCTCGTATAGTGCCAAGTAAGGTCTATGCCAAGTCAAGAACAAAATGCTCGAATGGGTACAATATCCAGAGGCATTTCCATTACCTCTGACACTGTCCCAAGCGGTATAAGGGCGTCCGTGAATACCAGCAATCTGGAACCAGGAGAGCCTGTCTGTCTTGGGCAGGCTTTGCATACGTTGCAAGCCGAGAATGTAGAGGTTGAACATGTCGGGGTTGGTGGATTGGAGAGCGCGAATCTCCTGGCGGAGAGGTACAGCGGGCCCATTGACTCCCTCGCGGACTCCGGTTATGTTGAAGTAGTTGGTAGCCATTGCGAACTATGTTTGTGCTAGCAGAGCAGGACTATAAGAGGTAGGCAGGATATGGAGAGCGGATTGTTCTCAAGGAGACAGCCTGGTGAAAGGAGTCCGAGATGGAGGGGGAATGGAGGAGGTATTTGTAGTTGGAATGATGGAGGAGGATGGGGAGGACGAAAGGGTGGCGAGCAAGGCGGGGTCCACCCTTGCGCGTCGTAACGGGTATCATCCACTCTCAATCGCCTTTAGGGAATGTCTGAGACTGTCCCACGTGCTGAAGCAAGCTATCCATAGGGCGTCTTAGAGATATCGGAAATGGTGGTGGTTCGGGAAAGCGTCCGTCATGTCTGTAAATCCCTACATTATCGCATCTAGGTAGCTGAGACCTGCTGGTATCTCAGTTTGATCTCAAGGCAGAATTCGAGCGGTCCCGCAATTGGTTCACATTGTGCGTTCAGTCCTGTGTTTGAGTACCGGTATTGCTTATCCACTCTCGTATTGCGTGTGTGTACCTACATTAAGAGATAAGGTAAGTCAGATGCAGATCAGGTAAACGTATGCTTCCGTACCGGTACTCCCGCCGGCGATTAAGTATCCATTCCCTGATTGCATTACCCAGGGACAGTGGTACCCACATATAAAGTCTCTAACTTGAGAAAAACCTCTTCGATACGTTGCCATACACGGTTATTCCCCGGAGGAGAGAGGTTGTAGAAAGCGGGCAAGAGTCAAGGCCTAGCCCTGCCAATACATTCTCCTGGCGGAAAAGAGGAACCCAAGAAGCCTACTCCGCATACTGCAACACGCCGAAAAAAGTATTGGACCGACATCTAGCACACTTATAAGGCTGGATCTCCAAATCGCCTAACTGGAGGGAGCGCACTCCCCGCATGGAAACCGAGAATGACTGCCCTTCAGCTGTAGTTCCGCATGAAACAACCCCGCCAAAAAGCGGGGTCGAAGCTGAATACCGGTATCACTATGATGGGGTCACTAGTAACCGTAATGGGTATAGCTGAGCTCCTTTCGCCTAACCGACGATAGAGGGAAAGGAATTGGATCTCTCGTTTGTGCGGTAACATTGATGAGTGTGAGTGCAGGCGGTGGTTGTGGTTGATTGAGGGGAAGATGCTGTGAACGGTCCCTTTCGCGCTGAGGTGATGGTGAGCACCGGCAGCGCATTACCAGCAGGGTAATCACAAGCTTGGGCATGCTGCATCGGGAATTAGTTTGGAAGAAGGAATCATGGCAGTATATTGTTCTCTGTTGCTGTTTGCTCCTGTAATGTGTATGGGTTATAGCGTTCTCGCCCCATGGGCTATTCGCTGGGGCCTTTATGGTGCACCGCAGATCCGCTCGTGATACCGGCAGGTGGCATGAGGGGATGTGGAGGCAGCGCGGCTGATTTCTGCCGATCCCTGCTGGACCACTTGTATTTGTTAAAAGCGGTTCCTTTATCATATCATACCCATGTTACCCCTCGGTCAATGATTGCTTTACGCCTCAACAAACCAGCTGCTCCGTCTTGGAAAATCATTGCCGATCACTCGAGGCCTGCAGCAACATCAGGCGTTTAGTATCATACCCGTATCATACGCATACGTCACACGTGGGCGAGAAACCTCAGCCTTACCAGACTCGGTAATGGGTTACCCTCCCGCGCTTAACGGGAGATTTGTGCACTTTTGCTGGTTTCGATGCACTGTACGCCCGTTTTTTTTATTTTTCTTCGACAAAAGTGTCTGTGGTTGGGTACGGGTGTGTGCGAGATGCCCGTGAAAGGGTGCGGAGAAGCGTCACTTTTCACGAAAAACAGTGAGTCGCCTTGAAACAGGGATTTTGGTGTCCGGCTCCAAGCTGTATGTTGGCGATGTACAGGATTTATGTGGACAAAAAAGGCGTTACGCGCACCAAAGTGTTACGGCATGATACAACTTGGAAAACTTGTATCCCGGTGAACGTTTTTCAACGCCGGGGCTGAATGCCTCCAATGCGGATTTCTACAATTTCCAGCTGAATGGGGTTGTAATCCCGGTACGGTACCCCCGCGCACTGCTTGCTTGCTGGACTTGAGATGCCGTACTCGATTAGAGAATTCCGGACATCCCTCCCATTCAAGTGCCGGTATATCCTCAATGACACCAGCATTTCACGTGGGCTACATTTTTTCGCTCGGACAAGGTCCCCTACGAGTAAACTGTGAGCGCGAAATCAATGGCGCACATTTGCTACCGTCACAACAACCCTTTCCTGGCTCTAACCTTGAAGTGCGGATGCTCTCTTGCCATTCGCCCAATATATCGTCCGACACTTCCACCCTAAACCTGCTTCTAAGCCCGGAGAGTGCCGCATAGTAGAGTACTATACTAGTATCATAGTCTATCCACAATTACAACAATAACCAACCTACCTCGCCCTTCCCCCTTCTGTTCAGTTATCCGGGGGGGGACGGACACGTTACCGGTACTTGAACTCGGAGGCATTAGTGGGACACCAGAAGCACTCTCTCGAGCCAATCCAACCACACCGCCCATAAACGGCACCCCTCCCGCCCCCTTCCGCTTATCGATTGGCCACCCGATATGATAGAATTCATGGGCTTACCTGCCGTGGGTGAGCAGTGCAAGTAATTTGGTGACGTTCTTAGGGCTTAGTCTGCGGGGTGTCTCGCTTTGTGCCCTTCCAGCAGCAGATTGGCGATTGGCGGTATGATACTCGAGGTGGCTTGGCCCCTGGCTCAGGATTACCGCTGCTGATATGTGGAGGGAGGGATTTTCGGACAATCTGTCCCAATTGATCGAAGTCTATCTGTGATACCTTATTGTACTCGCACATGTTACATGCAAAACATAAACCGTTGGGGGGTTTCCATGAGGGGAACTCTTGCTTGATCTCTACGAGTACTCTACTCTGGTTCAGTTCAATACGCGTTGTGTCCCTAAGCGGCAACTATTGTTATGCGCTGCGAGTGGGGCTTTATTTTGCCCGTTGCCGTGCAAGGCTGGAAATGTTCAGCTCGAAAATTCAGGTTCTTGCAGAGCGGGGATCCGCATTGTTAACGACTTGTGGGTTGGTGATACATGAAGTGCGGTTCGCAGTTGTTTATTGGCTCTGATAGCCCAGCAACCGGTACTGTACTGTACTCGTACTGTACGGGCACATGCACAGAATATTATGAGGCGGGGCTTACTTATCCGTGGCCTGTTACATTATCGGGTTGCATTGCTCGGCTCTCGTAGCATGTGCCGAGAGCTGACGAGTCCTTTTGCAGATCATCGAACATGGCTTCTATTTTCGTGGCAGAAGGCAGGTTCGGATCACCGCCCCGACTCTCAATCACCGCCTCGATTTGTTCGCGCGTTCGACATGGCCCACCGTCTGCCGGCGGGTCCGGTTGGTTAACGGCTTCGGAGATGCTAACTTAACGCTCCCGAGCTTCACGTGGCCGCTGAGTGGAGCGGGAAAACGATCTGGGCCCTGGACACTCTTTTTCGTCCTACTCCTCCTCCGCCCTTCCGTCCTCGGGATCCAAAGCCAAACTGTCCACTGAAAATGTGTCTCGGGGCCTCGGTAATTCTGGTAATCTCCCCTCCCAAGGGGAAAGCCTTCCGGTTTCCGTAATTTCTGCTCTTCAGGCCGCTCACATTATACCGGAAGCCCCAGCAACTCCACTCGGTTGGTTATGCGGTTAATCCACTTGGAGGAACTGGTTGCTCAACTGGGCTGATGGCGCGATGGTATCCCTATGCAATGGAGAGAAAATGGATCAAGTCACGGATCGGTCGGCACCTCAATGATAGCTCCTGCCCCGAGACACAGGTACGATATCCTTTGGTGGATGTCCCCGGGGTACCATACCGGAAGCACTCGAATACAAAGAGAAATGTGGTGGGTCGTGATAACCGCCTGCCCTAGTGAGCTGCTCTGCACTAAAACTCGCCTGGCCCCGATAGTCGGGGACGGCACTGTAGACTCCCGATACGGCCCGGCGACCCCAGCAATGCACGATGCTCCGGAACCACTTCAAGTCACCCATGGCCTCTCTCCCAACGGATGAAAGAACAAGCGGGCAGGCAAGGCAAATAAACTAGGTTCTATTCGTACTTGTTTTTTCCCACTGTCTTACTGGTACGTGCATAAGCCCCGGTCAGTTTCATTGGGCACAGCACCGTACTCGTACTACCCCCGCCTCATACCGGACTCGCACGAGTCCGAGCACTGTATGATACTGGTAACTGTGTCGTTGTGCGCAGTCCTGAATACTGGCCAAGAACCCCCCCCCATCAGGCGTTTAGTATCATACCCGTATCATACGCATACGTCACACGTGGGCGAGAAACCTCAGCCTTACCAGACTCGGTAATGGGTTACCCTCCCGCGCTTAACGGGAGATTTGTGCACTTTTGCTGGTTTCGATGCACTGTACGCCCGTTTTTTTTATTTTTCTTCGACAAAAGTGTCTGTGGTTGGGTACGGGTGTGTGCGAGATGCCCGTGAAAGGGTGCGGAGAAGCGTCACTTTTCACGAAAAACAGTGAGTCGCCTTGAAACAGGGATTTTGGTGTCCGGCTCCAAGCTGTATGTTGGCGATGTACAGGATTTATGTGGACAAAAAAGGCGTTACGCGCACCAAAGTGTTACGGCATGATACAACTTGGAAAACTTGTATCCCGGTGAACGTTTTTCAACGCCGGGGCTGAATGCCTCCAATGCGGATTTCTACAATTTCCAGCTGAATGGGGTTGTAATCCCGGTACGGTACCCCCGCGCACTGCTTGCTTGCTGGACTTGAGATGCCGTACTCGATTAGAGAATTCCGGACATCCCTCCCATTCAAGTGCCGGTATATCCTCAATGACACCAGCATTTCACGTGGGCTACATTTTTTCGCTCGGACAAGGTCCCCTAC
>PYWC01000003.1:2406842-2423435 GCA_003182015.1 Tuber magnatum | reverse complement strand
CCTCCCCTCCTACACCCCCCCCCAATTGCAGCCGTGTAGTGTCTCTCCGCTGTGGGTCTTCTAACCCGGAACTACGATATATTTTTTTCCCGGATAATTTTCTCATTGACCTATCATATATAAATTTACATACAACCCACTAAACGAGTGACTTTCTATGAAGAGCTGTTGTATTGGGTCGAGCTCGAGCATGATAATATTGATAGTAAGGTCGACCATCCATCCATTATTAGCAAGAGTTTAAACCTGCACACGCACGCACGGGCACAGAAAACCTTATCATGTCGTGCATCCGACCTTTTCGCCTATGATACATGGAGTGAGAAAGAGAGAAAGAAAGAAAGAACCAAAATATTTCCACTACGAACAATCACCTCCGCTCACGACTTGAAGTATTCAACAAAACGAGACCTAGACCACCGATGAGCTTGAAAGCTAACTTGACTATATCATGCTGCACTGTACTGTATGTACAGCGCTGCTACACCCGAGCTTTCGGAGTACGATACTATAAAACTCTCGCAATAATAGTTTTTTAGCGTCGGCGAACGTGGCCGCCGAGGAAATATCTATCACTATGAAACCATAGATGTTTGTGAGACCACTTTTGTTCTTTTTCGAGAATCTACTCTGCTCCCTCCCGTGTGCTAATAATGGTGTATATAACAACCGTTGGATTACAAAAGTACGGTAGGTTTTCTATTATCGTACTGGATATAGTTGTTGTTGAGGCAGTGGGATTTTGTCTCTTTGAGCTATATGGCCAATTTGGCGGTGGGGATATGTGATGAGAAGAAAAGAAAAAAAGCTAGTATCATATCTATTCGTTTTGATTTCCTGTGTTACTGGAGTGTGCCGCGGCACGGCACAGTGCTGTATGGTACTACTGTACCGGTATGATAAGAGATCTAGCTCTGCCGAGGGAACTCAGACTATGATACCTCCAGAAGGGCTTATCAACGCCTCTAACCGGCCGAGCAAATAAAGCTTGTTCCCACACCCAACCAACCCCACTAACTTACTACCGAATCATCTAACGGTCGAACCGTCCGAAACACTCCAAAACATTCGATCCCCCACCACCACCACCACCAAGCCAACCAACCGAACAATCACAACCCAGACATGGGCGGAAGTAATCTGGAAGTATTCAAGGTTTCCAAAACCCCATCCGCACTTTCCATTGCTGAAGCGGCGACTGACAAGATTCCGCTCTGCGTTCCAGTTCGGAATGTGCGCAATGACTACCTTCCGTCCATCTACCGTGCCATACCAGAGAAGACAGAGACGGGAAAACAACTGACAGATGGCCGAGAATCTTAGATACATCATGTTCCCGATCGCAATCATGTACTACTTCGGCACGAACCTCGATAACCGCTTCTCGGTGCCAGGATTCTGGCCGAAGCCGGAGGAGACGCACAGGATCCCCTTCGAGAAGGAAGAGATAAAAGCGGAACTGGAGAGGTTGAGGCGGAAGCGGGTGGAGANGGGTGTTGTGGATGGAGCTGTAAAATATTTTTGATTTTAAAGCAGATTGGGCGACATGGCTCTCTCTCTCTCTCTCTCTCTATCTTTTTCCTTTTTTTCCTTTCTGTTTCGAGCGTTGGTTGGGAATTTCTCTGCTGGTAGTATAGTCCGAGTGTGGTTATTATGTTGTTCATACCTTTTCGTAGGAAGAGAGGACGAAATTGTGCTGTGAGAAATAGGTGAGTGTGTGTATGATACGAATTTCCCACGGATGGGTGTTCCTTGAGTTTTCTATGGCGGCCCTTCCGTGAGAGGAGTTACTGACAAACACCTTATAAAAATTCCTCATCCGCCCCGTAAGACACCCCACCGCCTCTGCTTTCCCCAAACAAACTGACAAAGGAAATAAAAGGTGAAAAAAAATATAAAGTCGATTACGCCAAAATGGAGTCAGCCTCCACGAGATCCAAGGGCAAAGGTATGACACGAACCCCTGGCATATCAGAAAACTGTTCTACGACATACAATTCTAACAAAAATCCATTATCACAGGATCACACCCTGGCGCCAATCCGTCGTCAATCGCTATTACCACAAGAAATAGACCCCCCCGTGCTCCCTTCTCTGCATACCCCAAACGTCTCAAGCTCTCCGACCTCTCTGAGCTTTCGGAGCTCTCCCGGCTCTCTAGGCGCTCTAGAGAGCTTGACGAGCCCTCCACTGTCAAGCTTTCTGGCACCGGTACGGCCGAGGCGCCTTTTGAAATACCAGAATCCCCAACATTATTGTCTACCTCTGGTTTTCAATCTCGCCACGCAACCGTGGGTGACGCCTTGGACCCCGATGCCCCCCGGGCCGAAATGCAACAACTTCTCCGCACCAATATCGCCGAGAAGAAGAAGAAGGAGTATCCAGAGACCACCGCCTCACCGCATGAACTCTCCTCCCCTCCTACACCCGCATCCACATCCACGCACAGAGAAAAACTCCGCCAGCTCCCCAGGTCCTCCGAAGCGCCCACTCCACTCACGTCCAGCCTCGCACCTCCGATCCCCATCACCAGGAGAATCATTCCGACAAAAGGCGTCCTCTTGAACTCCAATACTGAAGACACATACATTTACCACCACGAGATCGGCGCCATCATTTCCCAAGATCCTGTCAACGAGGACGACAGCGGCCAAGAGGAAATCATCCTCCTTGTGGAGGTGGGAGCGGGCCTCGTAGCGAAGACCAATACAGCGAATACCATCGTGATATGTAAAACTCGCATTGACGTTAATCGGCTGGGACGTTCGTTTGATAATGATAGGTGGATTGCTTTAGTCCATCCGAAGATGGGAAAGGTTTGGCTGTTCAGGATTCCGCATGTGAGGCTCTTGGTTGGCGGGAGGAGGCCCGTGGCCAAGTGTGGGATCTGTGAGGGGGTTATTCCTGAGGGGAAGGTTGCGCATGGATGTGTTTACACTCGTGATGCTGTGGGAGATGGCGGTGATACCGAACCTTTGTTGAGTAATGCTAAGAAAGTGAGGTTTGCGCTCAAGTAGCGGGGATGAATGAGGGTAGGTAATTCTGGACTTGTGGGGGCTCTGTATTTCGCTGTGTTGCTCATCCGTGATGGCTTTAGTCTTGGATGAGAGTTTGGCTGACGTCGGGTATTTGGATTTTTAGCGTCTTAAGGGGTTCTTCATATGTTATTTAGCTTGTTGGGTTGATTGCGGTGCCTGGTTCGGGGCGCTGGCGTGGGGGCACCTATGGTTATATATTTCATCTTATGCACGCCTTTTCATTCTTAAAAGATGAGCGCCGAGCTTGGCATTGGCGATGATTTGGTGTCCTCATGGCGGTAGCCTTGAATTACGCATGATAATTTGTTGAGCTGGTTAGAGATATCATACCTCAGGCGAAAGTATAATAATAATGGCGTGAGATGTTATATTGCCTTATTTTATATTTGTATATACCTCGCTCACGTCGCTCATTTCTTCCAGGGTATCTGGTTCGCGCATTCAAATTAGTATGCCCAGCTATAGAGAGAATCTCAAGGCGTTACCTACTAATCAGCTTTATCAAACCTTCCGAAGCCTTCTCATCATCATCGACCGAGACAAGGGTTTCTTCGTTTGGCACCCATCCAATGGAGCTTTTCAGGATCTCCACACCCGACAACCGGCTCTTGAGCCCATTGGCCACAGCAACAGTCTTGGCGGGATCCGTCGTAACCTCCACTTCAACCTTGGAGCCCTCCTCCTCGGGCTCGATCTCGTTGATATCCTCCGTCCCGTCAATCTCGAGACCGGACTCTAGCAGAGTGTCGTAAGAATTATCGCCGGTGGAAAGGCGTATTATCCCTCTACGTGCGAACAGATAAGACGTGGGTGTTACCGTGGCACCGTTTTTGCGCAGAATGACCTTGATGTCCGCTAGGCAGCCGAGCTTGTTGTCGGTTTGGCATTCACTATATTTGTGTGCATCATTCCAGTAGTTAACAGGCGAGCGGACAGGCGGTTACTGGTTACATGTCGTGGGCAGAACGAACATTATCATAGCAACAGATCCCGGCCCCATGCATTCGATCTGAACCGATTCTAGAGCTGCTCCGGATGCAGAAACGCCTTGACCACGCTTCACAGCTGCTTCCATTTTGTCCTTTGACATTCCGGCTATTGTTGTGTTAGAGGTTTTTTTTCACCTTTATCCCAGAAGTGTTGTAGGCCCGAGGGATTTCTCACACCCTTCTTCGCGGCGACTAATGCTGTTGATAGGCGAAGGTTATCGGGACCTGAACCACCGCCCACTTAAGAGCTTTGTGTAAGCATATTGTGCTCGTAATAAGGTAATGAGTGTATGGGAGATAGTACCCTTCACCGCAGTGCGTATTTCATGGGAAAGTCTTGCGAATTCGATACCCTTGTTCGCATCATTTCTGCCCTTGTCGTGTCTGATCTTGCTCCATCGATTATGACCGGACTGGAGGAGAGCAGATGAAGAAAAGAAGGCCGTGCGTGTGCGAGCATAAACTAGTGACTGGGGGGTGGTTGAGCCAATGGGGCCCAGGGACCTTAGCCGGCACCGGAGTATCAAACGAGATATGTTTTGCATCGTTGGGGAGTCAATAGTTTGAGCAAAACCAAGGTGCGGTATGGCGGCGGTGGATGGTTTTTTTTTTCCGGAATACCGTAGAATTGGAATATGCATATCATACTAAGGCAAATCCTTCGCTTGTGGCATGCCCCTGCAGCGCCAGTATCGTACAGGGGTTAGTGCTTACATAATCGTAGAATAAAATATCCGACTATGATACAAGCAAGAGGTTCTTAAAGGTGTCTATCTCTCTCCCCTGACCAGGCTGCCTTACTCTGAACAGATTACAATCCAGCCATCACCACAGAACTACAATCAAATAATCCATCCCACCTCCATCAGTAGTCGATCCATCCAACACCCACCAGCACCAATGGCCGACGATTCTTCCGCAATCGAGGCCGTCCAACTGGACACGGCCAAGCTGAAAACTATCACGGAAGAAGCTCAGCAGCAACTATACGTCATGTCCTTCCTGAACAACCTCGAGAGGCTGGTCAATAGGTTGGATGGGGACGGAGCTTCTGCCTATCAGCTCTATGTGAAGAAGGAGCTCTTCAAGGTTATCACCTTATCGGCGCCAGCACCTACTCGACTGGTCCGGAATATATCTGGACGGTGTTTTGCCGGTATTTTTGGGAAAGGGGATCGAAAGCTGCTTTTCGAAACAATCAATGAACTAGTGGGCCTTATAAATGTGGGGAAGTCGGATAAAGACCTGAGGACTCGACAGTAAGAACCCGGCACCTTTTTCTTCTTCTTGCCTTTCCAAGAGGAAATGGATGGGTTGCTAGATAGGATTCTGATTATGGGATTTTCGGATTCAGTGCGGCCGCCCATTGCGTGGGAGAGGTTTACAGAGCTGCTGGAGATAGTGTATGTGGGCTTTACAACGTTTCGGGGATGGTTGGCTAACTATGGTAGGCTATGGCATTGTCGACCTTGACTTGCACCTCGCTACTTAAGCTACTTAAACCTGCTCAGAATGTCGGTGGAATCCTTGAGAAGCTGCAATTGTTGAAGCTAATAAAATTATTAGCATTGTGGATTGAGAAGTTCCATATTTCGAGCTCTGGGAAAGGTTTTCAGCATGGCCAGGGATATGGCAGATGAGGCGGTAGCCCGCGACGTATGGAAGCAGGCAAGAAATGCTGCAACAAGCGAAAAATCAGCCCTTGCTCAAGCTAGTGCGTTACAGGTAGCTTCAATTGACAAGCCGGGAGACTCTTGTACTAGTTTGCTGATTTCAATAATAACAGTGCATGGAAGAGCTCTTGCAAGCTACCCAGCACTTCAATAACCACCAAGAGTACGATAAGTTACAAAATGTTGCAATGAAGGTACTGGATTCTACCTCAGCATCGGCCCGGAAAGCCGCTGCATCATGTTGGTCGTTGGCACTCGTATTAGCTTACTCTACCGAAGCCCCAGAGCTTGCGAAAATTGCAAAGAAGCCCAAAAAGGCTAAGAGGGCATCGGCTGCTGTTGGGGACGATGAGGTATTGGGCGTGGAGAGGCCTAGCTCACCAGCTCCAAGCAGTAAAAAAGCTATTGTAAGACTAACATTTACCCTGGAAGAGATTTTACGGCAACTTTCGATGCACTACACCAAACCTTCTACATCTCCAAGAGCTAGGGCAGGTGTTGCATTATGTTTTTCAGGGGTTCTGGCGAGACTGGGATCGTCGGTGGTCGAGAGTAACTATGGGTTGATTTCGAGCCATTTGCTCAATGACCTACTCTCCCACCATGCAATTACTGCTAACAGGTTCCGGCTATTGACTACCCGGAAATTTGTGCGAATTCTGTTGGAGGATGTAATTGGTCGCAGACTACTCGGGGAAACTGGACAACTCAATGCAATCAAGACACTCGTTAATGGCACTATAAAGAATTATCCCCAGGTCATCAAAGAAAATCCAGAGCCTAGCAAACACGCTCTGGCTGGAGCTTTGCATGCCTTGGCATCTCTAATACAGTCCTTGGGATCCGCCCTAGCAAGTGTACAGGACACCACACGCGACGGACTTCTCCAGGCCTTACAACACCCAAGCTACTCCGTCCAAGTTGCGACGAGCTGGTGTCTGAGGGTTTTTGTTATTGCTGCTCCTTCCCAACTCCTCCCTATAATTACTATTTGTATGAACAACGTGAATCGGGAGCTCTCGCAGATGACTGCAAGGCGACCTACAACCACAGAGATACTTCGCAGATGTGCCGGGTATGCAAATGGCCTTGCAGCAGCCATCAGTACCGCACCGCTTCAACCCCTCCATTCCTCGGTGGATGTTACCTCCAGGATACTAACCCTTGCTACATCGTTGCTGAAATCAAGCGGGGATTATGACCTCCGTATCTCGGGCACTCAGATACAAGTTGCATGGACCCTGATAGGGGGGCTGATGGCACTTGGGCCTAATTTTGTAAAGATCCATCTTTCACAGCTTCTGTTGCTCTGGAAGAATGCACTGCCGAAACCTCTAGCTAAGGATACCTCAGTGGAGCGATCCCTTTTGGAATTATCTTTCTTAGCTCATGTCCGTGAGTGTGCCCTTGGCTCGATTCTATCCTTCCTTGAATTCAACTCTAGGCTTTTGACAGCGGACGTTTCCAAGAGAATCGCTGCTATGCTTCAAAACTCGACCTTATTTCTTAGTACTTTACCAGCCAAGAAAACTACGGATGATGTTTCCCAGCGTCTCTCGCCTTCCTTGCAACTAATCGACCTTGACCTTATGGTCCGCCGTCGCGTTCTCCAGTGTTACGCGAAACTTGTGAAGCTCTCTCATGGGGAAGCTCTCCAAGCGAACTTGCTCACAATTGCTGTGAGCTTCTTTGCCGACCCCGATAAGTATACTCCATCATCGCTCAGTACGGCCATTGCTTCCAGTGCTGGTAATTTCGAGTCATTATGGGATATTGGAGACAACTACGCATATGGCGTATGCGGGTTTGTAAAAGGATTTGATGTTGAGGCATTTGCATTCGAAACCCATGGTACTAAACCAACTATCGCCCATTGGATGACAAGGGACAGTCCGGAGGCGAGGATCAATGAAACGGTAAGTCGTTTTCTTCCTTGCTTGCGGGATTCTGAATGTTTCATTAAGGATGTATTATTGATTTCATACCTTTTGGTGGGGAAAGCTACGTACACCTGTTATTGGATCCATTGAGCATGATTCCGTTTCATTGTACATCACAAGCAACTCTCGCACCGGGAACGAACCTACCCCCGCCCCACCGGCTACTGCCGTAGTTAATTCAGCGATTGACCTTTTCACCATCCTCCTTCCGATCCAACCACCAAAGGTTCAAGAGAGCATTTTAGAACAGATGGCTACGTTTTTGGCGTCGGGTAGTCTTCACCGTGACCCTGGAAGAAAGGCTGCCATGATAGTCAATGTTGCGGTAGCCCTCCTAGGGGCTCTTAAAGTGACAATAGGTGAAGAGGTTCCGTCCGCGAGTTTGAGCACTTCGAGTGTTCTCAAGATCATGCAAGAGTTACTGCAGGCAAGATCCACCCCGGCCCTGGTGGGATTGCATGAACTGACTAGTTCTAGGGATTTGTTATACATCCTGACCCATATGTACGAAATGTTGCATACGAGGCACTGGGGCGTTTATGCAGCATCGGCGGAAATAGTTTTACCGGTAATATGATAAACTGGTGTGTTGGGACAATAGTCAACAACCGAGACCCCAATGCTAGAGCTGGCTGTGCCGTGGCCCTTGGATGCATCCACTCGTATGTCGGGGGAATGGCTGCTGGATTCCACCTCAAAACCATTATTGGGATCCTAATGTCTCTTAGCAATGACCCCCACCCGATAGTCCACTTTTGGGCACTGGATGGACTTGCCAGGACCATTGACTCAGCAGGTCTTACATTTTCCGGCTTTGTAACAAGTACTTTGGGGATGCTTTCCCAACTCTACGTAGCAGAGACCCACAATGAGGAGGCGGCAGCAGTCGTAACATCGAATTTGGAATTAGAACTGCCCATACTAAGCATCGTTGTCCGGTGCATCGATTCTCTGATCGGAGTCCTTGGTCCCGACTTGCAAGATATGAGTAAGGCGAGGGAGTTAATTTTAACCAATGTTGGTCAATTCCTGAAGGAGCCAGATTACACAGCTCAGTTAGAAGCTCTGCGGTGTCTAGAGCATTTATCACTTTTCGCGGCCAGCCATGTGGATACTGCGGGCTACGTCAAACGGCTGCAGAAAGAGCTGAGTTCAGAGTATGTGGAATTAAGGGATGTAGCCATTGATGGCCTCTATCAACTCATGAAAGGAGACGCAGAGAGGATTATAAACACGGCAGATCCTGGGCTGGAAGAGCAACTTTGGGTTGCCCTGGATGAGGCGCCAGAGCATGAGGGTATTCGGAACATAATCAACAACTGGCTCAACCAAACTGGAATTGAGGATGTTGGGAAATGGGTCGGTCGTTGCCAGATGGTGATGTCAAGGCTGGTAGAGCGGAAGGACGGCATTGTTGGAAAATTGGAGAACGAGAAACCCACCAACTCGGGTGCTGTGGACTTGAACGATGATGAAGTAGCCTCGTTCGCTGCCGCATCTCCCGGAGAAAAGGAAAACTCGCAGCCCACCGGGCAAGAATTGTTAAGATGGCAGGTTAGGACATTTGCGATGAACTGCCTTTTCGAGTTGCTAGGCTTAGCTGCAAAAGAAATGCAGAGGGATTCCGAGACTCCGGTGGAGGAGAGTCTTGTGCAAAAGATCGCGGATATCATCCGGATGGCATTCTCCGCCAGTACGTCGAATGTAGTACAACTTCGTTTGGCTGGTTTGAAGATTGTTGATCAGGTTCTTAAGATGTTTGGCCACACTCCAGATCCTGACTTTCCAGAGGCTACATTATTAGAGCAATATCAAGCACAAATTGGGTCTGCTCTCACCCCGGCATTTGCTGTTGATTCTAGTCCGGAGCTTGCAAGTGAGGCAGTGAATGTCTGCGCAGGGTTTATCTCAACTGGCATCGTTAAGGATGTTGATAGGATGGGGAGGATCTTGAGGCTACTAACATCGGCGTTAGAGAACTTTTCAAGTGTGTCCACCAGCACCTCTCACACCATCCTAGTTCTTTAGCTAACCAACATAGGTGATTCCGAGATTGCATCAATTGGAGACCTAAAAGGGCTCAGTTCTAATGCTCAGATCATGGTCAAGATGGCCGTTCTCCGGGCCTGGGCCGAGCTGCAGGTTGCAAGTAAAGAGCAATTGTATCTTGCTAACGTCGTTAAGCCACATATTGCTGCACTGGCGCCATTATGGTTATCTTCACTTCGGGAGTTCGCAAGGCTACGCTTTGAGCCTGATATCTCCACGAACTCTGCAGGCGCTACAACTCTCGGCGGTTCCATCGATACTATATACTCAGCATTAAACCGGGAAACACTGCTACAAGTACTTTAACCCAGCTTCAGATCTCGACAGCACCTTGTGTATTGATGCTGATCGAGTGATACTACAGTTCTACCAGGATTCATGGCTTAAGTTGGTCGACGCAATTGCCAGCCTGATTGAACAGGACAGTCAGTTCGTGTTTGACGCCCTGGACGGTAAAGCCTCTTCCGGACATGTCAATGGCAGCGGTCTAACGCACGACATCAACTATCGCGACGAGCCGGTTGCATTCTTCTTTGTGCTCTTTGGAATTGCATTCGAGGCTCTTGTCGGTAGGCCAGGGGTTGATAGTCTTGCTACTAAGGAGCAGACGCTCGAAATATTGCTGGCGCTGAAGAAGATCCTACACCCATCGGTTTGCGGTCACGCCATCTATCAGGAAGTGATCTTCTCCGAGACGATGGACCTATTTGATCGATTAGTCCTTACTGAAAGCCTGGCTGTGCAGTCCGCCATCATTGATATTGCGAAGAGCCTATGCGTCGAACACCCTACCGCTAGGTCAAAATCCGGCGCCCAGGGAGAGAATCTGACAGAAGACATTGACCAGCTTTTCGAGTTGACGAGACTGATGGTCCTAGTCCTTGCACGCTTACTACCGAATGTAGTAGACAAGAAGGCAATAGGTATGAATACTAATCTACCGTTTTTCTGCCGAATGGGGCTGTGCTGACCTCAAGTTATCCAGTCCGTCACCAACTCTCGGAAGAGGATGCCAACCTTGTCCGAGTTTCTTTGGACGCCTTGGTATATGCCGCAGAAGTATTTCCTGCAGTTATACGAATGGATCTCTACGCTTCAATCCTTCACATCTTTACCAGTAAGTCGCGACACCCTCCCTCCCCCCTTCTTGGCTGCAGGTGCTAACATATAGCCCATAGGCATCCTTAGTACCGGTGTTTGTCAGACGGAGGTGGTGCCGCGGTCTCTGCCGATATTCAAGCGGTTCATCCGAATAATCACGAATTCTACCGGGGGCAATGATAGCGAGATGGTTGTCATGCAGGTTCGGAGTTGCCTGAGCAGTATACTACAGATTCTTGACGACGCAAAGTATTCCTTCCTCATCCTTTCTTTCCACAAATAGTTCTAATTAGTTGCGATAGGATACGCGGTGATGCTGCGCTACCCTGCCTCAAGAACTGCTTGATGGCCTCGACGATAGTCATTACCGCGGGAGTGAACGTATTACCCCCGAACGATGAGCAGGTCCCACTCCTATGCGATAGAATAATAGACGCACTGTCAGACCCAGCAGTAAGCTTCCATCCTCTATCAGAAACATCCTAGCCCCAGTCCTAACATCCCCACTCCCCACAGGCCTCCAAAGTGGCCGCCCAGTGCAGCCGCTCAATCCTCATGATCACACCCAAGACCGCCTGCGATCAAGAAATAGTCCGTCACACGATCCCGCGATTAATCACCTTCGTCACAACCACCAAAGGTGACTCTGAGGAACACTCGGACCAGGCAAAATCTCTCGTCTGTCACACTCTCACGTCCTTCGTCTCCACTCTCTTCGGCGACCAAATCCAGGTCGCCATGGCGCTATTAATACCCACACTGCTAGCCCGCGCCTCGTCAAATCCAGGCTCGTACCCGGAAACGGCAAAGAGGCTGCTGGAGTTGGTCGCCATTAACCAATTGGCGTTCAAGAATGTTGTTGCGAATATGGGTGCTGGGCAGAGGGGTTTCATGGAGGAGATTTTGAGGTCGAATGCTAGATCGGTTGCTGAGAGCACGCAGCAGCAGTCTAGCGCGCCGACCATTGCTTTGAAGATGAACTTTGGTTAGATGGATTCTGCTGTATTGTGATTTAGGCCGGCGGATGGAGGATTGTAATTAGATATCAGCCATACATTAATATGACAGTTGTGATGATTGTACCAGCGCACTCGCACATCGAATGCCATGAAGGTAAGGGGGAGCAAAGCCCCCCAAGTATTTATATGAATGCTACAAGAATATACAGCACATGTCGGAACAACCTATAGCGTTCCAAAATCCCCACCTCAAACCCAGTTCTTACCCCTCTTTACTACTAATGTACAAACGCCGATCCAGGATTACAAAAATATGAAACGGCACGCAAAATTTCCCCTCACTCCCTCGGACGGGAGTCCATATCCATGCCCATAGAAATCGTCTTAGTCTTTCGCGATTCCACAGCAATCGCTTTCGCCCCTCCTCTCTTCTTCCTCTCGACGTGTGAGAGAAGGTGGACGCAGCCGGCCGGCGTCATCTAGAAAGCTCCCCCACAAAAGGTTAGTCCCTAGATTGGTAGATACCAGGATAATATTGTAGGAGTTAGCTTACGCCCTCAACACGCCTTGCCTGTCCGATAGATTCGGGCCGAACTTGCTTTAGCACGATTCTTTCTTCGTGTGAAAGGCCCACGACACTATTTTTGCGAAACTTAGTCGAAAATCCCCAAGACATGTACAGAAGGTGAACTAGGGAAACCCACCGATCGTAGTCCACATCAACCGGTAACTTCAACCCCTCGTCCTTCTCAAACACCCTCACGGCGTTGGCCTGTCTAGTGATGTAAGGTTCATACACCCCCTCGACACCGACCCTAGCACGGATCCTCTCTGGCCAGCGATCAAGGCCCTCCACGACCCCCATTCCTGCTAGCTTGTCTATCGTCACGGTTGGAAGTCTGAGTAGGTGGAAGGCATTCCTGCGCACCGAGTCCGCTCTGACCATCAAGCCTCGCTTCCGCCACTCGGAGCTGCTCTGGGCGATGTTGGACAGTGTGGAACGCAAGCCCTCCATCATGGACAGCTCCGCCTGGAAGTGCGCCCATCGCGCGTCGCAGACCACGCCATGGTCGCGGCCGGTCCGGGTGAGGCGGAGGTCGGCGTTGTCGGCGCGAGAGCTCATGCGGAATTCACTGCGGGAGGTGAACATTCTATAGGGTTCTGATACCCCCTTTGTGATCAGGTCATCGATCATGATGCCGATGTAAGCGTCGCTTCTAGAAATAGTCATTTGGGGTTTCCCCTGGGAGGAGAGGCCGGCATTAATCCCCGCAACGACGCCCTGGGCGGCGGCTTCCTCATAGCCGGTTGTCCCATTGATTTGCCCGGCTAGGAAGAGGCCTTTGATAATCTTGGTTTCGAGCGTTGCCCGGAGGGAGCGCGGGTCTACGTAGTCGTATTCTACACCGTACCCGGGCTGTAGCATCTTGGCTTCTTCGAGGCCCGGGACGGTCTTCAGGAGACGTTCTTGGACTTCTGCAGGAACAGTCATGGAGATGCCGTTTGGGTATACGACGTGGTCGTCTATGCCTTCGGGCTCTAGCCAGATCATGTGGTTTTGCCTGTCCTCGAAGCGGATGATCTTGCTTTCTAATGACGGACAGTAGCGTGGGCCTTTGATCGTCTCGCGAATGTGGATTGATTCGTGGAGATGCTGTCGCAGCAGATTGTGGCTCTCGGGGGTGGTATGGGTGCTGTGACATTGCAGTTGCTGCTCGATCTGAACCTTCTCGTTCATGTACGAAAACGGCATTGGCGGATCGTCTCCGAGCTGCGGAAGAAGGTTCTTGTAATTTATCGTCCGGCCATCGACCCTTGGGGGTGTTCCAGTCTTCAGGCGACCCAGCTTGAAGCCAGCTTCTCTCAAGGACTTGCTCAGTCCAAAAGTCGCCGCTTCCCCCATCCTCCCAGATGGGAAAACTGTCAATCCGATGTGAATCTCCCCACCCAGAAACGTCCCAGTAGTAATCACAACATGTTTAGTATCAATCACCTCTCCACCCTCCAGTCTTACCCCCATAATCCTCCCGTAATGCCCCTCCACACCAACCGGTAGCCCTTCCGGCGCTCGGTCCACAACCACATCCGCAACACTGCCCTGCAGAATTGACAAGTTCGGATATGACATCAATTCCTCCTGCATGTACCTCTTGTAGAGTTTCCGGTCGATTTGTGCACGGGGACCCCACACCGCAGGCCCTTTACTCCTGTTCAGCACCCGGAACTGAATGCCTGCCTTATCGGTTATCCGGCCACAGACACCGTCCAGAGCATCTACCTCGCGGATCATAATGCCCTTGCCGATCCCACCGAATGAAGGATTGCACGAGCATGTTCCGATAGTGTCGATCTTCTGGGTTACCAGGACGGTTTTAGCACCCGCTAGAAATGCGGGGGTTAGCGATGAATTCTTGCCACGGCAAGCTATTGCAGGGACGGGGAGACGGGGATTGGAGCATACCTCGTGCCGCAGCAGCACAAGCTTCCGAGCCAGCATGTCCTCCACCGATAACTACGACGTCGAATCCCCGGTTCAGACTATCCTTGGAAAAACACAATTCGTCAGCCAGACATCTCCGATAATGGCGGCAATTTAGCGAGGCCCCCCCCACCTCCGGTCTTCAGATACCGTCGCAAACCCTCTGGATCGGAGACGGGCATGTGTTAAGGACTTCAACCCCCGCCGTTGGAGTAATAATCGTGTGTACAAGAGGTAATGCATCTGATGGGGGGTGTGGCCGAAGGGGGAGGTTGGATCGATGTCGGACCTCAATCCAAGGATCCGAGAGTTTGTTTCCGCTCGCTTGGGGACCGCCGAAGCTGGTGCCAAGACCTCGCAGGACTCTGAAAGACCTAGAGGCTAAAGTCGAGTGAGAAGAGGTGATTAGCATCCAAGGAATTATGGGTTATCATAGGACAAGCAGCCCAAGTCATGGACTCATGGTATGGCACAGTACAAGTACTCGTATCACACGATTGGACGAAAGATACAGTGACTAATTAACTAGCCTCCACCTCGCGCTGCCTAAACCTTAAAATTTATCGACCCCCTGAACGTCCGAGTACGGGTATCTAGATGACCTACCGGTACCCGCATAATACCGTGACAGCCAAGTTGCGCATAACAGGTAATCCGTAACTCCAGGGGAACACCGAGCGAGGTCTCTCCGAACCAAGGGCCTACAGCCCGATAACAACCCACATTTCCAGAAGCCCAACCCGACCCCTCACAACCGCCCCACCCTCACCTAACTTAGTTAATCCGCCGCATTTTGGGCAAGTGGGAGCCGCCGTTGGAGCAATAAAGTATCAAGGGGGAAGGGATTAGCAAGGTACGAGTATATTAGCCATGATACCGGGCCCACCTTCACTTTGGCAATTGTCATCGTATCATACATGGACGTTTGCAGGAGTCTGAGTGGGGGACAACGCGCTTGGTGGCCCCGCGAGTGGCGCTAAGAGTTCACCGCTGATAGCAGTGACGCAGGGATACTTGGGAACTGCGAGATGTGGGTGGGGTGGAAACCTTTCTCACGGAGCATGATATACCGGTAACATAAGTTTCGAGATAATTTCACCTGATCTCTGGCTAATGTTCCCCTCGGCGGGTAAATGGTAAAACGTCAAGTTATGTAGTGGGTGTCTATGATGAAAGTGCGAAACCCCCCCCCTCTCCCTATCTCTCTTCCCCCACCATACAGTACCTAGCGCAAGGACACCGCACTCTATAAACCTCACGACAAGAGATTCGTTCGGAACAAGCCCCCCCCCACACGACCATCCACATCCCACCCCCCCCGATGAGCGGTAGGAACACCCACAGAGCGTCCCACACGGGCCCACCGCCCAGCTACGAGTCCTCCTTCACCTCTCCCACGCGCTTCCCGTCGCAACCGGTCACCTTACCCCCTCGTTCAATCGAGGAGGCACCCCCCGCCTACGGCAGCCGAAGGAACTCGAAACCGATCCCCTACCGCGCCTACAACCTCCTAGCGCACGCGGAAGGCCGTACCGTAAACATCGCCCCACCATCTAGAGTCATGGAGATCGAAAATCCGGAACTCGCAAACCAGATTAGGGAGAGGGGGATACCGAAAACCTACCTCAAGGGCACCATCAGCGAGGAGAAGGCCGAGAAGCTGCGCCGGAAGAATGAGGAGATTCGCGCGGCGAGGGAGAGGGATGCTAGGAATGGGAGTGGGGCGGGCTTGTGGAGAAGGATCAAGAATGCCATCAAGAGTGAGCAGGAGGTTCAGATTGTATACCTGACGGCCGAGGAGGTTGCCATGAGGAACTTGATGAGGGATCGGCAGAGGAGCTTGTGAACATGTAATTTGAGGAGGGGGGGGGCAGGAAGGGGGGGGGTTGCCATGTGGTGGCCTAGCTTAGGGGTTCCATTTGTAGGGTTGGAGGAGGTGCTTGGGTATTCCTTTGTTTTTCTTGGTTCCGATCGTATATGGAGCGAAGGTGCAATTTGATTTTTTTTTTTTTTTTGATTTTTTTCGGGGGGCCTAATATGTTTGAGTCAAGCAATAATAACACTATCGTACCAACCGACCCCAGGGCTGGAGGTGAATGAATTTTCTACGTTTGTTTAAGCTATGCCTCCTCCACGAGAGCACCCAAACACTGCATTGGTATCAGATCCTAGATCCAAAAAGAGCCTTGCAACCTCACATTGCACTTTTAAAAAATGCACTAGAAGACCGCCTTAAATTCCTCCAGTCCATGTCCTCAACGTTTTAAAAATACCAACTAGTCCAGCGAAACCCAACACCCCGAGACACCCATAGAATAATAATATACGAACATCGCCGTACAAACCTCTACAGAAGCCACAAAAA
>PYWC01000003.1:2365431-2396618 GCA_003182015.1 Tuber magnatum | reverse complement strand
GAGAGAGAGAGAGAGAGAGAGAGAGAGAGAAAGAGCCCTTTAGTCCTTGACAGTGGCACAGTGAAGTTTACAGGAATACCGTAGCCAAGGCGGTATATTCTGACGGCACCATAAATCATAGCATTGAGATATCTCTGCTTACTAGACAAAGGTCGGGGGACCTCACAATCACAATGGAGGAGAGCGCTGGCTTGTTATCGCAATAGGTATCCTTCTCTACGAGGAGGCGGCTGATGAGGGTTTATGCGCTGTGCCTTCGCCTACGTGTCAAGTGGTGTGGAAGTATGACTCCCCTCTGCTCCAGCATCGTAATGTAAGCATTTTTAACGAGAGTCCACAATTATTTTACCTGCCCCTCCCTCGCTACCACACCGCTTCGCATGGCATGATGCCCCAGCGTACGGAAACTTTTGATATCTTCCTTTCCCGCATCTTGTTTACACATAAATAAATAAATAAATAAAAACAATGAATGGCACTGGACTGGGTAAAGGACAATTCGGTCCTGCGTGCAAGAACCGGCGGCTCTATTTCGGAAGCGTTGAAAAGATGGGAAAGATTGTTTCCATCATCCTTATGGCGTCGTTGCACTCGTGTTTCCCACGAAAAAGAAACCCCTACTTCCGGAAAAAAAAGAAAAGAAAAAAAAGATATACCTCGAGTATAAGAAACCCCCTAGCTGGTTTACCCGGGTCTACTTTTCTCCCCGGTCAAAATTAATATTGTGTCTCTTTTAAAAACACATTGGCTGCGTGCTTGAATATGTGATGGACTGTGACATGAGGCTGTTGCAAAGGAAAATGTTTCTTCAAATGGGAAGATGGAGGTTGCAAAGTACGGCTGAAGATCTACCGCGAGTTCGAGAAACGATGGGCCCACCCTTCCCGCCAGTCCTGTAAGGCCCACGACCCCTGGTTGCGTCGCGTCGAACAAAACCTGTCCGATCAGGACGGACAGCTCCGCAAAAAGTCGACTTGGCAAAGGTTATGTGTTACACCAACCGAGATAACCTCAGCATTCGTCGAGCTCTCCATTAGTAGGTCAGTGCGCAAGGCCTAACACCTCCGTCCAACACCTCCCCACTTGCGCACCTCCTCCACTCACAGGACTGGAGAGGGGTGGGAGTGTCAAAAAGATTTTCTTTTCTTTACCCCTCTTGTCGAACTTCAGGGAGTTGGACTCGTACCGGTGCTGCACTATGGGTTCTGTGGCTTTCGTTCGAAAAAAAAAAAAAAGCATTGTGGCTCCGTGAATGCTATTATCATACTTTCTGCGTGTTGACCCGGAGAATTGGGTACGGTACGGTATTGGAGAAGAGCTTGCAGCTGAGGGAGTTCCTTGAGAACCTCTCAACGATTTGCGAAAGTCTCACGTAAACCAGGAAGGAGGGGGTGAATTTCCTATTCCCAGCCGGTATCAAAGTTTCCTTACCCCAATGCACTTGAGTACCGAGTTTTGGCTGTGCACACTTCCGTAGACACAACCCATCTGCCGTTATAACGCCACCAAGCCAGCCACCCCCGACGCGCTTTAACGAGAATCAAGATTTCAGAACCGGGGATCCTCCGAAGGTTCGACACGCCTGTCGCACAGAGAGAGGAGCTTCATAGGAATCTCAGTCAATCATTCTCCGTCTTTGACCTTAAGTTACCCAATCTGTTTCTTCATCTCCCGCGCCATCGCTCATCCAGGCGTTTTGTGGAAACCCTTGAAAAATAAAATAGGAATGATAACAGAGAAATAAATAAATAAAAAGATGGCAAAGTCATACATATGCAATGTTCTGACAACTGGGCTGTTGGGGTTCGGTCCAGACCTCAATAGCCTTCTCCTAGAGGAGCGGAATACGGTAACACCCCCAAAGAGGCGGACCGCTTACCGCAACGCGCAAACGGCGGATCCGGTTCCCCGGTGGTGTTCCGCATGTTGGCGCCCCAGAAATGATTTCAATTGGAGTTCTTCAAATATGATCAATATGACCCACGACTCGTGATGGATTTCGGCTTGTCTTCGGATAAAACGCGAGGAACAGGAAACAAGAAAGGAAACCTATCATGGAACCTCTGCAGAGCATTTACCGTAGCTAAGTGCCATATCTGTATTGGAAGCCCGCATTAACCCGACCCAAATTGTCGCATCCCGAAGGACATAGTATACCGCAAGGCCGTCATCGTGTCTTACAATAGCAACCGGATCCCGATGGCAAAGCGGCACGGAATACCTTTCACAGTAGAATTGTGAATTCCAAACGAAATTTTCTGTGGATTTGGTATGTTTATTTACAGCAAGACCCCTGATTGTAGGGTTCGTTGTTTTGCATAGTCCCCTTGCATGCGCAATACCACCAGTATGTTGCTGGCGATCCTTGATCTCCCGTACACAAACCCACAGCTCGGTAAAAATTAATTTGCTGGCGTTAATTCTAACCTTAGTCAAAATGGGATATGATAGAAAGATCATTCTTTTTGATGGAAGGTCTTAGCACCAACCAAAACCTTTACCCAGCAGCCGAAACATCAATGATCGAAGGGAGTGATTGAGGATGAATAGAATTTTAAGTCAAGCTATCGGGGGTTTCTATCTCGACTTGATATGCCTATCCGAGCTGATTTGGGCTCCGGGCAGCGCCTCGATGCTCTCCCTGTTCATTCCATTTTGGCCATTTGCATGCCCAAGATGTTTCCAGGAAAGCGTGCCAATAGTCAGGCCCGCGGCCGCATCTCGCCCTTAGCTAGCATTTAGGTTACTCCGGTATCTCGTTCATGATACGGCCTTGTTTCCTGGCCAAAAGCTCCAGATGCTCCCGCTCAGCTGTCAAATAACCCCAAAATGAGACCAGTGTCAGCTTTTGGGAAACCCAGACCACCTTGATTATCCCCCTTTGTTGGGAATAATTACTCCACAGTTGGTGAACCCCCTCTTAGAAACGCCCACGTACGTAAGTTAGTCCTGAATCATGATACTGTTCTCAAGCGGATTGGTGAGTTGACAAATTTCATAATATGGAAATAAATATGTAAATTAGATTAATTATCCACCCAGACCGAAAAAGAAACAATACCTGTACGTATGCGATGTTGCGGGCCCCCGCACTCGCAGGTTCAGCATGCTAAGGCACCAATGGACAGCGATGCGAACGAGGCACGGGATAGGGTCCTGCGCTTGAGATAGGGAAATTGAGCCAAACAAACAGGATCAGGAAGTAAACAAATCTGCCGCCACTTCTTGTCCCTTCCAACCATGAGCTTCGGTCTGTTCTATTCGATTGATCCGCCAAGTCAGTCAGCAAGCGTATGCACGAACACGGGGAGTTCGTGTAAGATAATATCTGCCGGCCCATCTCCGTTTTCAGTGATAAAGAAAGGTGCTGGTCCTACCCAAACGAGAAGGCCAAAATGGAGGAGGGGAACGAAAAGGAGGGGTTACAGGGAACACGATGTGTCACGCTCCCCTATCACTTTTGAAGCGGTCCGATTTGCTCACTTTCTTTTCACCTTGGGCTATCATCATTCCTTCCCATTTTCCTGTGAGTGAATAGGCTCCTTGCGCGTCCTTTCGTCATTGATATGAAGTTCGCATGTAGTCATCTCTCCGTGAAATCGAAAATTTCGGTCTTTATCGATGCTTCGACACGATAAAGTGATGACGACTACCCGAGACACGCGAGGAAACTCCTAAAAGCTTTTTCCTCTTCTTTAATTGCCTCCGGGAACCAGATATGTCATATAAAAACGCAATCGCTGCACCATTATAAAGACGAGCATGGGAAGGGTGGCTGATCATCATTGAGGGCAACAGAGTGTTTGCCAAAAGCAGCCTGGCTGTATCTTTCCACAGCCAACGCCGTGACGAGTCTGGGTAATGCAGTATCCGTGGATGTGTGCAGAGGTGCGAGGCTACGCTTGACAACATTCGTGTATTTTGGATGATTAAGGATTAAGGATATGTTGAGAACCGCTCCTCTCTTTCGTCGTCCGATGTTTGGTCTTCTTGTCTGCTGCCTAATGCCCGGCTCTGGTTCTAGCCATTCGACACGGGCTTGGGACCATGTTAACGTGGAAGAGTTCTGGAGAATCGCGGACCCCGTTGTCGGAACGGCTCATATAGCGAGACCGTCCCACCGACGATTCTCGCCAACAATCATTTTTTTTGTTAGTCGTTCGGTTTTCCATCAACCATTTCTAGGAACGGGCTTTTAATTCCCGGTTTCTTGATGTTCCTCTCTCAGGCACAACAGTTTGTGCACGGTTGGAGGGTTGGGCTGACAGCGGCTAGAATATTCTAAGGTTACAAATCAGATTCGGCAAGAACACTGTTGGGATCGGAAACAGCTGGGAGAGCGGGTCATACGCACATAAAGGGCTGTACTCGCACAAGTACTCACACGTAAGATTCCCCCTATTGCATCAGTGCTTTCTGAAATCCTGGGAACTTGGGATCCGCCGGATCCGCCACTCCGATGGATTGATAGACGAGGGGCGTGAGGGAGAGGGGAAGGGAGGGAGGAGGTGAAAAGTAGGAGAGAAACCGTGGCTAATCCCGGGTATAAAGGGGGTATCTCATCTGCAGGCTACGGTGCAGTACTCGTACAGTAGAGATAGGGATGACGAACATGATCGATACAAGCAGCGCTGTACGAGCACTGTACTCGTATGATACTATGATAGCAGATACACGTCGAGTAGGGTACTTGTACCACCAGCAGAAGACCTGAGGTCCCAGTACAAGTGTCTTTACCTACGATACTTGGCTGTACCCCACGACCGGTGTATATAAGTAAGGACTTATGATACATACCCATTTTTTATAGACTCTTTGACCCTCATCACTGGAGGTTGAGTCTCTCTCATGGCACAGATGAATTCTCGGTGAGGTCCGTACGATACCGGTACACTGTGCTCGTGCAACTTCAGTCAACCAAAGGATCTCCTGAACAGAAAGAATCTACGAGTACAGGTACTGTACGGGTATCGTGCTCGAGTACCGCCAGCAGCAGACCGCGGGATCGAGTGAGGAGAGCCAGGCCAGCTCCTCTTTTGTTTTTGCTGTGGGCACCTGGCCATATCAGGAATGGTCGGACAGATGGGTAAATTTGACAGTGTCCAACCGAGACGAACAAACACCCTGAAGTGGTTAGAACGGAGAGCAACAATTTCTATTCTGACCCCAAATTGGGTAAAGCGCTATTAGCTTCCTCCCATACAGAGTGGAAAGAACTCCAGAAAGAGTATTCACACCCCTGATTCCACTGAAATTACAACCCCCAGCCCAGCGGCGGGCACGAGAGAGACCCCTTTCTGAAGACTGCGTTTCGCCCTCTCATCCACGAAGGGTTACCTTTTCGTCCAAGGACTCCCTTGGAGTTCTTCCCTCTTTCTCCTCCTTTCCCCTTCCTTTCCTCTTCACCCTTACTTTGGTCCTCTATCCCCCCCCGCCATTCTTTCCTTTTCGACGAGCAATTTCAATTGTCCGGCTTCACTCTTTCGCTGGTCTTTCTGAATTGTTTGCACACGCTCACTCACTCATTCATTCACTCACTCGCTCTCTAAGCAAAAAGAAGCAAGGAACGAGAATAATTTCACCCTCGCCGTATCTTCCCCGGTATCTTTTTTACCTCACGGTATTCGTTTCCACTTACCTTTTTGTTAAGTTTGTTTAACGGCACAATTCGGTCTTAGTGAGTCTCCACCAATCTTTCATTTATTCCAATTGCTGCGCAGCGCAACGTTGGTTGGATGGGCCAGCTGTGTTTGCCCACCACCGCCGCATGCCAAAATTCCAATTTTAGCGCCTCCGGTCTTTATCTCACTGTGCCGGGCTTTGCATCATACCTGCACAATCATTCTTACCTGTCTCCACACCCTGGTTACTACTGGCTTTGCCACAACTGCCCCTCTCCATTCTGTACCCTTCGTTCTACTTTTCCTCTTCATCGTATGCCATCTCGTAATTTCTGTTGTCGCGTTTGCTAATGAGACATTGCCGGACAGCTGAAATCAGGCACGATCGCTATTTTGTACACTGCTCTAATTGACAAAACCGCCTCCTCTCCCTCTCCCGTCCAGAAGTTCTTGGTTCAGTCTTGCCCGCTCGCTAGCCCCACGATACCCGAGAGCAAACACCAGCAAAAATAAAAATAAAAAAAATACAAGTGACAGCGCAACATCACCCTTTCACAATGCCTGCCATCATTACACGCCGTGACGACGACCGCCCGCCGAGTGCACACGAGAATAACACCATGACCCACCTTCTCATTGCACTAGTCGCTTTAGTTTCCCTCGGTTTGGTGCTTGGAGGTTCACTCTTCTTCATCCGCCGCATTCGCAGAAGCCGTGAAGCTGCTGGCACCCTTCCCTCTTATGAAGCATCAAACAAGAATCACCGTGGCCTTACAATCTCTACCAGTGATTCCGCCCTTGTATGCTCCGAGAAACAACACCTCATCGATAATTCGTCACCAATGCCTCTTACGCCTGAGAGTATTCCCGAAATCCGTATCACATTCCCAGAAGAAGAGGATAAGCAAGGGCGCAGAGTCTCTGGCAGGGTTGTGGTAGTAGAGGTCGGTGAGGCTGGAGTTGGGTTTGTTCGTCCCTTGGAAAACGATGGTCTTCCACCCTATCAACAAAAACCGGAGGAAAGATTTGCGTCGGTTGACCTGGATAGAATTGGTGGATTGAAAGAGAAGGAGACTGCTCCTTAGAGAATTCAGCTGTTGGAAGAAAGGTGATGGCCGCAGTGGATCACCTTTTCTATGTGAGTCCTTGGGGGGGGGAGGGGTTGTTCATTCTTTTTCATACGAACATCTTTTTTTCACCACTTGTATCGACTTCTTTTTTTTCTAGCGCAGGCGGAGAAACGAACGGATAGAATCGGCAGTCGCTCGTTCTCCGGTCACGTGATCTATCTGCCGAAACGATCTGGATCTCATATCTCGACTTTATTTTACGAGGGGGGTTATCTTGGTCACGGTTGGGTCTTATTTTTTTCCCCAATGTTTGGGAACGAGCGCTTGAGGAATCCCTCCCGGATAGAGGGCCGAAAGGCAGGTGATGAGCTACCATCTTTCCGCCGTCGCCGGATGGGTACGATACCGAAAAAGAAAAGAAAAGAAAAAAACAACCAGTACGCATTCGACGTGGCATCAATTTCTCCTTTCTCTCTGCAGCCAATTGCTACCCTTTCCAACCAATACCCGCCGTTTCTATCGTTCTTGGGGTCCCTGTTTAACGTGTAATAGTTCCTAATTATTTTGTATATGTCTATGGCTTTCTTTTCGTTGTAACACCCATCACCTTCATATTTCTAGAGTCAGTCGCCTTTGATACCCTTTTGCCCCCTCTACCCGTGTATAATAGGCGCACGATTGGAGGAGCTTTTGTCGATACTCTTTTTTTTGCTTCTTATCACCTAACATAACCATTTTCTTCTTTTCCTCACACCCCACAACATCGACCCTTGGAGAGGGGAGAATACCTTGACGAAACTGTTGGGTTTGAAAGTTTTGTTAAATAATATGGGTAGTCTAGTCGTTACGTTACTTTACGTTAGTTCGTTCCAGCTAAACAGAGCTGGGAAATTCAGATGTCATTAATTTTGTCGTTTTTTTCTTCCACCACCACCACGAGCCGCTCATGTTGTCACTGCCCATGCACGATCACCAAAGATTCAGAGGTGAAGGGGAGAGGAAAAAAAGAAATTAAATTTACCCGTGGAGGCGCTGTCGAAGCTCTAGACCCCATTCCTTCCCTTTTCTCCTTACTCCTTACTCTAGCCTCATTGTAGGCGACGGGGGCGGGTGCTCAGTATGATACCGCACTTGCTTCGGTCTTACAGACAACAAGTATGATACTCGGGTATGGAGGTTAGTGATGGGACAGACAGGGATTCAAAATGCCGGAGCATTTCTGCCCCTCCTAGCATCGTTCCTCCCAGGTGTATTTATTTTCTTACCTTTGAACTTTCTCGAGCGCCTGGGCTCAAAATCCCTGTCCGTCCCATCACTAACCTCTATCCGAGTAACTCACCCGAACACAGGGATCAAATAAATGCACCGCCAATCATCCGTGCACATCAGGACGCCCATACTAAGCCCAAAGTCCGATGCCAAAATACCAGTACCGGTACTCGAGTAGACCACGAAGCAAGGGTACGGTAATCCACAGCACCTACGATACGATACGATATCATACAAAAAAGAAAAGAAAAGAAAAGAAAGAAACCCAGACCCTATTCTTAGCGCACCCATTCCACATGGAAAAGGAAGAAACCCCACCGCCACCCCCATACCCATACCTCCCCCTTCAGGAACCCAAAACGAGGCAAGGGGCGATATATCATACCGTAGTCCATGATAAATAAATAAATAAACAATCAATCTACCCGCCAGCCGTTACCCAAGTGCATGCATGCATTACCGGTATCATACCCAAAAACAAGCCTCACTTCACTTCATTTCAGTAAATAATCATGAGGGCTCACTCGTCTTCTTCCTCTCCAAGCGCGCGATGTGTCGTAATACTGTACGGAGGAGGATACGGTGGGTAAGGTTATTATGATATATATATAATATAATATATAACTGACCGTGATAAGCTGCCGTGTTCAATCCGTAACGCTCGAATCACGATGCACACATACACACACATAATATTATATATATATATATATATATATATAGATGGATATGCTCGAGTACGGGAGTACGGACGTATGATACGAATGTATAGTACGGTATTGTACTCGTACAGTCCGAGCACGCACACACACCCGCCCCAGCCTAATCTGCGCGGGAGCACAGGGCTGGCGGGGCGGGTTGGGTTATGATAATGATGGGGTGGGGCGGCAAGGTTACCGTTGTCTAACTTGCGATGTGATAGGTGGAGGGGAAAAGCGGAAGTAGTGGGGCTATGATAGGTAGGGTACGGTGGGATGAGTTATCATCGGTGAGGGTTTTTTTCTTTCCTCTTCGGTTTTCGGTCTAGGGTGGGGTGGGTGTGTGGTTGAGTTTATTTTGTTCAGCCCTATGCGCGAAGGGCTTGGCGGGCATAGGGTGTCACTCGGGGTGGGNGGCGGGTGGGGAATACATGTTGGGTTGCTATTCGAGTATGCAGTGTACACTGTGCAGTGCTGTACGGTACTTGTGCGGCTGCGAGTGTTAACGAAGTGTGGAGGCTGGACTACAGCGCATAGGTTGTCGCTCAGTGAGAGTGTACCCCATGAGGATGGGTGCCTGTAACTAGCATGTGTATGTATATATCATGACTACCCAACAGCCTCAGTTCGCCATCTATCGTCCGATCCATCGATCCATCTGTTTCGATGGATGGACTTCGCAACATATATGAAGAAAGAAAGAAAGAAAGAAAGAAAGAAAGAAAGAAAAAGCGAGTCCCTCGACTCCTCTCCCCTCCCCCTCACATATACCCCGCACCCCCACACTACGAAGTTCCAATTAAATAAAAAAGGAGAAAAGAAACTCTCGACCACAATCGTGCAAGGATCCCGTAGTAAAGGAGAGATATATAGACAATCGCTATTTCGTTTTGTTCCCGCTAACCGACCTTGCATTTGACCCTGAACACCATCGCCAAAACAACACACAAAACGATGAGAAGTAAAAAAAAAGAAAGATGGAAAGGAACATAGTACGGGTTTGTTTGTAAAAAAGGACAGAAATGAAAGAAAAACAGAACTTTTGTGTTTTTTTTTAAAAAAACCCCCGGATTTGTCCGAAACGTGACCTAGGAAAGAAAGAGGAAGAAAAAGGAGATAATATTATGATAAAAAAAAAAAAACAGCGAAAGGACACCAACCTCCAACCCGAAAAACGAAAAGAAATTCTGGAGAAGAGGTGAGGAGGAAAAAAATTATGAACTCGAATTCGAAAAGGGAGGAAAGAATAAAAAGGGTGAAGAATTGGGGAATGGGATAGAACAGGCACTGGGATTACACTAAGTGAATCTGCTAAAGTCCATGCTCATTAACAGATCCTCTGTTTCGGATTGATCTGCGTCACCATTCACCTGGGCCGAATTTCTGTAACTATGGTCGGAGGCCGAGGTTTGTGCGCTCATCGTTGAAACACGCCTTGATGCCGGAGCGGTTGAGTTCTGCCCGGGGCTCGTTGCTCCGCCAATTAGTCCGCCATTTCCACCCAATCCCTGGGACATAACGGAGGTCCGTTCTCTCAATTTGGTGATGCTCCTCAGACGATGCCTCCAGTTGGAAATATGCTCTCCACCGCCTTCGTTGTAGACGTGTGAATAGACACTTGCGTTGAGCGCGAGATTGCGAACGAACGCCGGGAGCGATGCATCCGAGAGGATTTTGGGCTCCCGAGCGGGACTAATTTCCGAAAACCCTTCCTTGCACACCATCTGAACCCTGTAAAATGTCCTACCCTCAGACCCTTCCTTCAGCAGACGTGATGATACAAACCCCGAGCGCGCCTCAGGTGTGATGATTATGCTAACAAAATTGAACTGACTGGGTATCGCTCCGAATCTCCAGGGGAGCCCCGAGTTGTTGAAGATAATGTTGACGAAATCGTTGCCGATGTGCCGCTTTTTCATGGTGCACTGAGGGTCGCCATCCATCATGGGCATCATTGTCGTGATATGAAAGATGATTTGTGTGATACGGTCGCTCCAGAAAAAAGCAAACTCGCCATCAAGGTTGTTCTCACGATCCAGGCCTCCGGTATTGGTATCCGTACCCTTCAGAACAATTAGATCGCCAAGGCCGTCGATAAAATCGGTGTAGTCGGGTGAGCCCATGGCATTCGAGAGAATGTCTTTCTCCTCCGTCTGGCCGGGGCCGACATAAACAACTCCGATCTTGTGGAAGTCCACAACCGGTATTCTGTCGAAAACGTCTAACGCCCGGACAGTCTTTTCGTCCTCTGGAAGCAAGATAGGCCTGGTTTCTGACGGCCCGAGACCCCCGGCTATTTGTAAAAGGAAATGACTTGGGAGGACCCGATCTTGCTTTTTTTCTACACCAGTAGCCGCATCGGCAAGACTGCCAACGTCCTCAGGAATATTGGCCCATTTTGACTGCAACATACTGTGCATGTCTCTGGATTCTGGTTTCAAGGTGTAATAACTGGTGCCAGACTACGCATAAAACGTTAGGGGAAAGTGGATACAATGGCCCCAAGGGATTAAAAGACTTACTGCTCGTCTAACGACAACCCTTGAGATGCCGGAATCTGGGGCTGTCTGTATAGAGAGGATAGAAGAGCTGTGCAACCAATTTTTTGTTACTATTCCTGATGTTTGGGTGTCAATCTTATTTGGAGGCTTCAAGTCAATGTCCGAGAAGGTAAACCTTTGTAACATATCAATACAGGCCTGGCTCTGTTCATCGACGGTGTTTGATTGATCATGTAAGACGAGACCCCGCGTGATCCAGGACACGTATTTTGGCCGTTCAGACAATCGTAGCGAAAGAAACCATGTTGTTAGGACGTTGTAAGCTAATGTGAGGACGTATTGGGGTAGGTCAGGTTGTTCGGTTTGGGCGTTGGGGTCGGCAGGGTTTGCTTGGCCTTGGCCAGGGCGGTTGGCAAAAGCTGCTTTAATAAGCTGCTGGGCTGTTGTTTCCTTCGTATGCTGTATATATCGGAAGGCGATACCAAAGATATTTCGGAAATCGGGTTCAGTGAAATTGCTATAGAGATTTGGCAATTTGGCTAGTGCGGAGAGGAACTCGAGGATATGTACACTGACTGCGGAAGATGTGATAATCTGCGAGAGCTTGGCCAAAATCCCGGGTAAGAATTTGCTTGTTGAACCTGGAAGTTCATAGCAACATATTGACAATGCATGTATACATGGCTTAGCTGTCCTCTGCCATGAGTGCAATCCCAATTGAAATGCCTTTACAATCCCCTCAGTTTCGTTTTTTGAAAAGTGCTGCTTATAACTGATTAGAGTGGTAAGTAAGTTTATGAGAACGACAGCAATATCTGCTTTCTTAACCTCAGGGGGAAGATCTGTGTTGGGTATTCGGTTGGTGTGTAGCTGGTCGCACACATAACTGCGTAGCATGTTAATATGCGCCTTGCAATTCCTAAATGCGGTCTTGTTCGACAATTGTGAACCGAGGTGAACGAGAACGTAGCTGTAGATTTCCCAGTCGCAGCCCTGTTGTACAATTGGGATAACTTTCTCCATCCAGAGCGACGTTCTGATACATAAGTGAGGGTCTAGGGACGGCCCTTCTCTCTTTGGAAGATCTGAAGGTGGATCATAGAAGGTGACAAGGACTGGGCTCGCAAGGTGCATAGGTTTCTCAGGAAGGGCTTTGGTTTCCGGATATGACCAAATCTGAGGCGTTCGTTTTGGGCGATCGTGTTTCTCGACAAGAGAACGGCTTGGATTTCTAAAGAGGAATGATGTTTGAGATACCGAGTTGCTTCTATTGGAGCGTGATGAAGACGATGACTCCTCGTCGCCTTTGGAAGCTATGGAGGCCGTCTCATCAGCAAGATTGGCCACTCGATGGAGCACTGAAGCTAAATGATCCGACTCGGGGTTTTCCGTAATAAAAATGGCGTGCTCGGAATCAGCTCTCAGGCGAAACAAAAGCCTCATAGCTGTTAGTCGGGCGTTGGGGTCTAGATCGGCGGATCCAGAGATCCTCACAAGTTGCTCGTATACCAGCACTGACTTGGCCGCATTGGTATTCATATTCTTAATGAATATCCTCACTAGGCCGCGAGCGGCAATGTTAATTTTTGATCCTTGTTGCGGGCTCCTGGCCTTGGTTGTCGGGTATATTGATGATTTTGTGCTAGCCCCGCTCCCTTGCCCTTGTGGCGGTAGATCCGGCAGACCCCCGTCGAGGCCGATATACTCGACAAGTAGGGCCAATAGCGTATTGAAGAGTTTCATACTGGTATCACCGGAAATATCCACCACTGTCTTGATCAATGCGTCCAGCACCTTTAAATCCTTCTCGTTTTGAAAATCCTCAAAAACTGAAACGAACAGGGCGTGCAAAACTTCATCTTCACAAACATCTCTGATGGTCTCGTAGACACCTTTGATTAGGTGTAGGACGCTGATTCGCATGGAAGGGGGCCTGGTTCGTGTCTTAAAAAAGACGTTAAGCAACTGACGGCAGTTGTCTAACCATTCTGCACAGGAAGGGTAGCAAAGATGCTCTGTGGAATAATAATTGATGACCAGTTCTGCTGCCGAATTTGGAAGGTGTGAGTGAACCCTGATAAAGAAGCCGATAACCTCCTCTGTCTGCTCGAACACGGGATTTAGACAGGCCATCTCTAGCATTGTAATGATCTGGGTCAGAGCCTGGGATATTGCTACACCCACGCCATCGTTTTCATATGAGTGCGGTGTATCGTCGGACTCTAGACCTTCACGTGTTGGCCCATGCGTCAGTCTTGTTGCTCGACGAGAGCAGTGCACGAGAATGTTCAGAGGAACAGGCCATTCGTCAAAGGCAATATCTGACGCTACATCTTTACTGCTCAAGATGGCGGCAATGGCTCTGCTTATCTCCAGCTCCAGACGCATGCTGTCGGCAGAAAGGGCGGATTGAAAGGCGCACATGACAACGGTAAACTGAACTGAGGGAAGTCCGTCTGTCTCATTCGCTATCAAAAGCTTCTCTAAAAACCAAACAGCCCCCCTGAGGGTATTTGTGTTGCTGCTTCCTGGTGGATTCTTGGCGGGCGCCTCAAGGATCTCCCGTAAAACGAGTATGGAGTTATGGGCCATGTAGCTCTTGCAAAGATTACTGACAGCATTCCAAGTGGCATCGGTAAGGTCCCGTAGTGTGGCGTAGGCGCCACATAACACTTCTATACAGGGCTTAAGCGCGGGGCGTGGAACATAACCATAAGTTATGAGGGTTTCGATGAAGGCTATTGAACATTCGATATCTTTCTTGCTAGTCGTCTTCCTGCAGATTGAGAGGACATCCGTGAGGAGCTGGTTTACTTCACGTTCTTCGAAAGATTTGAAGTTGAATTTGATAATGTCCGTTGTGAATTGAAAAAGTTCCTTCAAACAAAACTCCTCGCCTGAGAGAATCTCACTAGTCGTTCTTGCCCGTTTACGAGTTTGACGGATGATAGTAGACTCCTTGAACCAAGTCCTCAGCCACCTGGATAACAAGCCTCCAATCTCACTCTGAAATGTAGACAGGTCCCTCCCACCATTCGTAAGTGCGATCAACGCCTGTAACTGGTGAAAGAAGTCCTCCGGGCAACTATGAAGGGCCACTGTCCTGTAGACCTTGATTCGGTCAAGTGGTGATAGTTCGTACTGCTTGATACAGGCGGTAAGAAGCTTGAAAGCTGCCTGTCGAGCTTCTGGGGGATTCTCCTCCGTGGCTAGGTCCTGCGCGTTCGTCCATATCTCCGTAGCCGTAGGAGCCGGATAATCCGCAACAATCGTCCTTAGAGCTTCGGCCGCACTAATACGATCGTTTAAGGAATTGTTCGCCCTGAGTTTGTCCACCAAGACCTGCCCGTTGGCCACTGCCTCCCCGTTGAAATGTTCTCCATATAGGCTGTGTCGACCGCCATTGCTCGGGGGTCCCGCTGGGGCTGCCGGAACTGGGTTTGGAGGCCCCCGGTTTAATCTTCCAAACGATCGGAACACGCCGGCGATGCCCAAAGGCACCTTGGTAGAGTCCTGAAGCTGAGGTGGGTCGGTAGAGCCTGGGGTTGAAGGCATTTACGTGGCTATTAGGAATGGTTAACTCTGCTGGAGTTCATCGAGGAGTGGAATAATGAGCTCAAGGTTTGAAGAAATTTTAACCCTAAGAGAAGCTGATTGGGACGGGGAGGAAAAAAAAAAAAAGGCTGATCCAAGCACACATGGTCACATGACCGCGAACGCAGTTTCAAAAAAGAAAGAAATGGTAAACAACCAACCTTTGGCCTAAAATACTCGGGTGAGCGAGTGCTGCGCAGAACGAAGCGCAGAAGGGTGAGAGCACCACTCGCAAGACAGGGCGGATGGGAGAGATTTTGGTATCGACACAATCCGGAGGTTTAAGTAATAGTTGTGAATAGATGAATATGTGAAGTCGGTCATATAAACTTTAGGGCATGGACAGAAGAGATGTGTGATGACGATGGAGGGGTTGAAGGAGTACCGGTGGGTGAAAGGAGGGGCAGGAAAGGGGTGTGGAAATCTGGGCAGCGTAGTACGGTAAGGTATGTAGTGGTAATTTCGGAGGGAAGCTGGCTGGATATTGGGGAGAGGAAGACGAAGGCTATGATAGGATGGTGTGTGTGAGTGGTTTTCTTTTTTCTTTTTTTCTTTTTCCCTTCTTCTTCTCTTCCCTTCGCCTTTTTCGCCTCTATTTTCGCCTGTTTTTTTGTTTTTCCCCCCCTCTTCTTTACTCCCTTCAAAACGGAGATTCACGGTGCGAGTTGTTGTGTCCTTGAAGGATTGGGGATGGACAGCGGATAGAGATGGAAAAATAATCAGGGACCAACTCAAGAGATGCAGAAGCGTGCGTTGAAGCGCAGGATGGGGATGGGTGTGGCTTTTTGTGATGGGAATGAGTATCCTGCAACCCTTTTGTTTTTTTCTCTCCTTCTCGACCTCTGGTGTGGTTGGAAACGAATACCGTGCTTGGGTCTGGGTGTTTTGTCCTTGTCCTTCCGCTAATACGGTACGTGCACTCATCCTACACGGTATTTGTGCCTGTACTGTGTGGTCACTGCAATGGTGGTGGTAATCGAATTCAGGAAATCACTGGTGATGGGGGGGGTGGTGATGGTGGCAGTGGAGGATCATCGTCACCCATGAGGGTGGAAAGATAGTAATTTTAACCCCCCCCTTTACTTGCTGTAATCGTGGGGTACCGGTACTGTACCCGAGTACGAGTACCGTACAGTACTTGATGGGGAGTAAAGGGGCGGAAAAAGCTGGGCAATTGTCAGTCGGCATCCGAGCTACCGGTGTGGTGGGAGCACTGATATTGAAGGTTTATAGGCCTGAGTAACGATCGAACCGGTACTGTATGATACCCGATAATATTATTATCATGACATTGTGTGGCATAGCATTATAGTTATTGTACTCAGTATGACACAAGCACAGATAAGTAAGCAGTGTGGGGTCCTCCGGTGACGATGTCCTTTGATTGAATTGCGTGGTTAGGGCTACAGCGCTGTGGAGAAGAGGAAGAAATAAAAAACAAAAAAACACGGGGGATCGTACGTGCCTTCATGTACTCTTCTTACGAGTTGTTGCAGGACAATGGCGCTTGTTGACCAATCGTGCCCGCATGATACTTGCTATTCGCAGTATGATAAGAGCCGGGTCAATTAGACCTATGATACTTGAATTTTTTCCCTCCAAGAGGATGAAGGGGGCTCGTTGCTAGGCCTGTGTTTGGTCGCTCCAGCCCTCCCGCATCATTTGTTTTTGTGCACGTCTTCCCCTTCCACCCCCCCACTATTTACATCCGTTTTCCACTCCCCCTCAAATTTGATCTTGCACCAAACTTTTATTTCTCTCCAAAATCCTTTACCTCCGAAGCTATGGCTGCAAATATTCAGACCCTCGCTCAGCTTCTGGACACCTCGTTGATTCCTTCCCAGAACAAACAAGGTACGGTGGATCCATTGCAATCCCATCTTGTTGCGGGGTTGTCGGCTGCTATACGGAGCCTCAATCAACTTATCCCCCTGGATCGGAACAGGAGCTGACGTGCTAATTTTTTGTGTAGCTGAAACCTCTCTACGAGTCAGTGAAAATCTGGAGGGATTTGCTCCTCTGCTGTTACAGATTGTTGCGTCGGATAGCTTTGCTTCAAATACTCGTTTAGCAGCTGCTCTGTACTTCAAAAATTTACTTGGGAGGAATTGGACTGTAGGTTCCCCGGTCTTTAAATTATGGGGAGATCCTATTCTTAAATATTTCCGCATACAGGATGAGGAAGGTCATTACAAGATGGCGGAGAGTGAGGTTGTGGCGGTCAAACGAGACTTGGTCGGACTTATGATCACTGTTCCGCCGGCCTTGCAAGTGCAACTTGGAGAGGCTATCAGCGTCATTGCGGAGAGCGATTTTTGGCAACGCTGGGACACATTAATTGATGTTTGATTCCTTGCTTACTCTGTTTTCTTTTGGTTCAAAACTCATGGCGATTCTAGGATCTTGTGTCTAAACTCACCCCCGATAATGCACAAGTCAACAACGGTGTTCTTCAGGTGGCGCATGCGATTTTCAAACGTTGGAGACCGCTTTTCCGTTCCGACGACCTGTTCACCGAAATCAATCACGTTCTTCAAAAATTCACGGCTCCGTTTCTGAAACTGATGGAGGTGGGTTGATTTATTGTGCAAATTGGGCCGGATGGCTTTCTTACGGTTTTCTAGGCTACCGACCAGCAAATAACACAAGCTCAAGATAATAAACTTGCCTTGGATGGCTATTTCCAGACGCTCAACCTTATTATAAAGATTTCGTTTGATCTTAACTGCCAGGATCTTGCGCCAGATTTTGAGGAGAATCTCGCAACAATTATGGGATTACTGCACAAGTATCTTACTTTCACCAATCCCCTTCTTGTAACTGATGACGATGACGGATCGGGCCCATTGGAGCGGGTCAAGGCTGGAATATGTGAATTCCTCCAGCTATTTACTACTAAGTATGAGGATGTATTTGACGAGATGCTCCAAAATTTTGTTAACTCGACATGGATGTTATTAACCACCACTGGGCCTGAGCCAAAATATGATATTGTAAGTGCATCAAATTCCCCTCTCTGTCTTGGAAAAGAGCAGCAAATTGTCAAGGCCGTCCATCCTCACATTGGTTAAATCATCTAGTTGGTCAGTAAAGCCTTGCAATTCTTGACCGCCGTAGCAAGGTCAGGTAAGCATGCTCAAAATTTTAGCACTGTGGCAGTGTTGGAGCAAGTTGTTGAAAAGATCATCCTACCCAATATGACTTTGCGAAGTTCGTTTGCTCCTCGTCTCCTCTGTTTTTATTATGATTGTTCTCCGAAATTGACTCTGCTATAGCTTCTGATGAGGAATTGTTTGAGGATGATCCGATCGAGTTTATTCGAAGGGATCTTGAGGGCTCTGATAGCGATACTCGCAGAAGGGCTTCCACGGACTTTCTTCGTCAACTTCTCGAGCAGTTTGACAAAACTGTCACCGAGGTTGTTTACAAGTACATCAACCATTACTTGCAAGACTACAACAGCAACCCCAAAGCAAACTGGAGATCGAAGGACACTGCCTTGTACTTGTTCTCATCTATCGCTGCAAAGGGCGCAACTGAGAGAAAGGGTGTCACGCATACTAATCTCCTTGTAGACGTCGTAGAATTCTTCCAGAGCCATATCGCAGCAGATCTTATCGCCCCGTTTGAGGATGTACAGCCTATTCTGAAGGTTGATGCAATAAAGTATCTCTATACCTTCCGCAGCCAATTGACTAAGTCTCAAATTTCCGATGCTTTTCCGCTCCTCGCCAGGCACTTTGAGTCTCCGAATTATGTTGTCTATACCTATACTGCGATTACTGTTGAGCGTTTGCTGGCTATGACTTCTGATGGGGAGCCATTGTTCCACCCCGAAGACTTGGGGCCTTACGCAAAGGACTTGTTTGAGAATCTCTTTAGGTTGATCGAACAAGGCGTTACACCCGAGAAGATTCAGGAGAATGAATATCTGATGCGCTGTGTAATGCGGGTTATCATCATTTCTAAGGATGCTTCTGGATCATTGGTGGAATACGTTCTGGGAGAGCTTGTTAAAATAACAGACGTAGTTAGTAAGAATCCCAGTAACCCAAGGTTTATTCACTATCATTTCGAGAGCCTTGGTGGAATAATTAGGTGTTTCCCTACACTTCTTCCGGGCGCGGCCAGTGCATCCTTGGCTAATTTTCTTAGATTTGTTGCACCTGGACAACCGGAAAGTCTTGAGAATGCCCTTCATGATCCTTTTATGGCTATTTTGGGCCAAGATGTTACGGGTGCGTCTCACCGACCTGGTTCCCAACTTCTTTGCTAACCTTTTGCTAGAATTCATCCCCTACGTATTCCAGTTACTTGCCCTTCTCCTGGAAAGCAATGCTCCGGCTCCTCTGCCCCAACGCTTCAAAGATCTTATGACTCCACTTCTCACACCGGCTCTCTGGGAATCCCGAGGAAACGTTCCGGCTCTTGTCCGTTTGCTCCAGGCTATAATGGCTCGAGGGGCGTCCCATTTTGTGGAAAACAATCAACTCTCGGCAATCCTTGGTATTTTTCAGAAATTGGTAGCCTCAAAACTGACCGAAGTACATGCTTTTGAGCTACTAGAAGCATGTTTTATTTATTTCCCGCTGTATGCACCGATTCTCTGTCAGCCCCTGGTTTTGTCTAACATTTGTATTTAGGAGTGCCTTACAGCCGTTTGTCAAGGATATTTTCATCATTCTACTCACCAGGTTAAATGGCTCAAAAACGGAGGCTTTGTCCCAGAAGTTCGCTAGGTTCTTTTATTTTCTTGCTGCTAGAGATACGGGAGGCGCCGGGCCCGATTTCGTTGTAGGAGCTATTGATGCTGTGCAAGCAGGGTGGGTAGAACGTTTGCCGGAGCCGTGTTTACCCTTCCTCCCACTAATACATGTGGGGTATAGCATCTTCGGCCAACTTTACGGTGCTGTCGTTCTGCCTGATACACAAAAATTGCAACGACCAACTGATCGAAAGATTGCTGTTGTTGGGTTGACAAAGTTCGTTGCCTTCTCAGAGGGTCTGGCTACTAAATATCACAAAACATGGCCTGGATCGGTCGTCGCTTTATTGAAACTACTTGAGGTCCCCCCGGTGCCCACCCAAGACGATGGGGGGATTGATCTCCACGAAGCCGATATCGACGATTTAAGTTTTGGCGCAACCTTTACTAGGCTTAATACCAGTAAGAAGAGAATAGTTGATCTTTTCCCCGACACTGGTGACTTGAAAAAATGGGTTGGAGAGCAACTTAAGGAAGGAGATTCAAAGTATGGTGGTAGGGTATGATAGCCTCCCCATATATCCGCTTTTTACAAGGGGTTGGATTTGCTAAAAGCCACCCTTAGGTCGATAATTGGATTAAAGCCGAGTTGCCTGATGAAGCGAAGGTTGTCCTGAGGAGGTATATGCAATAATTGTGGTGGTTATCCGCGTGCATGAGCCGGGTGGGCTCGCTAGGATTCTATGACTGGAGCTATGAGCAAAAGCGATACTTTGGATTTTATGTTATGAATGTTTGATTTTTCAATTGCATCAAAGCACTGCCATAGCGTTTAGTTTTTCCCGTGCTCTACTATGGTGTTGCCCTTTGTAACAAGAGCTGTACAAGCAAGCTAGCGAGATATCATAAATTGATAGTCCATTCATCGGTACATACCTATTGATGCCCTCAGGAGTAATGGGGTGGTTCCGGTGCCTTCTAAAGGCGTATTGTAATTTTTCGGGGGTCATGGGGGGCCTCGGATTCGAGTGATTAGATATGGCACCCTACCGGTGGTTGAATCTTGGCACCAGGAGCCGCACCGGCGACCTTATTGGCAAACTTTGTTTCATGTCCTCACCTCCACTTCAATCTTCTGGGGGGTCACCCGAATCGCTACCATGCCGCTGCTCCGATTATCGTTTTTATATCCACCAACTCTTCTCAAACGTCTCGTGTTATCGGGCGCTGCGTTCCCAGGGCTTGGACTACTTGCTCCTCCTCGCTCACCTCATAAATCATTGGTTTTCCTAAGGCACCGCCATGGCACAGCTGTAGAGCCTATCCCAATAGCCGATGCACCCAACAAGGATATTAAATCTAATGGGGAATCTCCGGATCGGACACGGCCGGGGGATGGGGGTGTATCTATACCCGGGCCCTCTGGAGAAGCATCAGAACCACCAATCGTTTCAGCGGGGAGCTCTACGGCTGCAATGAAACTGGGGGACTGTGGGGGGCCTGTTGGGGTGGATAGGGGTCAGCCGCAGCCTACTCATCTTGCACCTCCACCGTTCGTCCACCATTTCGACACCTATAGCTTGGCAAATGGTCTGGAGGGCTCAGGCTTTACCAAAGGGCAAGCGGTTACAGTTATGAAGGGGGTTCGGGGGTTACTGTCAAACAACTTGGAAATAGCTCGGGAAAATCTGGTTAGCAAGAGTAATGTTGAGAACGTATGCTACGGTCCCACCGCGGCCTGTACCAGTTAACTCAGAAGATTGGGAATCTGACAGTGAGGGTTCTGGTAGGACTCGTATCTCTTTCACGCTGCTTGCAGTGAGCTGAGAAATGGAATACAAAACGAACGTAAAATACAGATTGACCAACTCCGAGTGGAGGGAACTAGCATACAGCAGGAGTTTGATCTTTTGAACCAGCGATTTCTGGAGGACATTATGAGTTTGAAGGATGAGCTGAACGGGCTATTCAATGACAGGAAGATGGTCACAAGAGCTGAGCAGAGAGCCATGGAAAATAAGGTCGGTAGCTACCACTCCCTTCCGTATCTGGAGAGTCACTCACATCGGGCGACGCCTGGTGGATAGATCCAAGAGCTGAATTATAAAATCACCATCTTGATCAATTCTGATATGAAATCTGAGATTGAGAAGCTGAGATGGACCACTACCCGCCGTGGGCTCATTGCTATTGGTGCTCTAGCAAGTATGTGTCAAGCTATTCATATCCACCACTATGCCAGTTGGCAAGGGCTGATGGAAGCCAGTCTTTGTCGTCGCCTCCATAAAATTTAGCAAAAAGGAACACGACGAGAAGAAAAGACACAAGGATGCAGCGCCACTAGAGGTGAGGGACGAATTGAGCCACAAGCTAGTTGGCGGAGCTCCCCACGATCATCTTGGGGAGACCTTGGCGAATTCGGAGTCAAGGGGCTCAGGCGTGAGCTGTGTCTCTCTTGGGTAGATATTGAGGATGATGGTCTTTTTTGTTACTCTTCCTTGTTTCTTGGTACCAATATGAGCTTTGCTACTATTATTTTTAGAAATGTCACCCCTTCATGAATAGTCACTCGTGGACGATAACCTCGATCAAGTATCGCTTCAGAAGTGCAATTGGCAATGGGGCCCCTTAGTGAATGCCAACGGTTGACTTTGGGATGGAATGCCTGGAAAATATTTTGGCGAGGAGAGCTGTTGCCTAATGGTGGGGACGTTTCGAGCTATCTTCAACCTTGGTACGAAGCGCGGTCAGAGCCCGGATCCCCAAAGCTCACTCCAAATTAGGTAGCTCGGAGGTGACACCGCGCTCGCTACCCTTCTCGCATGATAGTTATTGCGAGTATTATATACATTAGGCAACAAAGTTGGGTCTCTCCTGGGCTACCGGTATGAGAGATCCGGTGCGGCATTCTCAGCGGTTCTACCCCACCGGGGCCGTTTGGGGTAGGTTAGACAATATATATATCGAGCAAGCTACAATATTACCATGAATTACAACGTTCGCCGAGAGGTTAGCACGGTAGACTGATGCACTGCAATTTTGGCGTTCTTTCGATTCGTGCCTGTGTACAGTACAAGCACCGCTGCCCCCTACTGTGTTGACCGTTGCTGCTGGGGCGATGGTTACTAATAATAAAAAAAGAAAGAAGAAAAAAAGAGCAAAGCACGTGTCAACCATACCGGATGAGGAAGCAACCGAGATAACTTTCATTTGGACCTCGGTCCCCTACAATCTTGAACACGATGAAGGAAACCTTAGCCTCAGTCAATTATTCCCCCTGACATTCGGGGAGGAGCCTCATACAACTTTACCTCACACCACCATAACCCCTAGTGTTTTCTACGGGCTATCGATACGGTAGCCCTTACAGTTCGAATAAAAAAACTTAAACCACTCCCCCTACATTACACTTCAATACCGTACGCACCAACCAACGAATCTATGCCCGAACCAATTTTGCTCGAAGTCAGGAAGGTAGAGCTGTCATACACCATCCACTGCAGTGCCAATAGCATCCGGTGGAGCTAACGTCGGGGCAAATAATAGAATGTCGCCCTCATCACCCTCAACCAGCCCCAAAAGCTCAACGCACTAACCGGGGACCTATACTTCGACCTCGCACAGGTGATGCGGAAGGTAGCCGCGATGGAGGAAGTTACAATAACGGTGTTGACAGGAACGGGACGGTACTTTTCGACGTGAGGCCCCCGTTTAGTGCTTTTGCTTGGTTGGGCACATACCGACTTGTTTGACTGACTGTCCGGCGGAGGGACTAATTGTGCAGCGGAGCAGACGTGTCTTCGACGTTTGGTGATGGGAAGGACGATAATGAGCGGAAATATTTTTTGAGGCGATGTGTGTTGTTGCAAACAGACTTCGGGCATGCGCGGTAGAGGGAGGCTGACGGATGGGCGTAGTCGCGGCGAATAATATGGAGGTTACCAAGGCCTTCCTCGAGCACCCAAAGATTCTCGTCGTGGCGCTTAACGGTCCTGCTGTTGGTCTTTCCGCGGCGCTTGTAGCTATGGCAGACTTCGTATAGTAACCTTCCGTTCCCTTCCCTCTCTCCCTCTCCTACGATGACAGCCAGAGCTCACCTATGCCCCAGCGCCACGGAGAAGACCTTCATCCTAACCCCCTTCACCTCCCTCGGCCTTGCCGCTGAGGGCGGGTCTAGCTACATGTTCCTCCGGAGGATGGGTATGGCAAAAGCACACGAAGCGCTAATCCTCTCCAAGCGTATTCCAGCTGCCGACCTCGTCGCCTGCGGCTTTGTCAATAAGGTTTTCCCGGAAGAGGGCTTCCACGAGAGGGTTTTGGAGTTCGTGAATGATGCTATGGGGGACCATCTAGTTCACGAGAGTATGCTTAGCGTTAAGCAACTGATAAGGGATGGTATGAGGAAGGATCTCGAGAGCGCGAATGTTCGGGAGGCGTTCGCAGGGATGGAGAGATTTTTGAGTGGGGTTCCGCAGAAGGAGTTTGTAAGTTCCCCTCCCGTATTCCTACTTTTATTGGTGGGTGGGTACGTTACTGATGGGGTCGAAGGCGAGGATCGCGAGTGGGCAGAAGAAGCATAAGTTATAAGGGATGAATTCTTGTATGATATCTAGTGGCAGTGGTGGTAGAAATGTTGACGCGGGGGGAAAGGGGTGGGGCGTTGCGATACCTGTATTTTACTGCTCTTTGCTTCCCAGATGTGTAAACCCGGAATCAGGCGCGCGCTTTCGGGGAATAGAGATGTACTGTACCCTTGATGGCCTAGATCAAATCATTCAATCCTGGGGGTCTTGACTTGATACCGGGATTTTCAGACTACCGGTAAGTGATTGTTTCTATGGCAGGCACGATATAGTTTAGAGGAACGACCTATATTCATGATGGCACTCTCAATACCATAACTTTATCACGCCGTAGAAGAGCTACTCAACCAACCAGCCAGCCCACTGGAGAATCACCAAGCGCCCAACACCCAATGGCTCCTGAATCTCCAAAAAAAAGGGGGGGGCAAAACTCTCACGAACCCCCGTATTACCGCGCTTCATATCAGCAGTACACTACAAAGTACACATGAACAACCCCCCCCCCAATTGACCCTGAACCTGGGCGATATCCAACGAGCATTCCTTCCTTCACCGGTTAAGGCTCGGAAACTCGGTGCTATATCAATTCTAGACACCCCATTCCGTTCATGAATAACCAACTAGCCATTAATCCCCGGCTGGGTACGATAGAATACCTTGAAATCTAGTATTGTACCGAAGTATCGGCCCGAGTACAATCGGCTCCTGTGCCCGGGTCGGGATTTGTGGGTATTAAGTTTTGGGGGAGGGGGGAAGGAACACACCGCCCGCCGGTTTGTTACTCAATAAACTCAATAAGGAGTTCGAGAAGTGATAGGAGTGCTGACATGATGGGCGAGAAAAAAACCCAAAAATAGAAAGTGGGTTGATGGGTAAAGGAGGAACGTGAATGATGAATGGCAATACAATATAAACCTTAACGGTAGCTGTCGGGGGGTAGGATCAGACTTCACGGTCAGAGGAATCTCCGAGCTAAGATGGACAGGGACCTTCCAGCAGTTTAGTGGGAGTATCATAGTTGGGGGTATCGTTCAGAATAACGGGGGACTGTCATCGCCCGCGGGGGTTTTGTCCCAGCGGGGATGGGCGGCTGTGGCGGGACGTAGTGCCCCCCGCCCCCGGCCGCCGAAGGTTGTTTCTGTCACTGTCATTTCCTAGGGCTAAATAAACTACCTACGCAAAAGTCTCGGTGATTGCGCATCTCGGCCATTGCAACAACAGTAAGCATAGAATAGAGATTTTGAAATAACTTGACAACAAAACTTTTGAATGAGAAGAGATTAAAAGAAATAAAATCTAAGACCACCCTTTACATATTGATGAAATAAAAAATAAAAAAAGTTATTCCTAGTATCTTGTATACCACCTCTTTGCTGCAATAACAACCTGAACTTTGTCTGGCATAGATCTTTGCAACTGCTCAAAAAACTCAGAAGGTATTGTATCCGATACCATGGGCAATGCCTCAGCTAGCTTCTGCTTGGCCTTTTCAGAACTACTAGGTATTGAAGCAATGTCAGGATACTGAATCTGGAGCCTTTTCTTCAGCTCAATCCAGACATATTCTATAGAATTAAGGTCTGGTGAATACGAAGGGTGTTCAGCCAACTCAATCCCATTCTAGTCAAGCCAATCTTATACTGCCTGAGCTAGATGAACAGTACAGTCATTATCAGCAAAAATCTGAGCTCACATCCTGAGTGTCCAGAGCATCTAACACGCAGAGGGTACAGAATACTACTTGCGACTCAGGATGCATTGTTGGATCTTAGTAGTGTGAGGGTGCAACAGGGTTGATACAGAGTTCTCAGGGCACAACAAGGTACAACACTGCATTGTCAGAATACAACCAGGACATGACGTCCAATCTGAGTAGTGTCCAAGCTCAACTATAAGCTCTACTGAAGACTCTAAAATTACAAGTTTCTGAAGGGTACCCCCTTTCATACCTTGTGACTTAGATCACAATTGAATTAAAGTTTATAAAGCAGTAGATAGTATAATTTATTAAAACACTAATATACATAGTAACACCTCTATTAAACCCCCTCTACTAGTTGTAGCACCAGCAAACTTGAACTCTTACAAAGTCAAACCTTTACCAAGAAGGACTCTATTCATAATAGCCTGTAACTCTACTAATAATAACAGCAGGTAGACATTCTTTAGACCGTTAGAAAGCTGGCATTATATAGGTCTATGCTATGGAGTGTGGAGCACTACATCTAAAGGACGCCCAAGGGTTCTGATGTCAAGATTAGCATATTACCAATATAAATACTATCTCTATGATAGGGTGTATTTTTAACAATAATGATCGCAGGTAGATATTCTTTAGACTGTTGGAAGGCTGGCATCAAGTGGCTCTAGGCTGTGGAGTATGAAGTACTATGTCTAAAGTATGCCCAAGCAATCTAGTATCAGAGTCAGCACATGGTCAGAATCTCACCAAAACCTTATCAGAAAGGACCCTATTTGTAATAGCCTGTAACTCCACCAATGATACCGATGGGTAGACATCCTTTGGACTGTTGGAATGCTGGTGTCAAGTGGATCTATACTGTGAAGTATAGAGTACCATGTCCAAAGGTTGCCCAAGCACTCTGGTGTCAAAGTCAGAATATGGTCAGAACCTTACAAAAATCTCAGCAGAAAAGACCCTATTTATAATAGCCTATAACTCTACCAATAATAGTAGTTGGTAGACATTCATTAGACTGTTGAAATTCTAGCATCGAGTACACTACAGCTATAGAGTATGGAGTACTATGTCAAAAGGATTCCTGAGAAATCTGGTATCAAAGTGAGCACGTTGCGAATATAAATACTACCTCCATAATAGACTGTATTTCCACTAATAATGGTTATGAATAGATGTTCTTTAGACCGTTCGAAAGCTGGCATTGAGTGGCTCTATGCTTAGAAGTACGAAGTGCCATGTCTAAAGAACTCCCGAGTAATCTGGCATTAAGATTAGAACATTGCCAATGTAAATACTACCACTAGAATAGGTTGTATCTCTACCAATAATGATTATGGGTAGATGTTCTTTGTACCATTGGAAAGCTGATATCATGTGATTATATGCTATAATGCATAGAGTACCATAGCCAAAGGATGCCCAAGAAATCTGGCATCATGATCAGCACATATTAGAATCTCATCAGAGAAGACCAGGTTGAGAACAGCTGAGCATGGTCACAGAACTTGACTATGTTCAAGTTAATAAAATCCATAGTAGCAAATAGATCAGCGTATCCCTCATAGGATCCAATAAGAGAGACACTAGCAGTCATCATAGAGGTATTATTAGTAGGATCTGCATTTGTAGTATAGTTGTGTTATGGATAAAGGTTTAGAAATACTGTAAGGTGTTCAAATCTAGGGTACTAATCACACTTTGTATATGATAGTAACAGGTGGCCTGCTTGCTCGGTAAGAGGTGAGAGCTGTGTAGACTAAAGGAGGCTTTGAAGTGGGGTAATAGAAGATCAAGAAGTAACCATTCAACCAAGTATATTAAGAATACTGTCAGTTGAAGTCCGCTGTTTCCATCATGGAATCAGCGGTATTCAAATACAAGTATATCCTCATCTCCAAGTACCAGTGATATTGCAAAACAAGTTGTGTATCAAATAATACTTTTGAAANTGAAGTCCGCTGTTTCCATCATGGAATCAGCGGTATTCAAATACAAGTTCTCACTCATCTCCAGCATGAGTGATAATATAATCCTTTTTAGAGTATCTAATAATACTTTTGAAATATAGTGAGCATCAAGTGATATTGTGAAACAAAACATAAAACATTCAAAGTATCAAGTGATACTTTTGAAATATAACAAGTATTAAATGATACTATAAAACAAAATATAAAACATTCAAAGTATCAAGCGATATCTTTGAAACATAACAAGTATCAAACAATACTATAAAATAAAACATAAAACATAATCTAGTACCCATACCGGTTACAAATATATTGTAAAGTTGCCAGTGAAGTAAAATCACAATAAAGTACCCAGGCCAGCATTGCATCCATTACTAGACCATAGCTATCACTCAGATTCAGAATAGAATATAGATCCATTTTCACTACCCCAATCTTGAAGAGCCAAAAATAGAATCAGCCCTTGTAGGAAAATAAAATTAGAGTACTCTGGCTTACCTAAAGTTGGCCTGTTGGTATCCTTACCAAGAGATGCGAGGTATAGTTCTGAATAGAATGCTTGAGAATTACCTTGGTCTGGACCAGATGTGTAATGTGTTTGGGTCGGGCCCTAATCACGTAGCAGTATCATAGGAGCAGATGGCTCTTTGATCAAAAAGGAGTGAGAGCTGTATACTAAAGAAGGCTTCAAGAGGGTGTGATAGGGAATCAAAGAAGTAACTATTCAACTAAGTATATTTAGAATACTGTCAGTTGAAGTCTGCTGTTTCCATCATGGAAATCAGTGGTCTTTAAATACGGCATATCGCTTATCTCCAGTATAAGCAATATTCCAAAATATTGTGTATATCAACTGATAGCACACAAAACAATACAAGTATCAACGACACTGTGAAACAAAACATAAAACCGTGTATATATCAAATGATAGCACATGAAACAATACAAGTATTAAACAATGCTGTGAAACAAAACATAAAACCTTGTGTATATCAACTGATAGCACATGAAATAATATGACTATCAAATGATACTGTAAAACAAAACATAAAACCTTGTGTGTATCAACTGATAGCACACGAAACAATACATGTATCAAATGATACTGTGACACCAAACACAAAACCTAACCTAGTACCCGTACCAGTTACAGGATGTGGATCTAATGCAATGTTGTATCAGGATCTAAGCGAGTCTAGTGAGACAGTCTCAGATTACTAGAATGCAAGAGGCTGTTGCAACCAATACCAAGATGTAAGTAGGCATTGCAACAGATGCCTGGACATACAGGATATAGAGGACACAGAAGTGATATCAGTTGCATCAGAGTGCAATAGTAACCCATTAGATACATCTTTTTATTTTACTGATGATCTTGCTCGAAGATAGAATTACTGCGAATATTTGGATCCAAGTCACTGGTACTTGTAATAGTGGAGTAAACATAGTGAACAAGATATATCTTTAAGACTTATAGATTAATTCGAGCTTGCATAACCTATTTAATTGAAGGAAAAACAAACCCCTATTTATACCCCTCTATAGTTATGTGAATACCGCCTTATACCAAGAAAATTTATAGAACCTGCTAGAATCTTCAAGCATAATAACAGGTCATGTGATTGTGTCACATGACTAATACAATCACACCACCAAACAGGAATAGGATAATGTAATATTGAACCCTTTCTCTACAGTTCTATTCCTAGCCTATTAGAAAACCCTTCTAATAATACCCAAACTAATTCCTTTGTATATATGTTCGCCAAATTATCCTCTGTTTCAACTGCAATTAGTTCTATCTTCCCCACTTCTCATAACTCTCTAGTACAGTAGTGCTGGATGTCGATATGCTTTGTTTGGTCAGAAACACTAGCGTTCTCAGTAAGCTTAACAGTTATGGTATTGTCATAATACAGGATTGGTGTAGTGTTGATATCTATATGAAACATTCCTCAGTTCAGCCAGATACTTTGTCGAGAAGCGAATGTGAGTATAACATATATGGCTTCTGTTGTAGATGTTGCTACAGTTTTTTATTTCTTTGGTTGCCATATTATAGTATTTTTATATAGTTGGTTAATCAGACAAGTAAATGATTTTCTGTCTTCAAGTTTTAGGGTGAATGAAGCATTACTAAGGATCTTCAATGGCTGTTCCTTGTTGTCTTAGTTGCATTGCAACCCATTGGTCTTGGTACCTTTTAGGTACTGAAGTACCCTTTTGGAGGCTATGAGATATCTGGTTGTAGGCTTTGAGGAGAACTGGCTAAGAAAAGCAGTAGCATGTGTTATGTTAGATCTTGTAGTGATAGCAACATATATTAGTGACCCAATGATGGACTGGTATTGGTGTTATTTATATAGTTGATCATCGTCTTTTACTTTGACTAGTATTGTATAAACTTCAGTAGATGTGGTAACTAGTTTGGCTTCACTCATATCGAATCGCTTCAGGATTTCGGTTATGTACCATTCCTGGTAGATCTTTATGTTATCTTTTGTGATTTCAATTTACATGCCTAGCAGTAGGGATGCCGGTCCTGAGTCTGTATACTAAAAGTGGGATTGTATTTTGTTGCTTTACTTATCAACTAATAATAGTTTTCAGGCTATGAGTATATTATTAATATATATACAACGGAAGAGATTTTTTGCAATGAGAATATATAAGTTGAAGTCAGCAATTTTAAGGTTCATAGTTTTGAGAGGTTTGGTCAGTTATTGGTACCATAGTCATGGAGACTGTTTAAGTTTGTAGTTAGCCTTGTTGAGTTTCTAGACTTTTCCTGGTTTCCAATATCCTGCAGGGAGTTCCAGGTAAGTTTCTATATTTATCTCACAATAGGGAAAGGCACTTTTGATATTGATTTATTGAAGTTTATAACTGTATTTAACAGCTATTCCTAGCAGGGGTTCTGGAGATTCCAATTGAGCTACTGGGGTGTAGACTTCTGCATAATCTTCATCAGGGGCTTGGTTGAATCATTTAGTACAGTATTATAACCGGTACGGGTTACTAGTGTTTTATGTTTGGTTTTACAGTATCGGTTGATACTTGTATTGTTTCGTGTGCTATCGGTTGATACACATATTGTTTTATGTTTGGTTTCACAGTATCGGTTGATACTTGTATTGTTTCGTGTACTATCGGTTGATACACACATTGTTTTATGTTTGCTGTACAGTATCGTTTGATACTTGTATCGTTTCGTGTGCTATCGGTTGATACACACAGTGTTTTATGTTTAGTTTTATAGTATCATTTGATACTTGTATCGTTTCGTGTGCTATCGGTTGATACACACAATGTTTTGCAATATCGCTCATACTGGAGATAAGCGATATGCTGTATTTAAAGACCGCTGATTCCCGCGATGGAAACAGCAGACTTCGACAGACAGTATTCTTAAATATACTTGGTTGAACGGTTACTTCTTTGATCTCCTATTACACCCCGTTCGAAGCCTCCTTTAGC
>PYWC01000003.1:2334987-2354667 GCA_003182015.1 Tuber magnatum | reverse complement strand
ATACTTGTATTGTTTCGTGTGCTATCGGTTGATACACACATTGTTTTATGTTTGGTTTCACAGTATCGGTTGATACTTGTATTGTTTCATGTGCTATCGGTTGATACACACATTGTTTTATGTTTGCTTTACAGTATCGTTTGATACTTGTATCATTTCGTGTGCTATCGGTTGATACACACTGTGTTTTATATTTGGTTTTATAGTATCATTTGATACTTGTATCATTTCGTGTGCTATCGGTTGATACACACAATGTTTTGCAATATCGCTCATACTGGAGACAAGCGATATGCTGTATTTAAAGACCGCTGATTCCCGCCATGGAAACAGCAGACCACGACAGACAGCATTCTTAAATATACTTGGTTGAACGCTTACTTCTTTGATCGCCTATTACACCCCGTTCGAAGCCTCCTTTAGAAAGCAGCGCTCGCTTCGTGTTGATCACGAAGCCATCTGTTCCTATCGTACCGCTACGTGACTAGGGCCTGGCCTGAACACGTTACCAGTATTGTGCTTTTTGTTATTCAATAGTACTGTCTTTCTTGACCTTAGCCTTGTAAACCCATTGTCCTGTTAATACCTTTTTTCTACTTCGTTTTTCTACTTCTATCACTACTTCTCATTTTCTCAGAACTTTTGTCTCCTCTTTCATGGTATACTGCCAATTCTTTTTTTCCTGTGATTCTATGGCTTCTTTGTATAAAGTGGGGTCGGTTATGTGATACATAAGGCCAACAACTATAAACATCTGTAGATTGTCTTCTTCGTTTCTCTATTCTTCTTTCAGATCTTCTCTCTTTTCTTAGAGAAGGTGAGTCTTATTCTTGGTTAAGCCTTTAAGTTGGTAGACCCATTTATTCTCTTTTAGTTGTCTCTTGAGAGATCATATCTTATTCTCTGCTTTGAGATGACTTTTGTTTCTAGCATTTTCAGTAGGAACTTGTTCATGGGTAGAGCCACAAGGCTTTGCTGGTAGCAAGGGTGGAGGAACTGGTGGAGGTATAGGTGTTTCATGAAATTTGCCTAGCATGAGGGTTTTAGAAGTAAGTTCTGGTATTTGCGGTTTTGATACGATAGATATCTCTTTCACATCAGTGTGTTTCTATTTTACAGACTGCTCTGCATCTTTTTCTTGTTCTCTTTCTATTATTTGTTGAAGGTACTCAAACAATACCTCTTTTGTGTTTTGAAACTTCATATCCCTTGCTTCGATTACTGTATGCTATTTAGGTATATAAATACAGTAAATTGTCAGACTGGAAGTGCAACCGACTAGGTGACCTTCTGCTGTCTGGTCAAACTTTTCTCACTTATTAGCTGGAATATATACTATAATATTGGTAAACCAGGAATGGAGATGACTAATTGTAGCTTTTATTTCATATAGTCGCTCAGAAGGTGTTGTCCTTATAGATAAATGCCATTGATGATCATAGAGGTAAGCTGCTGTGGAATAGGCTTCACCCCATAATGACCTTCATTCAGGTGGTATCATGCATCACACCATCATCGTAAGTATACCATTTAACCTCTTTGTAACTCTGTTTGATTTAGGGTTGTAGGCTGGTAATGTGATATGAATAACTCCTTTTGTGTTTAAGAACTCAGACACTTTCTAGTTAAGATATTCAGTTCCTTGGTCACTATGTAGCTACTTGACTCATTTACTGAATTGTGTTTGTACCATTTCCCAAAAGTGTTGGATGGCAGTTTCCACTCTGTCCTTTGTCTTTAGGAGGTAAATCTAATAGTATTTGGTATAATCATCTATAAACATCATATAATACAGATTCTTTGCCAGCATTAGTGTGAACATTTGACTACTAAGATCAGAATAGACTTCATTGGAAGCAGACTTGGTTTCAATATCCTTGGGCTTTGGTTTTACATATGTAGTCTTATTCCTATTGCATATTGCATAGTGAAAGTCTGATAGAGGAGAGATAGGGGTAGTGTTCTTGTAACAATTCTTAATCACACTTGGATGTCCAAGGGCTTTGTGCTATTCTTCATAAACAGAAACAAAACACTTCTCATTACTCATTCTAATATACCACAATCTACTTCTTTTATCCACAACCATGAACTTCCTCCTCTTATTCTCAAACATCTTTCTTTCTTTTTTGACCATAACTCTTGCTTCAATATCGTTCAATTGCGATTTAGATACCAATAAGTATTGCAATGAGGGTACATATAGTACTTGTTTGTGAATGACTGTATGCTTGGATCCATCCAGTAGGTACTTGTAGAGGTAAGGATCTCCAGATGCAGTCACCTAGTGAATTCTGCCATCTGCTGTTACTATCTTTTCAGAGGAAGATGTAAGGTATTGGAAGTCACCTGAGTTGGGAGAGATATGGTTGGAGGCTCCTGAGTCACATAGCTATTCAGTTGAGACTTCCCCAGTTGGAGTGTCATGGGGAACCTCTTCCTTCTCTTTTAGTTCTATAGCTTTCGCCATTAGAATTGTAACAGTGGTATCAGTAATGACAGTGGTATTTGGTTTATTACTCTGCTTTTTCTTTTTGGCTTTTTCTTGGCAGATACCTCAATATCTATTGGTGTTGTGGATATTGCTTTTTCTACCTCTTACTGCACACTATGTGCAATGTATCTATTTCTTGTATGGTACTGGTAGTGCCATTTCTTCCTCTTTACCTTCTCCTTTCTTGTCTGCCCTAGACAAAAGGTAATCCCAGACCTCAACATATCTGATTGTCTTTCATGCAGATAAGATTTCTCATAGATTGGAGTACAATTTATTGATGGATAGTATGAAGACAGTACTCTTGACTTCTTCAACTTGTATTTAGACTTGCCTTGTAGTTTGGAATTTGTTAGTAGAGTTATTATCAAGTGATAATGCTGAATATTGTTAAACTAGGCAGTTCCATGCAGTTTCAAACTTTGTAGCATGGTTGGGGATGGATTGGGTAGAGACAAGTTTCATTTTCCAGATAGCTTCAAGTAGCATCATATTGATGGCAGGGGTTTCTTTATTGAATTGGTCTTTGAATGCTTGCTAGACCTCTACAGCTATATTTTTGGTAGAGATTTCAGCGTAGTAGATGAAGTTTACTGCTTGGTAGAGGTAGAATCTGGCTTTAGTGTCCTTCTTTTTACATGTGGTAACTTTTGTGGCATTATCAGATGCTCTGCTCATTGGGATTTCAGGCTTTGTTTCCATTCCAAGTACTATCTTGGATAGTTCAAGAACTTAGAAGGCAACCAACTAGGTCTAAGCCCATGTCTGGTAGTTGTCTTGTTCTTATGGTTTTAGGTAGTTGGTTACAGAGAGCTTGAAAACGAATTTGGTATCAGTCAACATTTTTGTTTTATTGCAGTACATATCTAATTACTCTTGTTTCCAATCATCTGTTTTGTAGAAAGGGTTGGTTTTATTGAAACCAGCACTACCAACTGTTTATCTCATCTAAATACCTGATTGCATCATGGAGTAGCTCTTTGTGGTACCTTTCATAGCAGAAACAGAGAAGATAATTGGGTGAGTGGAGGTGGCTTTTGTTGTAGTAGGAGCACATCTACTAGTCAAGTGCATCAAATTACTGGTGGGCCAGGGTGGCTTTGCTGAGGATAGTATTTGAGGGGAGGATGAATGGTATACACTGGCTTAAAGTGCACTTATGGCCTTGTAGTATATGATGTTCAGGTTTGCAGAAGACCTTACAAACCCGGGCTTATAACCTGAGGATATTTGTATTTAAGTCCCTTGCAATTGTCATAGTGGAGTAGACATTGTAAACAAGATATATCTTTAAGACTCATAGATTAATCCAAGCTTGTATGTCCTATCTAACCGAAGGAAAAATACACCTCTATTTATACTCCTCAATGATTATACAAACACTGACCTATATCAAGGAAATCTATAGAATCTGCTAGAATCTTCTAGCATAATAACAGATCATATGATTGTATCACATGACTGATACAATCACACCACTGAATAGGAATAGGATAATGTAATTTTGAACAATTACTAAGGGTGTTATGGACTTGCTCTAGGATTAGAATAAAACAGGTCTCAAGTAGCTGGAAATACATCCACCAGTCTATTGATTTTACAACTAAGAGAATAAAGGTTTCCCTGTTTCTGCCCTAGCAGCATTCCCAGACTATTAAGGAAACTCTCTTCACTTTTTCTACTCCCTGTATGCAGTCTGAATACCACTTTTCAGAAGCAGATTTGAATACCTAGTTTTGTTTTGAATTTTTACTCTTTTCCACTAAGTATTTATTACTTTAAATAAAACCTTTAAAATCCTCTGTAGTCCAATTCTGGTATGCCTTAGGTCAGGCCAGTGTCTTCTAAGTATTTTCTGGTGAAAGCTTTGCTCTTTCCTTACCTAACTATATCTTAATACTACTTTTTCTAAGAGCCTAGTTTATAGTAGAAACTAAGATATGAGGAGCCAACATTTGCTATAATTTCTTTCTACTTCAATTTCTGCAAAGGTTGACCCCTTATACTAATAATCTCTTAGCTTTATACGAGAGCAGAAGTAGTCAACTAGAATATGGGAGGTTTTCAATTAAATTCTGCTTTAGAGGCTAAGCAAGAAAATTCTGAACAGTTGACTATAAGTGATCAACAATCTGGCTAACTATTGAAATTTGCTGAAAATCTTCAGAAAAGATGAGGATCATGCCTTTCTCTATTCCAGTGAGCTCTTTGCATAATATCTTAGATATTATGGTTGATATAGTAGGAAAAACTTGATTGGTCACAATTGTGGAAGAGTTGTATTGTTTTCATTTACAGGTCTTTTTTAAAGAATCTATATAAAGGTCTTGGTGATTGTATAGTTTAACAAATATGGTGTAATGACCCAGTATACATGAGCTATGGCGGTTAGAACCATCATCCATACAGGTAGCCAGTAGGTGAACTGGTAGGAACTGGCAGGCAAGTAAGTACTTGACCTATGGAGACCTCATGGCCCGGGCTCCGAGATGAACAGAATTAGCTGGCCAGGTACTTAGGTACCTGGGTACATCCGGGAAGTGGTGTCAGCATACTTAGGGACCTCAGAAGGGGCAGTTACTCAACTAGGGTAGGTAACTGGAGAAAGGTCAGAAATGTCTATTTCCGGCAACCAGATAGACAGGGTAACAAGGAAAAGTTATCTTGTCCGCCAGACAAGGTTACCCTACCCTTAGGATCAGGTTACCCTGCCCAAAGTCTTGGGTTACCTTACCTTTCAACATGAAGTCCCTTGGGGAGTTCGGGAAAAATGACTAGAATGTTGATCACGTAAAGCCATGCATAATACTGGAATCTGGGGTTCTGGGAGATGCTATTGGGCAAGCTATACAGCTCCGAAGAAGCTGTAAACTGGAGACATTATTCCTATCATACCCCTGCGGCCCCGCCTTGAGGCCCGGATGTCATGGGCAAATGGTTGGGTAGTTGTGTGCAGTCTAGCAAGGAGGAATCTTTACAGACCTACTTGCAAGACCGTATGCATCGCTGCTGTCCGGTCGACCATACGCTGTTCGCAGGATATACAAGAGGGCATAGGGAGGAGGGTGGAGTACCCCCTCCAAGTTGTTCAGAGTAAACCGGACCAAAACTGACGGAGTTAACAGGAGTTAACCGTCGGGGTCCCAAAGGTAGTCCCTGGTTGTACCGGGGCAGCCGGGAGAGTTCTACACCTATCAAGACCAAAATTGTCCCCAATGCTATAGGCTCTGAAAGGAAAGTGCAGAGATACTAAGAGCATGATTCCTACTACAGGTAAGGTAGATCCGAGGTAGGGGCCATGAGTAGTGCCCATTGGACCCCTCCTGGATCACCATATCTTGCAGAAGACACTGGAAGCCTGAGAACTGTAAACAGTAGACAGATAAACCACTCATGGTAGCTTCTAGGGCCAAGTAGAGATCAATTCATATAGCAAGGGTGTCATAGATAGTCAAGTTCATGCGGCGACTTGACTGTTAGCCACTGGCAAGATGCCGATGCAGAGAAGTTTTCACTCCGGCAGGCCAAATGGAAATGTAGCGCAGAAACGATAACCGCATAAGGCGAACGCCGACTAGAGTGTGTTGACACATGCATGCCTGAAGGGTGTGCTAGGAGTCGTGTCAGACTACCCAGACCCAAGAAGGGTGTGCTTGAATTGTCGGAGTAAACTGATAGGGGAGTTTCTGGCATAAGATAAATCTACCTGAAAGTCCATGTAAGAACTCTCCTACTTCAACAATCAATCCTCTCGAGACCTTAATTGAGTGAAATGTCAGGCTTAACGATATTAAGTTTTACGGTTTACTTTACTCTTACATTTGTGTGAACTTTTGGCGATAAGTTTGAAGTTGTTCGGTGTGGTCACAACCTTGGGATCCATCTTCCTCGGGGTGCCCCTATTACATATAGCAACTACAAATACAGAGTAAAGAAATTACAATAACTTAATCTAAGTAGCTTCAAATGAAAAGAGATTAAAGAAAATAAATTTTAGGATCAGCCTTTATATAGTAAGAGGAAAAAAGAGTAACAAATTAATTCTAGTATCTTGTATACTATCTCTTTATTACAATAACATTCAGAATCTAATTTGGTATTGACCTCTACAGCTACTCAAAAATCTCCGCAGAGATTTTATTCTATACTATAGGTAATACCACAGCTACTTATACCAAGATTGCAGCTAGGATACTACAACTCCTAAAAAATTGCTGGCTTAGTTTTTGAGGGCACTCAACCTAAGTGTCTGATAGCTTAATATAAGTTTGTAGTTCAATGTAAGATTATAGCTTAACATAGTTTTGTGGCTTAGTTTTGTAGCTCAATATAGAATTGTGGCTTGATATCTATCTATAGTACTATCTTATTTTGAAGCTATTTTTAATATTTAGAATTATGAATTAATAATTCGACAATACTACTGTATATTTATTTTGCATATCCTTATCTGTCTTTTAATACTAGCAACTATTAGCTCAGGAATTTTCTTTTTATAGAGGAGAATATTGCATCTTGCTTTGATACAAGCTTTCATCTCATCAAGTAATAGTTTTTACTCTGTCTTCTCTACTCTGTTTTTTGCATTTCTGGTCCAATGTAACTATGTTTTTAGCTTTTTCTATCTCCAAATTTTTTTATCTTTTAACTATTTGTCTTGCTTTAGCAGTATAAAGTATCCCACTCTTTTGAATTAACCTATAATTCTCCTGGCCCCTATATCTTGTACTTTGAGTCTACTCTGCTGCTTGGATATGTTCCAAGTGCTCAATGGCTATACCACCTGATTGTACTTGTACTAATATACCTTAAAGAACTAACTTAAGCTGATGCTGAAAATGTGATGATGAGTTCAATATATTATACTGCAGTTCTTTAGCCTGCCATTTTAATATAGGAATTGTAAGAGGAACTATAGTGTTATTTTTGGATTGTGGTGTAGGTAGCTGATTGAAACTATAGTTTCATGTAGCTTTTAAAGTATACTATCAGGATTGAAGAGAATAAGACTATAGGCATAAAAGGTAGATTGAATTGTAGATAGCTTGTAGGTTTTCTGACAGATTGAATTGATTTTCTCCAGAAATTCTATTTTGGCAAAAACACCACATCTAGTATAGGTAGTAGCCTCAACAGTCTCTGTATGGTAATATTTATATGATGGGAAAACCACTATATTCAATAGCTGCAAAAGGTGACTAGTATAAGAAGAAAGGCAGAATAGAACAATCTTGTGTAAATCACAATAGTTGACAAACTACTTTGTATAATGGGATATAAATCTATTAAGGATTAAAAGACAATAGGCGCTAATCTGAGTTTGGGATAAAGAGAGGTTGAAGTACTCCAGGCACTTTATTGTTAAATTATCATTACTGTATCAAGTCTTAGGAGTAGTAATGAAATAATTATCAGTCAGACTGGTAGTTGTATACCATGGCTCTTGGTATATGATATAAGGAACAATTATCTATCAGCGAAAAAACAAGATGCATTTGATGGGTTGCTGTTGTGCCCTGATGTAACTGATATTGCTTCTAAATCCTCTACATCCTGTGCACTTAGACATCTGTTGTAATGCCTGCTTACATCCTGGCATTGATTGCAATACCCTCTTGGATTCTAGTAATCAGAGACTGCCTTACTAGACTTACTCGAATTCTGATATGACATTGCATTGGATCCAAATCTAATCCATACCAAGGTAATTCTCTAGCGTCCTATCCAGAACTATACCTAGTATCTCTTGGCAAGGATGCCACTAGGCCAACTTCAGGTAAGCCAGGGTCATCTAATTTTATTTTTCTACAAGAGCCGGTTCTATTTTTGGCTCTTCAAGATTTCAGTAGTGAAAATGGATATATGTTCTACTCTGAATCCAAGTAATAGCTATGGTCCAGTGGTGGATACAGTGCTGGCCTGGGCACTTTGTTGTGATTTTACTTCACTGGCAACTTTACAACATATTTCTAAACCTTTATCTATAATACAATTATATTACAAATACAGATTCTACTAATAACACCTCTATGATGACTGCCAGTGTGCTCTCTTATCAGATTCTATAAGGTATGCTATGATCTATGTGCTACTATGGATTTCATTAACAGGAACATAGTCAGGTTCTGTGACCATGGTCAGCTGCTCTCAAGGTGGTCTTTTCTGGGGAGATTCTGATATGTGCTGACTTTGATACCAGATTCCTTAGACATTCTTCAGCCCTGATACTCCATACTCTGCAGTACAGGTCTATCTGATATCAGCTCTCTAACGGTTTAAGGAAACTCTACCTGCGATCAATATCAGTAGAGATACAGCCTATCATAGTGGTAGTATTTACATTAGTAACATGCTGATATTGACATCAGATTCCTTGGGTGCCCTTTGGATGCAGCACTCCATACCACTCACCATAGAGCTACTCGATGGCAGCTTTCCAATAGCCTAAAGGACATCTACTTGCGATCAATATTGGCAGAGTTATACCCTGTTTCGAAAGTGGTCTTTGCTAACATGGTTCTGACTATATACTAAGTTTGATGCCAGATTCCTCACACATTCTTCGCCTGCAGCCCTTCATACTTTGCACCATAGATCCGCCCGACGCTAGCTTTCAAACCATCTATAGAACGGGTATTTGTGATCAATATTGGTAGAGTTATGACTTATTATGAAAGTGGTCTTTGCTAGCAAAGTTCTGACTAGGTACTAATTTTAATGCCTGATTCCACAGACATTCTTTAGATACAGCTCTCCATACTTTGTGGCATAGATCTCCTTGATACCAGCTCTCCATACTTTGTGGCATAGATCTCCTTGATACCAGCTTTCCAATGGCCTAAAGGACATCTACTCGCAATCAATATTGGTAGAGTTACAGCCTGTTATGAATGTGGTCTTTGCTGATAAGGTCCTGACTATATACTAGTTTTGATAGGAGATCTCTCAGACGTCCTTTGGCTGCAGCTCTCCATACTTTGTAGTATAGATCCATTCGACGCCAGCTTTCCACTGGCATAAAGGACGTCTACTTGACATTAATATTGGTAAAGTTACAGCCTATCATAAAAGTGGTCTTTGCTAGTAGGGTTTTGACTTCATGACAGTTTGCTTCAAGTTATTCTACTGGTATAGTAGAGGGAGTTTAATGAAGGTATTACTATGTATATTAGTATTTTAATAAATTATACTATCTACCACTACTTCATAAATTCAATTGTAACCTAGGTCACAAAGTGGGAATTGGGGGACTCTTCAGGAACTAGTGATTTCAGAGCATTTGGTCCAGAGTCTGTTAACACTCCAACAAGACTCAGATTTGATGCCATGTTCTGTTTGCATTCTGACAATGTATTGTTGCACCTGGTTGTACCCTGAGAATTTGGTGTTAACCCTGTTGCACCTGGTTATACTCTGAGAATTCTGTGTTAACTCGGTTGTGCTCTGATGCCACTAAGATTCGATATCGTGTCCTGAGTTGTGATTAATATCCTGTGTGCCCTGTACACCAGATGCTGTAAGCACTCAGAGCACTAGCCTATACTTTTGCTGATGTCATTGAAGCAAGGAGTGTTCTATTTTTACTAAATATTTCATATACTGTAACTAGCTCTTAGTTTGTGAAACTATACAAGTATGTTTCTTGACTTGGATCCCAAGTAACGATCCACTGATTGCACGCAATCCTAATATAAAATCCAATTTTATCAAAGGTGTACTTGTTACAATTCTCAATTGAGTACATGTCACAAATTATCTCATATTTTGCAAACCAGTTTCTAATATTATCAGAATCATGTGTATTCTTATAGTGAATATCCATTATATATTGTTTTTGAATAAAATAGTCTATATTCCAAGTTAAAATTGACCTACCCAGGACTTACTAACTGTAGGAGCAGGTTGTAATGGGGGCACTGCTAGGAGGATGGATTCCAAGGTTGTGGCTGCACTGAACAACTTCAGAGTTATCAGCAAAAGTTCCCACAAATATGTGAGTAAAGTAAGCAGTAAAACTTAATATCACTAAGCCTGATGCTTCATTCAATTAAGGTCATGAGGGGATTGATTGTTAGAGTAGGAGAGTTCTCGCATAGACTTTCAAGTAGTTTTATCTTATGCCAGAAACTTCTCCATCAGTTTACTCTAACTATTCAAGCAGACCCTTCTCCTCTAATGGTGGTCCAACACATCTCCAGGCACACCCTTCAGGCATGTATGTGTCGATACACTCTAGTTGGCATTCACCTCATGTAGTTATTGTTTCTGTGGTGCATCTCCATTTTGCACGCCGGAGTGAAAACTTCTTTGTATTAGTGCCTTGCTAGTGGCTAACAGTCAAGACACCTGATGCACCAGACTATCTATGACACCCTTCCCATATACATTGATCTCTACATGAACCCAGAAGCTACCATGAGCAGTTTATCTATCTACTATTTATGATTCTTGGGCTTCCGGTGTCTTCAGCAGGTTACAGTGGTCCAGTAGTAATCCAATAGGTGCTACCCATGACCACTATCTCGGATCCATCTTACCTGCCATAGGAATCATGCTTTTAGTATCTCTACACTTCCCTTCCAGAGTCTATGGCATTGGGGACACGTTCAGGCTTGATAGGTGTAAAACTCATCTGATTGTCCTGGCACCACCTGGAACTACCTTCAGGACCCTGCGGTTAACTCCAGTTAACTCTGCCAGCTTTGGTCTGTTTTACTCCGAACAACTTGGAGGAGTTACTCCACCTTCCACCCTATGCCCCCTTATATATTCTGTGAACAGCTTACGGTTGATGGAACAGCAGCGATGTGTACGGTGTTGTCAGCAGGTGTTCAAAATACGGTATCTTATTCCTGTCCAGTGGTGTGACTGTGTCGGTCATGTGACACAGTCACATGACCAGTTGTTATGCTAGAAGATTCTGGCAGAGTATATAGATTTCCTTGGTATGAGTCAGTGTTCGCGTAACCATAGAAAGGTATAAATAGGGGTGTATTTTTCCTTTCTGTTAGAAGAGCACGCAAGCTTGGATTAATCTATGAGTCTTAAAGATATATCTTGTTCACCAGGTCTACTCCACTATCACAAGTGCAAGTGACTTAGATACAAATATTCTCAGGTTATGAGCCCGGGTTTGTGAGATCTTCCGCAAACCTGAACATCATATACCACAAGGCCATAAGAGCACTCCTAAGCGAGCGTATACCGTTAATCCTCCCCTCAAACTCCTCCTTCAACAAAAACCAACCTGGCCCGCCAGTACTTTGATGCACTAGACTGGTGGACGTGTCCTTACTGCAACAAAAAACGCCCTCTTTCACCTGATTATCTTCTCCCTTCCTGTTGTGAAAAGTACTACGACGATATACGCCGTGACGCAATCAGGAGCCTAGGCGAGATAAATAGTTGGCGATTTTGGTCACAAAGAAACCGACCCCTTCCACAAAACAGACGATCAGAAACGACAGTAATCGGAAACGTACCACGATAAAGCAATATGTCGAACGATACCGAAACTGTCTTCAAGCTATCCGTAACTGACTACCCAAAACTGCAAGGACAAGAGAACTACCAGACTTGGGCGCAAGCCTGGCTGGTTGCCTTCGAAGTCCTCGGTCTGTCAGAGGTAGTACTGGGAACGGAAAAGAAGCCTGAGATCCCTACGATCGGAGCATCAGAAGATGCTACAAAAGTCACGACGTGGAAGAAAAAGGACACTAAAGCTAGATTCTACCTCTACCAAGCAGTAAACTCCATCTACCATGCCGACATCTCTGCCAAAAGTTCAGCAGCGGAGGTCTGGCAGGCGTTCAAAGACCGATTCGACAAAGAAACTCCCGCTACCAACATGATGCTACTTGAAGCCATCTGGAAAATCAAACTTGTCTCCACCCAATCCATCTCCGACCATGCCACAAAGTTCGAAACTGCATGGAACCGTCTTGCACAACGATGTTCATCAGCTGATGATGAAACAACCAACGAATTCCGAACCGCGATGCGAGCATGGACACAAGCAGAAGAAGTCAAGGGCACTGTCTTCATGCTATCCATCAACGAGTTGCACCCTGATCTATGCGATGTCTTGTCAGCAAGAAAGACAACCAGATACGTGGACGTTCGGGATTACTTTCTAAGCAGGGCAGCAGAAAAAGGAGAAGGTAAAGAGGAGGAAAAGGTACTATCGGTACCTTACAAGAACAAGAAACAGATGTATTGCACATGGTGTGCAGCAAGAGGTGGGAAAAGCGATACCCACAATACTAACAAATGTCGAGGTCTCTCAAGGGAAAAAGCCAAAAAGAAGAAACGGGACAACAAGCCAAACACCGCAGCTGTTACCGACGCTACAGTCACGGTTCTGATGGCGAAAGCCAAGGAACCTCCTACACCAGAGGAAGAGGTTGTCTGTATGACAATCGGGGAAGTCTCGACAGAATGGTTATGTGATTCTGGGGCATCGAACCACATATCTCCCAATTCAGGTGACTTCCAAAGTCTTACGCCTTCCTCCGAAAAGATAGTAACAGCAGACGGTAGAATTCACCAGGCAACTGCATCCGGAGATGCTTACCTCCACGTGCGCCTGTTGGATGGAACCAAACATACAGTCATCCTCAAACGAGCACTGTATGTACCCACGTTTCGATACTCATTGGTATCTGAATCCCGATTGGACGATGTTGGAGTAAAGGTTACGGTAGAAAAAGGAAGAAGGATGTTTGAGAAGGAAAGGAGGATTTTCATGGTTGCGGATAAGAAAAGTGGGTTGTGGTATGTTAGGATGAGTAATGAGAAGTCTTTTGTTTCTGTTTACGAAGAACAGCACAAAGCCCTTGGACATCCGAGTGTGATTAAGGATTGTTACAAGGACACCACCCCTATCGCTCCTCCATCAGACTTTCATTGTACAACATGCAATCGGAACAAAACCACGCATGTAAAACCAAAGTCAAAGGACATCGAAACCAAGTCAGCTTTCGACAAAGTCCATTCTGATCTTAGTGGTCAAATGTCCACATCTACACTGGGAAAAAATCTCTACTACATGACGTTTATAGATGATTATACCAGGTATTGTTGGATTTACCTACTAAAGACAAAGGACGGAGCAGAAGTTGCCATAAAACACTTCTGGGAAATGGTACTTACTCAATTCGGTAAACGAGTCAAGCGATTGCATAGCGACCAAGGAACCGAATACCTTAACTGGAAAGTGTCTGAATTCTTAAACACAAAAGGAGTCATCCACAGCACATCACCAGCCTACAACCCTGAATCAAACGGAGTCGCAGAAAGGCTAAATCGGACCCTTACAACAATGGTACGATGCATGATGCCACCTGAACGAAAATCATTGTGGGGAGAGGCCTATTCCACAGCGGCTTACCTCTACAATCGACGGTGGCATTCATCAATAAAAACAACACCTTTCGAGCAACTATATAAAACGAAACCCACGATTAGTCACCTCCATCCCTGGTTCGCCGATGTCATGGTACATATCCCAGCTGAGAAGCGAGGAAAGTTTGACCAGACAGCAGAAGAAGGTCACCTAGTCGGCTACACTTCCAGTCCGACGATTTACCGTGTTTACATACCTAAACGGCACACGGTGATCGAAGCAAGGGATGTGAAATTTGGAAAGACAAAAGGGGTATCGTTTGAATATCTTCAACGAACAATAGAAAGAGAAGAAAAGGAAAAGTCGGATCAATCCAGTGAATCGGAACGTACCGATGAGGAAGGGTCATCTACCCCAGTAAGACCGACAACACCAGTACCACCTCCAACTACCTCTATGCCCAGCGAATTCCAGTCAACACCTATTCCTCCTCCAGATACCTCCTCCTCGGAACCTCCAGCACCCCGTCGTTCTACTCGAGAACGCACTCAGACACAGAAAGCACGAGACGAAGAAAAACTTCAGATAGAAAAGAAGATACGGTCTCTGCAACGTCAAATAAAAGGAAACGAACGGGATTGTAAGCTGGAAGGCCTAACCGAGGACGAGATGCAACTTCTCCAGGAAAGAAGAGAGGAACTTGATGAACAGCTTCGGAATGAAGAAGGGAATCTTCAAAGATATACGGTTGTTGGTCTCATGTATCACATACCAGACCCCAATACGTATAGAGAGGCCATGGAATCGCAGGAGAGAAATGAATGGCAGAAAGCCATGGACGAAGAGATGAAGGTACTGAGAAAACGAGAAGTAGGAGTGGAAGTGGAAAAACCAAGTGGAAAAAAGGTATTAACAGGACGATGGGTTTATAAGGCCAAAGTCAAAAAGGATGGCACTATCGAACGTCGGAAAGCACGATACTGCGCAAAAGGTTTCAACCAAGCCCCAGGCGAAGACTATGAAGAAGTTTATGCCCCGGTTGCTCGGTTAGAATCCCTAAGACTCCTGCTGGCAGTAGCTGTCAAACGTGGTTATAAGTTCCGACAGATCGACATCAAGAGCGCCTTCCTATATGGCAATATAGACATGGAAACCTACCTGGAGCTCCCGGAAGGATATCGCGAACCAGGTAAGGTCTGGAAGCTTAAGAAAGCCATCTACGGACTTAAGCAATCCCCAAGACTATGGTACCAACGACTAACCAAAACCCTCGAAACCATGAACCTTAAAGTTACCGACTTCGACCCATGTATTCTTGTTGCAAAAAACCTCTTTTGTTGCATTTACGTTGACGATATTCTAATAGCCGGAAAATCCTCACTAGTCGATACATGTATTGACAAAATACAATCCCATTTTCAATGTACGGACTCTGGACAGGCATCACTACTGTTAGGCATGCAGATCGAAATCTCAAAAGACAATCTCAAAATCTACCAGGAACGGTATATTACTGAGATCCTCGAACGATTTGACCTAAGCGAAGCCAAACCAGTTGCCACTCCTATTGAAGTCCATACTACACTTATGAAAGCAAAAGACGATGATCAACTATGCGATCAACGACAATACCAGTCCATCATTGGATCGCTGATGTACGCCGCTGTCGCTACAAGACCTGACATCGCACATGCCACTGCTTTCCTCAGCCAATTCTCCTCAAAACCCACCACCACACATCTTACCGCCGCAAAAAGGGTACTTAGGTATCTAAAAGGAACCAAGACCAAGGGATTACGATACAACTGAGACAACAAGGAGCAACCATTGAAGATCTTTACTGATGCTTCATTCGCCTCAAATCTCGAAGACAGAAAATCGTTTACTGGTCTGATCGTACAAGTTTACGGAAGTACCGTAATATGGCGATCAAAGAAACAAAAAACCGTAGCAACATCTACAACAGAAGCCGAATACGTCGCACTCGCATTTGCCGCTAGACAGAGCGTCTGGCTTAGCCGAGGAATGTCACATATGGGAATTGAGACTATACCGATCCTATACTGTGACAACACAGCAGCCATCAAGCTTACCGAAAACGCGGGCGTTTCCGACCGAACGAAACATATCGACGTTCAGCACCACTACACTAGAGAGCTACGGGAAGCGGGGAAGATAGATGTGATAGCAGTTGGAACAGAGGACAACTTGGCGGATATATGTACAAAGGGATTAGTTAAGGTGACATTTGAAGGGTTTTCTAATAGGCTGGGAATGGAACCGTAGGGGAAGTGTTCAAAATACGGTATCTCATTCCTGTACGGTGGTGTGACTGTGTCGGTCATGTGACACATACACATGACCAGTTGTTATGCTAGAAGATTCTAGCAGAGTATATAGATTTCCTTAGTATGAGTCAGTGTTCGTGTAACCATAGAAGGGTATAAATAGGGGTGTATTTTTCCTTTCTGTTAGAAGAGCACACAAGCTTGGATTAATCTATGAGTTTTAAAGATATATCTTGTTCACCAGGTCTACTCCACTATCACAAGTGCAAGTGACTTAGATACAAATATTCTCAGCAGGTCTACAAAGATTCCCTTTTGTTAAACTGCACACAACTACACAATCGTTTACCCAGGACATCCAGGCCTTGGAGTGGGGCCGGAGGAGCATGATAGGAATAATGTCTCCAATTTACAGCTTCTTCAGAGCTGCATAGCTCGCCCAATAGAACAACTCAGAACCCCAGATTCCAGTATTATGCATGGCCTCACATGACAAACAGTCTGTTCATTTTTCCCAAACTCGCCAAGGGACTTTGTGTTGAAAGGTAGGGTAACTCAAGACTTTAGACAGGGTAACCTGAGCCCCATAGCAGGGTAACCTGATCCTGAGAGTAGGGTAACCACGTCCGGAGTACGGGGTGACTTTACCCTACTTGTAACCGGTACAGGTACTAGGTTGTTTTATCTTTGGTTTCACAGTATCATTTGATACTGGTATTGTTTCGTGTGCTATCGGTTGATACACGGATTGTTTTATGTTTGGTTTCACAGTATCGTTTGATACGTGAATTGTTGCATGTGCTATCGGTTGATACACACATTGTTTTGCAATATCGCTCATACTGGAGATAAGCGATATGCTGTATTTAAAAGACCACTGATTTCTGCGATGGAAACAACAGACTTAGACAGACAGTATTCTTTAAATGTACTTGGTTGAACGGTTACTTCTTTGATCTCCTATTACACCCCGTTCGAAGCCTCCTTTAGTAAGCAGCGCTCGCTTGGTGTTGATCACGAAGCCATCGGCTCCTATCGTACCGCTACGTGACTAGGGCCTGGCCTGAACATGTTATATTTTTTTAACCTCAGCAAGCGGTTAAGAAACCTGCAGGGACCTGGTCTGATCAACCTATGAAAAGTCCAATAGCGAGGCTAGTATCGGGGAGCGGCAGAACCATGAAGGGTTCGGCTCTGCCAACACGACACCATTGAGTCACTGGAGACTTGAAGTGGGAAGCAGGTCCCACGAGAAGATCCTACCAAGAAAAGGCAACCCCGGAAACCAAAAGGGCCAAAGGGTGAATTCTCGATTGACGAAGCAGAACGACAACCAGCATGAGACTTGGCCAAGCAGACCTTTAGCGAATCGACTGACGAATTAGCAAAGGCAGCAACTAGCCTTTCTGGGCTATTTCCCCTCACCCCCAGCAAAGGAAAGGCACCAGCGCAACCACCGAGGAAAGGTAGCATACCTGTCGGGACGCCTAAGAAGGAAGACGATGACGAAGAAGCATCAGATCACGTGGTAGTAAGGCAGCCACCAGATGAATCACCCAGGGACTCCCCAGAAAGCTCCTCAGACAACAACTCGATTAATGAAGAGTCCGAAAACAATGTGTTCGAAGGTGAACTCAGCGGACTGTGGGGCCTAGGGGCCGGGTGAACAGGACCTAAAATCAAACTTCCGCTGCCACCCTCGTTCTCGGATGAAAAGGACGGCCCAAAACCTGAAGTATTTGACCAGTGGGTTGTAACAACCTCTCAATACCTGGCCCTACACGGAGTGGACACAACTAAGGAAGGAAGCGGAGCATACATGGGAAGTTTCTGTACCGGGAAGGCAGAGGAAGCATACTACCAAGCAATGAACCACTATGAGAGTGGGGAAAAGATCCGAGGAACAACCCTGATAAAATACTTGAGAGAGAGATTCCAATCCTTGGAAAACATGGAAGAACTATACAAAACATTCAAGGATATTCAGCAAGTACGAAATGGCAAAACTGAAAGAGCAACCTTGGTCGCGACGGATCTCTTAAGGTATTATGGACGATTGCCTACGGGGACGGTGTCTCAGTATACGCTACGACAAAGATTGTATAAAGTAATGTATCCCAGACTACGCCAGGAGGTTGAACCCATGGGGGAGGAGGGTGATTCCTTTGACAAGATAGTCAAGCAGGCTGAATGGAAGGACGCTATCCTGTATGAAACAGGAGTTTACCGAACCCACGTACCACAAGAAAGGAATAGCAAAGGATCATCATCGCGGGACAATACGAAGAACAATAAACCATACGGCAAGGATTCAAAGGACAAGAAAGACAAGAAACAGAAACGACGCGAGGAAGGCACGTGTTTTGAATGTGGGAAAAAGGGGCACTACGCAAAGGACTGCCACTCCAAAAAAGGAAAAGGAAAGGCCGCTAAGAGGGAGGCTGGCTCGAATCACATGGAAGCAACTGAATATGATGAAGTGGAAATTAACTCAGTGGAAATGGAAAGCATCCCAACGCAACCAACGTTGGCAATCAAGCCCCGTGACGCTCTTGAGGGAACAATCCACATAGAAGGACACCCAGCAAAGGTACTATTCGACAGGGGAACAAGCGGCTGCGACATAATAAGTGCCACCTTTATCTCTACCTATGGCATCCCTACGGAGCCTCTACTCCAACCAACAACAGTCAATATGGCAATGAAAGGATCCCACTCTTCAAGCCACAAGAAATGTGGACTGACAGTAGGAATCGGGAAAAAGAAATAGACAAATAGGGAGATGTTGGTAGGGAACTTGGCAAAATATGACGCCCTGATTGGAATGCCATTCCTGAAAAGACATAATGCTCTTATCAGGTGTGGGGATACAGCAGTGGAATTTCCTGATGACAAACTACGTGTGCTGTGCAAACCAACAAGCTGGGAATTCTGAGCCGCGGTGTCAGACACCACCTCAACAACAATGTTGGAAGAATACAAGGATGTCTTCCCAGAGAAGGTCCCTGAAATGCTACCCCCTGTACGAAAGATTGACCACCACATTCGGTGAAAGGATCCAACCAACCTACGAAACCAACCACCATACTCAATCCCAGAAGCCTATGAGGAAAAACTCATGAACTGGGTAAACGAGAAATTATGAAGTGGAGTAATAGTACGACAGGAGGTTCCTGGGGCAGCACCTATATTTGTACAACCCAAATCGGACGGAAGGATCCACCCCCTGGTGGACCTGAAGGTAAGGAACGATAACACGGTCATGGATGGTCTATCAATTCCAAACCAACAGCGGATCCTTAACGGAATAGGACGAGCGAAAATCAGGAGTAAGATCGACCTAAGCGATGCATACTTCCAAACACGAGTGGGCAAGGACAGTGTTAAGTTCTACTTATTCAAAACCCTGTTCGGAGGGTTTGTGAGCAAGGTAATGCTATAAGGAGACATGAATGCACCAGCAACATTTATGCGAATAATGGAGGACCTCCTAAGCGAATATTTACATCATTTTGTATGGGTATACATTGATGATATTCTCATATTTTCAGACA
>PYWC01000003.1:2307373-2318020 GCA_003182015.1 Tuber magnatum | reverse complement strand
TGTCCACTAAGTCTGCTCATCTCGGAGCCCGGGCCATCGGGTCTCCGTAGGTCAAGTACTCACTTGCCTGCCGGTTCCTACCAGTTCGCCTCCGGGCTACCTGTATGGGTGTAGGTTCCGGCTGCCATAGCTCACGTATGCTGGGTCGTTACATCCTGTTGGTAGGAACAGTGGCTATGCAACTACTGCTCCGGTGTCTGATTAACCTGCTTGGTTTGCCCATCAGACTCAGGATAGAATGTAGTCGAAACATTTAGTTTTACTTGCAACAAGTGCATCAGACTTATCCAGAACTTGGATGTGAATTGGCTATTGCAGTCAGAGATGATTGACTCTGGGAGTCCATGAAGGTGCCAAACTTCCTTTGAGAATATCGAGGCAAGCTCCTGGATGGGTACCTTGGTGGTCAGGAGTATAAAATATGCCATTTTCGAAATCTGTCCATGATGATCCAGATCTTGGTATACCTTTCTGACTGCGGCAGCGCCACAATGAAGTCCATTGAGATTGCTGTTCACGGCCATATAGGAACATCAATAGGTTTTAACAAACTAAACTTCTTGTGTCTCAAGGACTTGTTTCTTTGGCATATGTCACAGGTTTGCATGTAGTCTGTGATGTGCTCATCCATCTTAGGCCAATAGAAGTTAGCCCTAACCCTACCAATGGTCTCATAAGTCTCAAAGTGTCCCACGATACGGGAGTCATGTTTAGCCTGCATAATTGTCTGCTTCAGATTCTGGCCCTTGGAGACATACCCCCTGTTCATGAACAGGAGTAAGACCTTTTTTGTCGTGAAGTGTTGGTTGACCTCTTTGTCACTAGCAGTCATTGCCTTCAGGATTCCTAAGTATTCCTGGTCCTGTTTTATCACTACCTACAGTTAATCCAAAAAGGAAGACCAGAGTTGAAAACCTTAGCATACTTGCAATTCTGTGGTCATAAGATGTCCCGTCCCAGGCTCCCAACCCACTGACCTGGGTGGAAAAACCACTGTGGTGGAAAATGACTACCCCCTTCAGGGTGGTAGTCTCTATGCCGCGACAAAGCATCAGCCTTCTCATTCAACTGCCCTTCTTGGTAAACCACCTTGAAGTTAAAATGTTGCAAGAACCTACCCCAGTGGTCCCATCTACGTTTAGGGATCTTAGTACTATGAAAGTACTGCAAATTCTTATGACCCATATAGATCATTACTTGGTCTGTTACCAAGCATAGCAGATGATCCTATTCCTTAATTGCCGCCATGATGGCAGTCATCTCCTTGTTGTGGACAACATAATTAATCTCTGCTAGGTGAAACTTCGTACTATAATAGGCCACTGGATGCCATCTCTCGTCCTCACAGAACTGGAAGAGGACATCTCCTAACGCAAAGTGACTGGTGTTGGTTTCCAGCTTGGTTAGCCATTCAGGGTCAAAATGTACTAGAATAGGTTTGGACATAAATGCTTCCTTCAAATAGTTGAAGGCCTGCTCACAAGCGGATGTCCATTCCCATTGGACATCTTTCTTTGTCAAGTCAGTTAGAGGTTTAGCTATCTTGCAGAAACACTCTATGAAACAACAATAGAAGTTAGCAAAGCCTATAAAGCTGTGAACATCGATGACGCATGTTGGAGCTGCCTAATCTTTAATTGTCTGCATCTTCTATAACAGCATAGAGATCCCCATATCAGAGATCTTGTATCCTAGGAATTCGACTTCCACTTGGTAGAAGCTGGACCTTTTCATGCTTATGCACAGTCTTGCTTTCCACAACTTCTGCATCATGTACCTCAGGAGCGCCACATATTCCTCTATGGTCTCGGAATAGAGCAGGTTGTCTTCCATATATACAATGACTCCTTTATTGAAGAGGTTATGAAAGGCCTTATTTACCATACTCTGAAAGGTTGCCGGGGTGTTGTAATGGGGCACCCCTAGGAAGATGGATCCGAAGATTGCGACTGCACTGAACAACTTCAAACTTATCGCCAAAAGTTCACACAGATGTAAGAGTAAAGGAAACAACAAAACTTAATATCGTTAAGCCTGACACTCCACTCAATTAAGGTCTCAAGAGGATTGATTGTTGGAGTAGGAGAGTTCTCGCATAGACTTTCAGGTAGTTTTATCTTATACCAAAAACTCTGCCATCAGTTTACTTCAACCATTCGAAAACACCGTTCTCCGCTAACGGTGGTCCGACACATCTCCTGCCACACCCTTCGGGCATGCATGTGTCGACACACTCTAGTCGGCATTCACCTTATGCGTTTATCATTTCTGCGGTGCATTTCCATTTTGCCCGCCAGAGTGAAAACTTCTGCGCATCGATGTCTTGCTAGTAGCGAACAGTCAAGGCATCTCATGAACTGGACTATCTGTGACACCCTTCCCATATGCATAGATCTCTACTTGACTCCGGAGGCTACCATGAGCGGTTTATCTATTTAATATTTACGGGTCTCGGGCTTCCGGTGTCTTCCGCAGGGCATAGTAGTCTGGGATTGATCCAATAGGCGCTACCTATGACCACTACCTCAGATCTACCTTACCTGTGGTAGGAATCATGCTTTTAGTGTCTCTGCACTTCCCGTTCAGAGCCTATAGTGTTGGGAGCACGTTCGGGCTTGGTAGGTGTAAAACTCTCCCAGTCGCCCCGGCACCACCCCGGACTACCTTCGGGACCCCCACGGTTAACACCTGTCAACCCCATCAGTTGTGGTCCATTTTACTCCGAACAACTAGGTGGAGGTACTCCATCTTCCACCCTATTTCCCCTTATATATCCCGCGAACAGCTTATGGTCGACCGGACAGCAGAGATGTATAGGGTGTTGCAAGCATGTCTCTAAAGATTCCTCTTTGCTAGACTGCACACAACTACACAACCATTTTCCCATGACGTCCGGGCCTCAAGGCGGGGCCGGAGGGGTATGATCGGAATAATGTCTTCAAATCACATCTTCATCGAAGCTCCACAGCTCGCCCAATAGCATCCCCCAGAACCTCAGATTACAGTATCATGCATGGCTTCGCACGACAAACATTACAGTCAATGTTCCCGAACTCCGCGAGAGACTTCGTATTGAAAGGTACGGTAACTCAGGACTCTGGCCAGGGTAACCCAAGCCGCAAGGCAGGGTAACTGGGTCCTGAGGGTAGGGTAACCTTGTCCAGCAGACAAGATAACTTTTCTGTGTTACCCTGTCTATCCCGTCGCCGGCGATAGACCTTTCTGACCTGTCTCCAGTTTCCCGGCCTAGTTGAGGAACTGCCCCTTCAGAAGTCCCTAAGTACGCTGACACCGCTCCCGGGTGTATCCAGGTACCTAAGTCCCTGACCAGTCAATTCTGTTCCTTCTCGGAGCCCGGGCCATCGGGTCTCCATAGGTCAAGTACTTACTTGCCTGCCGGTTCCTGCCAGTTTACCTCCTGGCTACCTGTATGGGTATAGGTTCCGTTTGCCATAGCTCATGTATGCTGGGTCGTTACATCACTCCCCTCGTCTCTATGGTCTGTCCCGGACCGTTACCATCGTCTCTTATTCCCACGACTCGATTCCCCCAAGACCCTATGCTCCCTGGGCTTGGATGGATATCTTTGGTGGAAATCCAGAATGGCCTGTAAGCCTGTTCCTTCTAGCATCTCACAGGGCTCCCATGAATTCTCCTCAGCCCCGTAGCCTTCCCATGAAACCAGGTACCGGACAAAGCGTGACGGAAACTTCGCCTTCGCTCCTGTGTACTATTGGCTGTCCACAACAGGTTCAATAATGTAACTGGGCTTGTTGTCTACAAGTTCCGGGGTAGCGACTTCCTTGACCCTCCCTCCTGCCGGATCCTCACGATAGGGTTCGAGCAACATAACATTAAAAACTCCGTGGATACTCCATCTGGTGGGCAGTTGGAGTTCATAGGCTCGGTTACCCACTCGACGTTTGACCAGAGAAGGGCCAAACATCCGGTGGTCCAGCTTCTCCATCGGACTCTTGGTGCGCATGTTCTTTCGGTTTAACATCACGCTGTCCATCTTCTTTGCCCGCCCCACGGTCACATCCTCCCAGGTGACATAGTCTGGTGATGGCAGCCTCTTCAGGTCATGCCATTTCTGTTGCCTTTCTTGTGCCCGTTGAATCGTTTCACGGATCACTTCCCAGGTTCCTTCCCATTCTTTGACCAAGAGCTCACTGCTAGGGTGTATTCCTTCAGTACCAGACACGACACCCGACCTGTTTGTCCTTGGGTTAAACCCATAGTTGATCTTAAATGGTGACAACCTGGTGGATTCTGATGTCGAGGTGTTGTACACATATTCCGCAAGGGATAACAGTGAAACCCAATGATCTTGTTGGCAGGAACAGTAACTACGCAAGTACTGCTCCAGTGTTTGATTAACCCTCTCGGTCTGCCCATCAGTCTCAGGGTGGAATGCAGTCGAAACGTTTAGTTTCACTTGCAACAAGTGCATTAGACAAATCCAGAACTTGGATGTAAATCAGCTATCACGATCGGAGATGATCGACTCTGGGAGTCCATGTAGGTGCCAAACTTCCTGCCGGAATATCAAGGCAAGCTCCTTAATAGGTACCTTCGTGGTCAGGGGTATGAAATGGGCCATTTTCGAGAATCTGTCCTCTATGACCCAGATCTTGGTATACCCTTCGCACTCTGGCAGCGCTACCATGAAATCTCTTGAAATCGCGTTCCACAGCCGCATAGGAACATCAATAGGTTCCAGCAGCCCGAACATCTTGTGCCTAATGGATTTATTTCTTTGGCACATATCACATGTCAGCACGTAGTCGGTGATGTGCTCATCCATCTTAGGCCAATAGAAGTTAGCCCTAACCTTGTCAATGCTCTTGTAAGTCCCAAAGTGTCCCGCGATTAGGGAGTCATGTTCAGACTTCATGATTGTCCACTTCAGATCCTGACCCTGGGGAACATACCACCTGTTCTTGTACAGGAGTAAGCCCTTTTCCGTCATGAAATGTTGGTCGACCTCTTTGTCACAAGCAGCTGTTGCGTTCAGGATTCTTAAGTACTCATGGTCTTCGGTTATCGCTACCCGCAGTTGATCCAAAAAGGAAGGCTGAAGCTGAAATCCTTGGCACACCTGCAACACTTGTCGTCGCAAGATGTCCCATTCCTGGCTCCCCACCCACTGTCCGGGGCGAAAAAACAACTGTGGCGGAAAATCACTCCCCCCTTCAGGGTAGTAGTCCCTACACCGCTACAAAGCATCTGCCTTCTCATTCAACGGTCCTTCTCAGTAAACCACCTTGAAGTTAAACAGTTGCAGGAACTCAGCCCAGCGGTGCTGCCTTCGCTTAAGGACTTTGGCACTTTTGAAATACTTCAAATTCTTATGGTCCGTATAGATCACGAGCTGGTCCGTTACCGAGTGAAGCAAATGATCCCATTCCTTGAACGCCGCCATGATGGCAGTCATTTCCTTGTCATGGACATCATAATTAATCTCCGCTGGGTGAAACTTCCTACTATGGTAGGCCACCGGATGCCATCTCTCATCTTCACAGAACGGGGAGAGAACGGCTCCTAATGCAAAGTCACTGGCGTCGGTTTCCAACCAGGTTGGCCATTCAGGGTCAAAATGTGCTACGATAGGTTTGGACATGAATGCTTCCTCCAAATGGTGGAAGGCCTGCTCACACGCAGGTGTCCATTCCCATTGGACATCCTTCTTTGTCAAGTCCGTCAGAGGTTTCGCTATCTTGCTGAACCCTTCTATGAAACAACAATAGAAGTTGGCAAAACCCATAAAGCTTTGAACGGTGACGAGGCATGTCAGAGGTGCCCAATCCCTGATTGTCTGCACCTTCTGCGACAACATAGAGCTCCCCATATCGGAGATCTTCTATCCCAGGAATTCAACCTCCCATTGGTGGAAACTGGACTTCTACATGCTTACACATAGTCCAGCTTTCCGAAATTTCTCCATCACACGCCTCACCATCGCAACGTGCTCTTCCATAGTCTCGGAGTAGATCAGGACATCATCCATGTACACCATGACTCCTTCATCCATGGGATCACGAAAGACCTCGTTTATCATGCTTGAGAAAGTTGCCAGGGCATTACACAACCCAAACGGCATGACCGTGTATTCATAGAGTCCATATCTGCACCAGATGGCCGTCTTCCATTCCTCACCTTCTGCCATCCTCAGAAGGTAATCGCCATTCTTGAAGTCCAACTTGGTGAACACAGCGGCTTTTCCTAACCTACCTCGAATTTCATTCATCAATGGTAGAGGATACTTGCTCTTTACCGTGATTTTGTTCAGCTCTTGGTAATCTATCACCAGTCTTAATGTACCATCTGGTTTTGGCATAAAGAGGATAGGGGCTGCTGCTGAGGAACTGGATCGCCGCAGCTTTCCCGTTTGCAGCATCCCATAGAGATATTCCCGGAGTGCCTTAAGCTCCTTGTCCGATAACAGATAGATAGGCCCAAACGGACGTTGAGTCTCAGGTAGCAACTCGATCGTGGGCACACCTCGAGTGCTCCGGTAGTGCCTCAATCAATTCTTGGCTGAAGACATCCCCATAGTCCTTATACTCGGGGAGTAGCTTAACCGTAATATCAGCACCTTCCTCATCGGAGAATTGCACAATTCCCCATAGGTACACATTACTAGGGTCTTCGGCTAGTAACTCTTCACCGGTCATGAACACTAACCGCCCCTGCTGTGCCAGGCAGTTAGCCTTGCAGAAATCTGAGCGCCAGGTTAGTGATCCGGTCTTCCAATCTATGTTGGGATTATGGTCTTTCAACCAAGACATAGGTAGGTACCCATCCACCTTAGTGTCGGGCATATCAGTGACTTCAAAGCACATCTAATTGTGGTGGTCACCTATGCTCATCTCGAATGACTTGGTATAGTGTAGACCTGACAGAGGAATGTGATTACCGCTGGTGTCGCTTATTGCCACGTGTACCTTCCTTCGTACACAAGGTGCTTGAGTCTGCTTAACCTATCGGCTAATGAGCACCAGCCCAGTAGCTCCACTATCAAGTAGCAGGAGCGCTTCCGCACTTAACTGTCTAGCTCCTATCTTCCAGTCTAACTTGACCCGCAGGTGGATAGACTTGGTATCACAACGCAAGTTGTCACACTTCTGCCTCTTCGCTTGTCTTGCGGACTTAGTCATCTTGGCTTGGTAAATCTTCTTTAGTCCCTTGCCTTTTGACAACAGAGCGGCCACACTGGGTCGGCAAACGTTAAGGGATTGGGATTAGTCTTTTAACAATAACTATGGTGTTTACTATCACGCCAGCATGATTTCGGGTACTAAACCCTCCTTAGGTAAACTTGAAAATAGCAGCATTTATTTGATCAAGTCCAGCCTGAACCAATTCCGCTTATACTAAACATAACAATGTTTTCCTGAGATGGGTAGAAGTCCCCTGTCGGACCGGTTCCAAGCAAAGCAGCCTTGCTTCCCCAATGTTGACTGTCTCCTCAAACAGGACCTCATCTAGCCTCAACCGTAATAATGTCCGATGACTTGCTCATCCAGCTAAGGAAATCCTGAAAGAAATACGTATAACTAGAACAAAGGAAACAACCAGAAACCCAACAAAGGAGAGGTAGCCCAGGCGACTGCGCACGGCCCGCAACATCTACCTGCCCACACCTCCTGGGTGTAGTCAGTATCAGGGTCGTTTATGCTGTAGAAGGGTACTCACCCATCTCTGTAGCCACCTCCGTGGCTCATGTCCATCTATCCCTCTGGGGTCTATGGCTATGGGTTAATATGGTTACACCTTAAACAGAATGGGTTCTTACCTATTCCGATCTGGTAGTATCAACCTCCATGATCTGTGGTGATACCTGGCGGATTTCAAGTATCTTGGATGAGGAAGCCGGAGGTGGCGCTTCAATGCGCTTCAGCCGCTTGTCTGTCCCTGAGGGCTTGCTTACCGGGGCTGACCATTTCAACCGACGAGCCTGTTTGGATGAACTAACGACTGGGGACGTGGTGGTACACTTNGACGAGCCTGTTTGGATGAACTAACGACTGGGGACGTGGTGGTACACTTCCTCCAGAAGTGACCCCTTTGTCCACACTTGGTGCACTGATTGTGCTTTCTCCGACGTTCGGTCAAAGTCGATCGGATTTCCTTATGCGCTATTGCATACTCGGAAGTCGCCGGCTTTGCCTGTTTCACGGCATTGAAATTAGTAAGTTTGGCAGGCCTTTGGTTCAGTCTGCCCAAATCTTTTTCCTTCTTCTTGAACCTCCCAGAAGTCGATAACCGATCGTCCTTCTTTTCCATTGGCTGAGACCATTGGACAGGATGGATAACTCAGTTACTGAAGCGGGTGTTATCTTTCAGTGTGTGTCCAACTTTCCGCAGAAGATCAAGGTAGTCGTTCAAGTCGGTTGGGTGGAGCTCCTTGAGTGCTCACGCGGTCCGAACTTCCTGGGTAATACCCAACGATACCTGGTCTTGTACCTGTACTGGACCTGTATAGCTAAGCTTGTGCATGTAGTCAATCATCTTGTCCAGGTACTCATCAATGTGATGAGGCTTCATCAGCAGGTCTCGCCACTTGAGAAGGGATCAGTCTCGTTCCGCTTGGTCACCGCCGAAACTTCGTTCCAGTTATTCCCGGAATCCTTTCCACGTTCTCAACAGGTTACTGTTGTTAACAGGAACCCCAGTACACTTCGCTGCCTCTTTGTTGATGTGTGAGTGTAGCCCAAGATACCATGTTCGGGCGGTATCTTCTAAGAGGGGGATTACCAGGTTTACCTTGTCCATATCGGTCAACCTGCACCCCTCAAAGTATTCGAACTTTACCCCCACCAATGTTAGGAAGCTTGCAAGTTCGGTAACCTTTTCCTTGAATGCTGGAATACCGCTTAGCTTTCCCGGCTTCTTCTGCCGCTGTCTGGAGGATGGCTGTGAGGTCGATCTGCTCCGTAATTCCCATTGTAGCTTCTCAGCACGGCAGTCCCATCATCATTTCTTCTCGTCACTCCAATCATCCTTGCGAGCGCCCAGGAAGCGGGTCAAATCAGGAAGAGAATCGGTATCATCATCATGCGAACTGTCGTGGTCAGAGTCCCGTGGACCTCCACCCGCTCCCGCTGTACCAACTCCAGGAGGCGCATTTCCATCTCCACCATCCCCGGCGTTTCTGCCTACTGTCTCCCGTGGTCTATCATACCCATCAAACCGTTCCTCCTGGCCATCCTGATTCCCATCCTCGGGGGGGTTAGCCCCTGATAGTACTGATGCCGGTGGTGGAACAGGGTGTCACCCACTCTCAGGAGTTGGGTTAGGCACCACCTGAGTTATCCGCAGAAATGCCTGTAGCTCTGGGCAGCTCAGGGGTTGCATTGGGGGGCCAACATGCCTTCATGAGCCACAATACCCACATGTTGGCCGTCCATCGACTTCCTTCTGCCTTCTTCGATGCCTTACGGAGGTCCGTTGTTCCTTCCTACACCTGTATGTGTGGTAATTAATCTACCCCATATGGGGTTCTTCCGATTTGCAGCCCAACAGGCAAAACTCATCTTGGCTGTCTGACTCGCCACGCGTGATTGTGGGGAGCACGGAAGGAGGGGTCGGTTTCGCAGGGGCAGAGGGAATCACAAGTGCCCAAAGAACGGAGCGAGCAGGTGTCCCAGGTGCAGGGATCAGAGTCCCCCATAATGGAGCCATGAGTGCGCGCTCTTCCTGGTGCCTTACCTGTTCGAAAGGTCCAGGTAATGCCGCGCGCAGTGGTCGGAACCCTGGGATACCCAATACTGCTGGCGGGAAGGCTGTGGCAGGAAAGGTATCAGGAGCGGGCAAAGAGACGCGTAAGGGTGTGGGTCTTGGGGCAGCGATATGAGGTACAGCAGTTCCAACCGACAGTGTTGCAGGAGGGTTAATGGGAGCAGGGGTCGGCGGAGGAGTAGGGTCAGGTGTATCTGGTGCCGTGATACCCTTTGGCTTCGACGTCCTTTTCTTAACCCGACGCCCATAGGTTGGTGTAACGACCCAGCATACATGAGCTATGGTAGCCGGAACCTACACCCATACAGGTAGCCTGGAGGCGAACTGGTAGGAACCGGCAGGCAAGTGAGTACTCGACCTATGGAGACCCGATGGCCCGGGCTCCGCGATGAGTAGACTTAGTGGGCACAAGTATTGAGGTACATGGCTACACCCGAGATTGGGGTCAGCGTACTTAGGGACTTATGAAAGGGCAATACACAGCTAGGCTGGGTAACTGGAGAAAGGCCCAGTGTGTCTATCACCGGAAGTGGGATAGATGGGGTAACTGGGGAAAGTCCACTTGTCCAGCGGACAAGATTACCCTACCCTCAGGACTGGGTTACCCTACCTTGAGGCTTGGGTTACCCTGTTTAAGAACCTGAGTTACCCTACCTTTCAATACGAAGTCCCTCGCGGAGTTTGGGGAAGATGACTGGAATGTTTGTCCCATGAAGCCATGCATTATACTGGAATCTGGAGTTCCGGAAGATGCTATTGGGCGAGCTACGCAGCTACGAAGAAGATGTAAATTGGAGACATTATTCCTATCATGCCCCTCCGGCCCCGCCTTGAGGCCCGGACGTCATGGGCAAACGGTTGCGTAGTTGTGTGCAGTCTAGCAAAGGAGGATCTTTGGAGACC
>PYWC01000003.1:2250855-2306949 GCA_003182015.1 Tuber magnatum | reverse complement strand
ATAGATAGTCTAGTTCAGCAAGGTGTCTTGACAGTTAGCCACTGGCAAGTCACCAATGCGCAGAAGTTTTCACTCCGGCGGGCAGAATGGAAATGCGCCGCAAAAACAATATGCACATATAGTGAACGCCAACTAGAGAGTGTCGATACACCCATGCCTGAAAGGGGTGCCAGGAGATGTGTCGGACCACCCTTAGTGGAGAAGGGTGTGCTGGAATAGTTGGAGTAAAAGTGATGGGGAAGTTTCTGGCATAAGATAAAACTACCTGAACATCTATGCGAGAACTCTCCTACTCCAACAATCAATCCTCTCGAGACCTTAATTGAGTGAAGTGTCAGGCTTAACGATATTAAGTTTTACCGTCTACTTTACTCTTACATCTGTGTGAACTTTTGGCGCTAAGTTTGAAGTTGTTTGATGCGGTCGCAACCTTGGGATCCATCTTCCTAGGGGTGCCCCCGTTACAGTTAGTCCAATCGCCGGACTTCCTGAACAACTGCGGGGGATCGAGGAGGGGACAGATAGAGAGCCTGTTGATGCTCTTGTGAAGGACGATGTATAGCGGTAGCCTTCACCCTTGAGGCTTTCCAACATCCGTATACCCACGGGGCTTAGGTCCGCCCTCCACTGTTCATCCCGGGCTCTCATAGCCAGTTCCATCCCTAAGTTCTCCGGCTTCATGTGGACGGGTAGGAGTGCGGGTGCCGCCTCTATCATCAGTATGTCATTCTCAGCCTCAATACTATAACCCACTGCAAAGGCCCTTTCCAGCACTGCCATACGATCCTTTAATGCCTTCTGGTCTCTTAATATTCGCAGACATGCCTCCTGCTGTACTTTCATCCATTCCACCGCTGCCATAGTAATTTCGTTACGGAACACCTGCCGCTGCTGGGCATTCCTGTTCTTTAGTTCCCACTTCGCGTCCTCAATCGACTTGGATACGTCCCGGATGAGGTAAGGTTCGACAAACTCGCTAAATGGTACCCCTGGCGGCAGGGGAGGTAGCATGTTGTAGACGAGGGCGGACTCGTCAAAGAACGAAAGCGCCATAGTGCGAGGTTCTGCAATCGTAAGATCAACACATTCATCACGTAACTGAATAGGGGCGGCCTCCAGAAGCAATTGGTGACCGTCCCATTGAATACTACGGACATCTGCGAAAAACAACGCACGAAATGTGTTGGCGGAGTTGTCGTCAAGGTCAAGGTCTGAATCCGAGTTGGATTCCATTCGAGCTCGAAGTTCAGCACTAGCCATTGCGCTTTCCACCCTGGGGTACTTGTTCTGGACAAGGTTACCAGTATTCACACAAGGTCAGTGCCGAAGGTCGTAAAACAATTAATCAGGGGAGGAGTTAATCGAGGAGCTCGCTTAACGATATACTGTAACAGGGGCACCACTAGGAAGATGGATCCCAAGGTTGCGACCGAACTGAACAACTTCAAACTTATCGCCAAAGGTTCACACAGATGTAACTGTAAAGTAAACGGCAAAACTTAATATGCTTAAGCCAGACGCTTCACTCAATTAAGATCTCGTGAGGATTGATTGTTGGAGTAGGAGAGTTCGCGTATAGACTTTCAGGTGGTTTTATCTTATGCCAGAAACTCCCCCATCAGTTTACTCCAACCATTTGAACACACCCTTCTCCGCTAAGGGTGGTCCGACACATCTCCTGCCACACCCTTCGGGCATGCATGTGTCGACACACCCCAGTCAGCGTTCACCTTATGTAGTTATCGTTTCTGTGGTGAATTTCCATTTTGCCCTCCGCAGTGAAAACTTCTGCGCATCGGTGTCTTGCCAGTGGCTAACATTCAAGGGACCTCATGAACTAGACTATCTATGACACCCTTCCCATATGAATTGATCTCTACTTGACTCCAGAGGCTACCGCGAGCAGTTTATCTATTTACTATTTACGGGTCTCAGGCTTTCGGTGTTTTCCGCAAGGCACAGTAGCCTGGGAGTAATCCAATAGGCGCTACCCACGACCACTACCTCGGATCTATCTTACCTGTGGTAGGAATAATGCTTTAGTGTCTCTCCACTTCCTTTTCAGAGCCTATAGCGTTGGGAGCACGTTCGGGCTTGGTAGGGGTAAAACTCTCCCCATTGCCCCGGCACCACCCGGGACTACCTTTGTGACCCCCAAGGTTAACACCCGTTAACTCCGCCAGTTTTGGTCCCTTTTACTCCGAACAACTTGGAGGAGGTACTCCACCTTCCACCCTATACCCCCTTATATATCCTGCGTACAGCTTACAGTCGACCGGACGGCAGCGACATGTACAGTGTTGCAAGCATGTCTGCAAAGATTCCTCTTTGCCAGACTGCACACAACTATACACCCGTTTGCCCATGACGTCCGGGCCTCAAGGCGGGGCCGGAGGGATATGATAGGAATAATCCCTTCAATTTACACCTTCATCAAAGCTACTTAGCTCGCCCAATAGCATCCCCCGAAACTCCAGATTCCAGTATCATGCATGGCTTCACGTGACAAACATTCCAGTCAATTTTCCCGAACTCCCCGTGGGACTTCGTATTGAAAGGTCGGGTAACTCGGAACTCTGGGGAGGGTAACCCGAGCCCCAATGCAGGGTAACCGGGTCCCAAGGGTAGGGTAACCTTGTCCAGCAGACAGGATAACTTTTCACTGTTACCCTGTCTATCCTATCGCCGGCGATAGACCTTGTTGACCAGTCTCCAGTTACCTGGCCTAGCTGAGCAACTGCCTCTTCCGAAGTCCCTAAGTATGCTGACACTGCTCCCAGGTGTATCCGGGTACCTAAGTCCCTGACCAGCCAATTCTGTTCATTCTCGGTGCCTGAGCCATCGAGTTTCTGTAGGTCAAGTACTTACTTGCCTGCCGGTTCCTACCAGTTCGCCTCCTGGCTACCTGTATGGGTATAGGTCCAGCTTGCCATAGCTCATCTATGCTGGGTCGTTACAGGTGTTACATAACCTAAAAAGCATGACTGTGTATTTGTATAGTCGGTATCTATACTGAAAGACCATCTTCTATTTCTCACCTTCTGCCATTCTTAGCAGGTATTATTAGCCATTTTTCATGTCTAGCTTAGTAAACACAATGGCTTTTCCCAGTCTATCTTGGGGTTTGTTCATCAACGGTAGAGGATATTTCCTTTTAACCATGATCTTGTTTAGCTCTCGGTAGTCTATTACCAATCTTAAAGTGCCATCTGGTTTTGGTAAGAAAAGGATAGGGGCACCTATAGAGAAACTAGATCGCTATAGCTTTCCAGTTTATAGCATCTCATTAAGATATCCATGGAGTGCCTTAAGCCGCTTTTCAGATAATGGATAGATAGGCCCAATAGAGGTTGAGTTCCAGGCTCTATCTCACTTGGAAGATCATATTTTGGGTGTTTCGGCAAAGACTCAATCCATTCCTGACTGAAGATATCCCTGCGGTACTTATACTTGGGGAGTAGCTTGACCATAATGTTGGCACCTTGTTCATCAGAGAATTGTACAATTCCCAACAGGTACACATTACTCGGGTCTTTGGCTATTAACCCTTCACTAGTCATGGACACTAACCACCCTGGCTCTACTAGGCAGTTGGCCTTTTAGAAATCTGAGTGCCAGGTTAGTGAACTTGTTTTCCAATCTATATTAGGGTTATAGTCCTTCAGCCATGACACAGGTAGGTACCCATCCACCTTTGTGTTGGACATGTCTGCAACCTCAAAGTGTATCTCAATCTGGTGGTCACCTATCCTCATATCCAATGACTTAGTATAGTGCACACCTGATCCAGGAATGTGATTACCACTTGCATTGCTTATCAGCACGTGTACCTTTCACTGTACACAAGGTGCCCGAGTCTGTGTAACCCATTGGCTACTAAGTACTAGCCTAGTAGCTCCACTATCAAGTAGCAGGAGCGCTTCTGTGCTTACCTGTCTATTTCAATCTTTCAGTCTAACTTCACTTGTAGATAAATAGACTTGGTATGAAGAGACAAGTTGTCACATTTCTGCCTCTTCACTTATCTTAGAGACTTAGTTATCTTGGCTTAATCATTTTGGTCTCTTGCCTTTTGACACAAGAGTGGCCACAACAGGTCAGTAAATATTAAGGGATTGGAATTCGCTTTATCACAACTGCTAGGGTGTTTACTATCACACCAGCATGGTTTCCGGTACTATACCGTCCTCCGCTAAACTTGGAAATAATACTATTTATTTGATCAAGTCCTGCCTAAACCAATTCCACTTGTACTAAAGATAACAATTTTCGCAAGATGGGTAGAGGTCTACTGTCCACCCAGTTCCAAGGGAAGCATCATATTGCTTCCCCCATGTTGAGCATCTCCTCTAGTGAGACATCGCTCTCCCTCAACCAAAACAATGTTCTAAGACTTGCTCATTCGGCTAAGGAAATCCTGAAAGCAATTCTTATAACTAGAACAAAGAACATAACCAGAAACCCAACAAAGGAAAGATAACCCAATCTATCGCATGTGGCCCACAATATCTATCTGCCCACACCCCCTGAGTGTACTCAGTACCATGCTTATTCATGCAGTAGAGGGGTACTTAACAATCCCAGAACCGCTTCTTGGGTTCCTTTCTGTCCATCCCCTCATGGGTCTATGCATATGGGTCAGTAAGATTATACTTTAAGCAGAATAGGTTCTTGTCTATTCCTAGCTGTCAGTATCAACCTCCATGATCTGAGGTGATGCCTGTCGGACGTCAAGCATCTTTAACAAGAAAGTTGGAGCTAGCACGTCAATACGTTTTAGCTGCTTGTCTGTAGCCAAAGGCTTGCTTACCAGGGCTAACCGTTTCAATTCAGGAGCCTGTTTGGATGAACTAACAACTGCGGAGGCCACGGTACACATTCTCCGGAAGTGTCCAGTTTGTCTGCACTTGGTGTATGGGTTGTCCTTTCTCTGACATTCAGCCTAGGTCGATGGGATTTCCTTATGCGCTATTGTATACTCAGAAGTCGCCAGCTTTGTCTGTTTCTCCACGTTGAAATTAGTAGGTTTGGCAGACCTCTAGTTCTGTCTGCCCAAACCTTTTTCCTTCTTTCTAAACCTTCTGGAGGTCGATGACCTATCTTGCTTCTTGTCAGTTAACTGAGACCATTGGACTGGATGGACAACATGATTACTGGACTGGTTATTGTCTGCCAGCATGTGTTCGGCTTTCGGAGGAAGATCAAGGTACTTGTTCAAGTGGGTTGGATATGGCTCCTTGAGTGCCTACATATTCTGAACCTCTTGCATAATGCTCGACTGTACTTTATCTTGTACCTTTACTGAGTCTGTATAGCTACGCTTATACCTGTAGCCAATTACCTTGTATAGATACTCATCAAGGTGATGTCGTTTCATTACAAGGTCTCGCCACATAAGAAGAGATTGGTCTCGTTCCACTTGGTCACCACCGAAACTTTGTTGGGGCCATTCCTGGAATCAGTTCCATGTTCGCAACAGATTACTGTGGTTAACAGGAATTCCTGTATACTTGGCTGCCTCCTTATTAATGTGGGAGTACAGTCCTAAGTACTATGCCTGGGTGGAGTCTGCTAAAAGAGGTATTATCAGGTTTACCTTACCTATATCGGTCAACCAGCACCCAGCAAAGTACACGAACTTAATCTCCACCCGTGTTAGGGAGCTGGTGAGTTCGGTGACCTTTCGCATAACTGCTGGAATGACACTCAGCTTTTTTGGCTTCCTTTGCTGCTGTCTAGAGGATGGCTGTGAGGTCGATCTACTCTGTAATTCGTGCGACAGCTTCTTAGCTCAGCAGTCTTACTGTCATTTCTTCTTATCGCTCCAGTCATTATTGTGAGAGCCAAAGAAGGCGGTCAAATCAGGAAGAGAATCAGCATTATTGTTATCTGAACTGTCATAGTCAGAGTCCCTTGAATCTCCTCCCGCTCCCAATATACCAACTCCGAATAGCAAATTTCTGTCTCCACTATCTCTTACCTTTCTGCCTTCGGTTTCCCGTAGTCTATTATACCCATCAAACTGTTCCCCTTGGCCATCTTGATTCCCACCCTCGGGGGGGTTAGCCCCTGATGGTACTGATGCTGGTAGTGGAATGGGACATCGGCCACTCTCAGGAGTTGGTTTAGGAGCTGCCCCAAGTTGCCTCCAGAGACTTCTAAAGCTCTGGGCAACTAAGTGGTTGCATTGGTGGGTCAACATACCTCCATGATCTACAGTACCCATATGTTGGTCATCAATCCCCTTTCTGGTACCTTCTTTTCTGATTCCCTGGGGTCTGTACCCCCTCCTCGCACCCATACATATGGTAATTAATCCATCCTATATGAGTCGCTTCCGATTTGCGGACTGCCAGGCAGAACTCGTTTTGGCTGTCCAAATCACCCCTTGTGATGGTGGGGAGACTGGATAGAAGAATTGGTTTGGAGGGGGCAGAGGGAATCACCGGTGCCCAAGGAATTAAGCAGGCAGGTGTTCCAGGTCCGGGGATTGGAGTTCCTCACAATGGAGCCACGGGTGCTCACCCTTGCTGGCATTATACCTGTTCAAACTATCCAGGTGATGGATGCCATAGGGGGCAGAACACTGGGGTTGCCCATACTGCAGACAGGCAGGTCAAGGTAAGAGAGGGGTCAGCGACAGGTGGAGGGACTGGTAGAGGTCTGGGTCTGGGAGTGGCTATGGGAGGTAGGAGAGTTGCAACTGATGGTATCCCCAGAGGGATGATAGAAGTAGAGATCGGACAAGGTTTAGGGTTAGGTGTATCAGATGCCATAATGCCCCTTAGTTTCGACGTCCTTCTCTTCACGCTCAAACAATTGCGTGTGATTGAGGAGGGGACAGATAGAGAGCCTGTGGATGCTCTTGTGAAGGAGGAGGTATAGCTGTAGCCTTCACCTTTGAGGCTTTCCACCATGCATATACCCACAGGGCTTAGGTACATCCTCCAGTGTTGGTCTCTGGCTCTTATAGCTGATTTCATTCCAAAATTCATGGGTTTGGTATGGATGAGTGGAAGTGGGGGCGCAGCCTCCATCATCAGCATATCATTCTCAGCATCAATACTATACACTCCTTCAAAGGCCTTTTCCAATGCCACCATTAGATCTTTTAATGCTTGTAGGTCTTTCAGCATCTGCAGGTATACCTGCTGCTGCACTTTCATCTATTCCACTGCTACTGTAGTAATCGGTTTTCAGAACACCTGCTGCTGCTGGTTGTTCCAGTTTCTCATTTCCCGCTTTGCCTCATTGATTGAGTTAGCTACCTCCTGGACAGTGTAAGGTTTGATGAACTTGCACGAGAACTTGGCAAAGAGAATACCTTCCGCTGGGGGAGGGCCCATGTTGTGGAAGAGGGTGGAATCTTGAAAAAATACAAGCACCAAAGCACCAGGGTCTGTAATCATAAGATCAACACATTCATCAGGTAACTGCATAGGGGCGGCCTCTAAAAGCAACTGGTAACCATCACAATCAATACCGTGAACGTCTCTGAAAACTAATGCATGAAACCTCTTAGCTGTATTTTGTCAAGGTCAAGATCGGAATCCAAGTTGGATTCCACTCAGGTTCGAAGTTTGGTACTAGCTATTGTACTTTCTACCATGAGCTACTTGTTTCAGACAAGGGTACCAGTATTCATGCAAGATCAGTGGGCAAGGGCGATGAATAATTAATCAGGAGAGGAGTTAAGCGAGGAGGTTGCTTAATAATATACTGCAATGGGAGTACCCCTAGAAAGATAGATCCCAAGGTTCTAACTGCACTGAGCAACTTCAAACTTATCACCAAAAGTTCCTACAAATGTAGGAGTAAAGTAAGTGGTAAAACTTAATATAGTTAAGCCTGATGCTTCACTCAATTAAGATCTCCAGAGGATTGATTGTTGGAGTACGAGAGTTCTCACATAGACTTTCAAGTAGTTTTATCTTATGCCAGAAACTCTTCTATCAGTTTACTTCAACCATTCAAGGATACCCTTCTCCGCTAAGGGTGGTCTGACATGTCTCTTGGCACACCCTTCAGGTATACATGTGTCGACACACTGTAGTTGGCATTCACCTGATATAGTTATCATTTCTGCGATTTATCTCTATTTTGCCTGCTGGAGGGAAAATATCTCCGCATCAGTGCCTTGCCAGTGGCTAACCATAAAGACACCTGATGAACAAGACTATATATGACACCCTTCCTATATGCATTGATCTCTACATGACCCATTAAGCTACCATGAGCAGTTGATCTATCTACTATTTATGATTCTTGGGCTTCCGGTATCTTCTGCAGGATATGCTGGTCTGGTAGTAATCTAATGGGCACTATCCAGGACCACTATCTCAGATCCATCTTACCTGCTGTGGGAATCATGCTTTTAGTATCTCTACACTTCCCTTACAGAGCCTATAGCATTGGGGACATGTTCGGGCTTGGTAGGTGTAAAACTTACCTGGTCATCCCGGCACTACCTGAAACTACCTTCAGGACTCCCACAGTTAACTCCTGTTAACCCCACCAGTTTTGGCCTGTTTTACTTTGAACAAGTTGGAGGAGGTACTCCACATTCCACTCCATGCTCTCTTATATACCCTGCGAACAGCTTACAGTTGACCGGACAGCAGCGATGTATATGGTGTTCTAAGCAGGTCTACAAAGATTCCCTTTTGCTAGACTGCATACAACTACGCAACCGTTTCCTCATGACATCCGGGCCTCAAGGCGGGGCTGGAGTGGTATGATAGGAATAGTGTCTCCAATTTACAGCCTCTTCGGAGCTGCATAGCTCACCCAATAGTATCTTTCAGAACCCCAGATTCCAGTATTATGCATGGCTTCATGTGATAAACATTCCTGTCATTTTTCCCCAACTGTCCTAGAGACTTTGTATTGAAAGGTAGGGTACCTCAGGACTTTAGATAGGGTAACCCAAGCCCCATGGCAGGGTGACTTTACCCTGTTACCCTGTCTATTCTATCCTCTAAGATAGACATCTTTTTCTTTCTCCAGTTACCTAGACTTACCAAGCAACTGCCTCTTCAGTTCTCTCTATGTACGCTAATATCGCTCCCGGATATGGCCAAGTAGCTAAGTACCTTGTTAATCATTTCTGTCCATCTTAGAGCCAGGGCCATTAGGTCTCCATAAGTCAAGTACCTACTTGCCTACCTGTTCCTACCAGCCCACCTCATGGCTCTGTGTATGGGTGTAGGTTCTGGCTGCTATACCTCATGTATCCTGGGTCGTTACACTGGTAAAGGACCCAAAAGTGTATTTGTAATATGCAGGATTCATGCTGGGTCCAGAGCAGAGAGTCCAAGACATACCACAGTAGGGAGGAGTAGGAGACAGGTACAGTTATACAAACAAGACATATTTGTAGTAGGCTTTAGGGGGGTCAGGGTTCACAGGTTCCATTGATCTGAAAAGGAGACAAAGATATAATTACTAAGTACAGGTATAGGCAGGAAATTACCAGGTTGCATGAGGAAAGTAAACTATAATGCAAAGCATTCCAAACCAGGACCAAGGCCATTGCATCCTGTAATACCTTATACTTGTTAGGGTGCAGGGTTGTCTATTACAAAAAGTATACTTTATAGGTCATACATTCAATTTCTACCTTTATTGTTTAAGTTTCTCATACCTTACTCAACCTCTCTGCATATTCTGATTTACACTTGGTTCAATACTAGAATGATTTGGATGTTCTTATGATTTCATGCTGATAGATAATACATTTTTTTGTTGGAATTGTGGTACTAATATTATGAGAAGAATTATGACATACCTGTAATTCAATTTGGTATAATATCTAAGAGATATGATAGATTCTGGTATTAATTTTATGTTAAGGTCTCAATTAAATAATTAAAAACTTTGATCTAATACAGTAAATTAAACTTTATTACTTCTATTAAAATTCTAAATCAAATAACCCTGCACCCGAACAAATAGGAGGCATTACAGGATGCAATCGCCTTGATCCCAGTTTGGAATGCTTTGCATCATACCAAGAGGCATACTTGTGCCAAGGTTGTGGTAGAACCACAACCCATAATCACTCCCTAGCTCACAACCATGGACACTCTCCAGCGAGTGCCTGATGGCTGAATACAAATTTATAGCTCAACAGAAATTTGTGGCTTAGCACAGAAATCAGACACTACCACCCTATCTAGTAATATAATCCTACTCATGCCAAGGTTGTGGCTGCGCCACAACCCATGTCTGTTTGCTGGGTCACAACCGTGGGCACTCTCAAGAGAGTGCTGAACAGCTCAACAGTCTTGGACAGCTCAACGGTCCTTGGGTGTTGCTATAGAAACTCGGTTGTCATTGAAATGGTGTTGCTATAGAAACAGCGTTACTATAGAAACATTATTACTATAGAAACATTATTGCGGACCACTCTTTTACAATTCAACTATTGTATAACAACATAGTTACACTCATTACAATACAACTCTACAAATATTGGCATTTATTTATTAGTGAATACTCAATTTCCCTATTGGCATCTACTGAAGCAATAAAAGACATATATACCAATAAGACAAATGCTAAAATTAATGTAAAATAAAAAATATTACTTCTGTGTTACTGCATTGCTATATTGTATTGCCCTACCACTGTCATGTTTCTATAGCAATATGTTAGGTAATATTGTATTGAACTAGGAGGTTATTATGGCAACACTCAAGGACCGTTGAGCTGTCCAAGACCATTGAGCTGTGCGGCACTCTCTTGAGAGTGCTCATGGTTGCGAGCCAGCAAGCAGACATGGGTTGTGGTGCAGCCACAACCTTAGCATGAGTACCCACATAGTATGTACCTGTCTGTAGAATTTTATTCTATAATAGTGCCTCAATTTTCTTCATTATATTGATTTGATATACTTGTATCTTCTCGCCGTTGATAACAAAGACAATTCAAGTAAATATGCTACCGAGACAAGCATCTAAGTCAGCTCTCATACCACTCAGTCAATGGATTAAACCATATATTGACATCGAGACCCATATTCAGTCTGTTCTTACTTTCCTCAAGACTACTGGAGATGATAGTCACAACCATTTTGCTATTGGGAAGCGCTATGAAATACCATATTCCTAACTTCATGCCCTATAACAAGGATGACAGTCAAAACAGGAACAACCACAAGCTAATTGCAAGCTCCTAGATGATCAAGAGGTAGCAGTATGCCAGTATCTAGACCAACTAGATACTGTAGGAACAAGTGCATAACTACAGATAATATCTGGCTATGCAAATACAATTCTTCACCTAGCACATACTGGCCCAAATTCCGTGCCAGTAGTAAGTGAGCAATAGGCTAGGAGATTTCTTGCTAGATACCCTGAATATTTTATCTGCAAACAACATACTATTGATGTAGACTAAAAGAATACTCACCAGCCTGATGAGATACGTACATGGTTTGAGAAGTACCAGGCTCTTTGTAGGCAGTATAATATTCAAGTTGTAGATACTTACAATTTCGATAAAATAGTATTTTGTATCTGTATTGGGTATAACCAATGGATCATCACACAAGAAATAAACTGGCAATCATACCTTGCCTCCTCTACCAACCGAGAGTTGATCACCATATGTAAAACAATTAGTGGTGATGAAAGCGTCCTCCCAACTATGATTATCATTCCTGATGTCATTCAGTTGGAGCAATAGTATACAGCTACCTCTATTCCAGACAATTACCTAGTTGCGACATTGGAAACAGGCTATAGCAATGATGTATTGACTATGAAATGGCTTGTTTATTTTGACAAGTGGTCTTCACAGCGCCAAGTGGGTTCCAGTCAACTTCTCCTCCATGCTGGTTTTAGCTCCCATTATATATAGGAATTTATAGACTATTGTGATGAACACAACATTGTTGTATTCTGCCTACCTCTACATACTAGCTGTCTCCTACAACCCTGCGATGTGGTAGTCTTCCAACCTTATAAGCATTACCATGCAGAGGCAGTTGAAGAGGCAATGGACACAAGATGTGGTAACTTTGATAGGGTTGAGTTTTTAGATAAAATTGATTCAATATGCTAGTAAACCTTTAAAAGGTCAACTATCTGTTCTTCATTTTGAGCTACGGGATTAATTCCCTATAATCCTGACATTGTAATCACCAAGTTGCAAAAAATGAGTATGCCTCAAGCTCCCATTCCTCCTACTATGCTACCGCATGTTACCTCTCCTACCATGCCACTTACAATTCACAGGCTCAAAAGACAAGGAGAGGAGTTATGGCGTGAGGCGGTCAATTATTCTCCTACTTTTCAATGCAAGTTGAAATTGGTGCTTCAAAGAGAGTTGGCCTAAGCCCAGGCTGGGGCATTGGCAAAGGAGAATCTGTAATATAGTTGAGTTGCAGAAGAAGCAAGAAGTGCAAAATACATGCCACAGAGCAGACGGCAGGTACAAAAAGGAAGAGTTATTTATGGATCAGAGGTACACCAAATAGTACAAAAGAGAGAGGATTCGGAGGTAGAAAAGGTGAAAAGCAGCTGCGACAGGCTCCGAATGCAAAGAAAAAGGCAGAAGAAGCAAAACACAAGCTCTTTCTTACATAGTTGAAGGTATGTGTTAAAGAGAGGCAGAGAACTAGAGCCTATAAGAAGAAAATACCAAGACTTATTACTGCTAGTATTAAGCGACAGGCAAAGTTGAAAAAATAAATATAAGGTAGACTCTAAGGGTATAGTGTATTTAGCCAGAAAGTCAAGCTAAGCCACAAATTTCTGTTGAGCTGTAAATTTGTGTTGAGCTATAAGGCACTCTCTGGAGAGTGTCTATAGTTGCGAGCCAGTGAGTGATCATGGGTTGTAGTTCCACCACAATCTTGGTACAAGTACTTCTTTATATAATAAAGGAAAATCCTCCACTAACAAATCCAAATACCCTAAACCCCTTCCTCCTGTGCAGCCACAATCTTCTATAATTTCTGATGTCTAAAGTGTATACCAAATAATTTGTAATGGGGGATGCCTTGGCATTCAGCCACAATTTCTGAAAAATAGGCTGAGACTCAATTCCCCTGTGATTCATATTTATTTTAAAATTGTCAAGCTATATTAGTTATGATAGTTGTGGCTTGACCTTAAATATAAAAACTATGCTATGAATGTGAATTGAACTTAAATCTATTATCTGGTATGCCAAGCGATCCCCTGTTACAAATTATTTGGTACACACTTTAGACATCAGGAACCATACCAGTTTCCATGAGATTCCATTATACATAATCTCAACTAAACAACCCCTCCAACCACTAGGCAACTATTCAATATATACACTAGTATAGGCAACCAAGAACCCAATGCTGTTATACCCTAGTCAGATAGACATGACAGCATTCTACAGTATTATATTTGTATAACCAGTCACTATTTGCAAGTATATACTTGTTCTAATAGTATCTAATTAGTCTAGATATTGATATACTACCAATTTTTCATCATCTGAGAGCTTTTTTCTTGGCTCCTGCTCTATCTTGCTTGGACTAATAATCTTATTATCTGCATTGTAGTAGAGATTCTGGAACTTTATATTGATAGGTAAGAGCAGTTAGATTTGTGGAATCTTTTCTAATAGTTTGAAGATATATTATAGCTATCTGAATATGAACTTTGATGTCTTTGTAAGACTCTACCCCGTGGCTAGGTAGTATAAAAGAGGATACTAGAGGCATGAAAGATATAGATATAGGTAGTATTGGATTTGAGAATGTGGTATCTAACTACTAGATAATAGTATCTTATATAGTATTATAAATATTTCTAGTATAGTGGAGGACAGCCGTGTCCAGAAAGTAATGATACCCCTCCACAGCAACCACAACCACCACCATTGTTGAAATTAACCATAGAAAAAATAAAAGTAGAAACTCAATTAAAAGAAAACTAAAAGTAGATACAATAGGCTTTCAAAAAATCCTACTACCACTTTGTATGACCTCCTTCTGCATCCAATACAGCCTGAATTCTCTCTGGCATCCTAACTATCTATCTATCCAATGTCTCCTGTGGAATTAAATCCCACTCTTTCTTTGCTGCCTGAAATAATTCAGCAGTACTGTGGGGCCTTCTTTCCAACCTGGAGAATCGCTTTCTGAGGGCTCTTTTGAGAAGTGCCCAAGAATTCTCAATTGGATTGAGATCTGGGGAGTTGGGTGGCCAAGGCAATTTCTGATAACTAGAGTCTGAATGCAATTTCTGATTTTCTGCACGACCATGCCATGAGGCATTATCTGCAGCTAGGTAGATGTCTTTAGAAGGTCTATCAAGACCTTCTATAAAAGGGATGCGGTAAGGCTGGTGGATCTCAGTTACATATTGGTGGGAATTAAGGCCAAGTCTATCCCTTTTGCTAGTCCTTTCCTCCTTAGTCCTCTTCCTTACAAGAATTAACTCAGTCCTGCCACCCTTCATTATTGCAACATAGACCCCAATACTAGTCCTTCCGGACTTAAAGCTAGGCTTTAAGTTTTTTTCCTCCAACTCTTTATCAGTTTTTATCCTGACCTTCCTCCCACTAGGATTTGGATCATAGATAATTGTAGCTTCATCAACAAAGACTACCCAATTCCATGTCCCCCTCCAATTCCTCCTTCTCCTAGCAAACTCCTTTCTCTTCTCCTTTTGTCCTTTCCTCCAACAAGGCTTTTTCCTTGGTATCAAAAGCATAAAACCAGCATCTGATATGATCTTATCTATACTGGTCTTGCCAAGACCAATATTCGCTTTTTGGGTGATTTCGTGTAATGGTAAATGAGGCTCGGCATCGATAATAGCCTCTACAGCTCTTCTTTTAGCATCAGTAATCTTGGTTGGGCAGCCAGGCTTGGGAGCAGAGTGGGTATCTCTGCCTCTTTCTTTGGCTCTATTCAGAATATTTTGAACCGTTGCTTTAGAGACCCCCAAAGCCTTTGAAATTTTATTATACCCCATATCTGTATGCTTATACAGGGCATAAATTTCTCGATTCCGTTCTTCATTTTCTCTTCAGGCATATTGTGGGGCCATGGTGGTTGATGGAAAGTGTGGGTGGTTGTGTTGCGCTGTTGCTTCGCCGGGGTATTATTACTTTCCGGACACGGCTGGACATCCAAAATGTGCACTGCTGGAATTTCAAAATGCAATGTCTTATATAATCAGAGTTAGGGATGACTTATCCTATTCTTTACTATCAAATATTACAAGTTTAATTGGGATAGGTTTAGATGATATAAGAACTTATAAACTTTTATATTTAATACATGAGATAACAATAAGAAAATTATTCAAAGACAGAATAAAAAAATAGAGAATGAAAATACAAAACCTTAGTGTGAACTGGTAGTACTAACATACCTGTATGAGTTATATCTCTTATAGACAAGACTTTCATATTCAGGGGAAACATATATAACTTTAGTCCAATATGCTGTCATTATTCTATCCGTTCAAGACCAGTACTTCTATATTAAGTGATTTGATACACTAGTCAAAGCTTTTGATACAAGCAGTTTCAATAATTTAAAATCATATTCATAGTATTCCCTAGTATAACATTTTACTACTCCCTAATAACATTCAATGATGTTAATTAATTAGTAGAATAGAGGATGGAAGATTATGTCATAGTCCGTATCAATACTTACTTATTTATCTTGACTTTTCTGATTCTGAAAGTTAGGCTGTGCAGAAAGTAGTACTCATAGACAATTGCTACTACTATCTAGACATTAATGATTAAGCATAGTTGACTTTTCTAAGCTCAATTTAATAGCACATTGGGCTCAAAATCATAGCTGATTCTGAGGCCATAAACTATGCTCTATGAGAACTATCTTAAGTCCCTTCAGTCTACTCTGGTAATACTAAAGTTTGAATTTAACTACTCTGTGGATGGTTTATATCAACAACATATATATTGTACATACTGCTTACATTCTTATTGCCCGACTGCAGGTTTATCTCTGATATTCTAAGGGTTTTGTCAGTGAATTTGAGGTAATTTTGTGTATTATCAAAGGCAAAAGTAACTTGCAGCCCAGAAATTGTGCCTTGAAGATAGGAATAGCCTTTGTAATAACTTGGTTGAATAATCTATTGCCTGTCCACCAGACATCCCCTCCATATTTCATAATCACACAAGTATCACCAGCTTCTAACCATTCAATTAGAGTAAGAAAGTATAACACATGAAGGCTTTGTCCCCAGCCTTTTGTTTTCAATAGCCTCTACTATAGGTGAATCTAGATAAAGTGTTTACTATTATTGGAGTTGAAGATACACTTATCCTGAGTTATAAGTATTAAAGATTGGACTTCAACTAATTGGTGTTGGAGATTTGGTATTTGGTTCAGGTGCTTATTCCATTGAACTAATTGGTCTTTGTAGGAAGCCATATGAGATAGAAAAATGTTTCTGTAATAGTTTTTTACATTCTCCCTCTTATGTCCATCATTGTTGATTCCTTTTTAATACTTCTCATCTATGAATTCTAACTTTCTAAACTAAGAACATGCTGTTCTTAGTGTAATAGTTCTTTGGACTTCTCTTGTAACACTTCTTGTCAATCTATTTGCTATATCTTTATCATCACTAGACTCTCTCCAGTGGATTACAATCGCTTTGCCAAACTAAAGGCAGTAAGATCTGCTCAAGTTCTTTATAGTTAGTTCAAATTCACAGCTAACTAGAAGTAGATTAATTAACTTTCTCTAACTTTTTAGATATGCTGATATATAGCTAGAATTGTATCTATATTATCTCATAAACTTATCACCCTGTACTGTTTCCTCTGTCCTCATTCTGGAATATAGTGTCTTTTAACCCAAGTTAGCCTATATGACTTTATTTGATTCCTTACTCATTTTTCCTATCCACCACTACCTACACTCTTTTGAGCAGAATTTATCCTTAATAGCAGGGTTGGTACCATACAAGTAATTAAATCAGGTCTATTCAGAACTTTGCATTCTTGTCAGAGTTGTAGTTTTAAAAATATATGTACTTGCATGTTCTATTTATAATATAAACCAGTAGGTTTTCTATTCAAGTAAATTTTATAATTTGATATCTTCTAATTCATTGCCTTGTATACTGCCTCTAAGATTTGTAAATGTTGGAGACAAGTATTCTTACCAAACATGAATTATTAAGGCCAGTATTTATACTCCAATTGTAATTGTCTATTAATAGTATCTTAGAGCTCCTCATTCCAGCTCAGTATACTGGAAGCTGGATATTCTTCAATGCCTATATATGGTATCAAACTGGCCTTTAGTACAGCTTATCACTCCTGGTGCTTTCAGATATATAATATATCTGTACTTGGAACTTTCTCTATAACTTCACTATTCTTATTTTATACTCTTATTAGTTTTAACATTTCTAAGTTTTTATGGCCCACTGAATATTAACACCTTATATCAATCATATTTTGCTTAATTCTTGCTTGTCTGAGAGGGGTTCTTATAGTATTGGGATTAACAGAAGACCCTACAGCATGCTGGTAAGGCTGTAGAATTAAACCTTGTTGCCCACTTGGGATTGGTCAATATTATTTGATATATTCATAGTAAAAATAGTTTCAAGAAAATATTTAAAAGGAAACTTGAAAGTGAAATTGGAAGAGTAGATTAGACATCGTAATTGTATAGTAGAATTATGGAATTTGTGCTATAGAATTATAAGATATAAAGTAATATAAAAAAAGATTGAAAAGATAACTATGTACCTAATCAGGATTGAACTCAAGACTTTCCAAACTTAGGTGCTGTTTGGCACACTATTTTTGTTGCATAAAAGTGACTTTTATGTCATAAATAATAACAACTAAAACTTTTAGTTTTGGGGTATGTTTGGAATATACAAAAATATCAGAATATATTTTTATAGCATAAATATGACAATATAATATATAGGTTAAGGGCTAAAATGGGAAATCCTTTATCACAGTATTCTAAAAATAACCATTTGAGATACAATTTGTATATAATCAATAATCAATAGAAGAGTCCATTGAAAATTAGTATGAGATTTACTTTATTATTCAATTATACTATACTCTTGATAAATTCAAACTTGATAAGTGAGTATAGTGGCACAGATTATGATTCAGAAACAGATACTGAAGAACAAAGAGGTAAAGTTAATTATGGCCAATCATTATAAACAGTTCAAATAGTTGTACAAGCAATTATAGGTAAGTATAATTAGAAAGGATCTTATATATCAATAATTATGTGTAGAGCTTATATTGAGGAACCCTTATCTGAAAATATTAACAAGTAGCAATTTCTGAAAGTATTTCAAATGCCAAGAAGAGTATTCTTAGAACTCAGTAGATGTTTGGAAGCAGGAGGCTATTTAAGATCAACTGTAAATGTTAATATTAAAATATGAGTAGCTATATTTATATAGACTGTAAGCTATAATATATCAAACTGGGATGTGCAGGAAATATTCCAGCATAGTGGAGATACAGTAAGTTAGTATGTATATAATACAAATTTCATTCAATAAAATATGATTAATTAGATAGAGCTTGTACTAATTGTAAATTGTTTAGGTATTTCAATCTTGCACTTGATGGGCTTGTAGTATTACAAGCAGAAATAGTTTAGCTGCCAGCCAATGAGTATCCATATGAGGTGGAGCAGAATCCAAAGTTTTATTTATACTTCAAAGATATTCTTAGAGCATTTGATAGTACCCATATTGCCACATATAATTCCACCAATTATTCTGCAGTCGATTAGAATTGTAAACATCAGATCAGTTACAATATATTTGCTACTTGTATATTGGATATGTATTTTAGCTATGTGTTGGCTGGATGGAAAAACTTAAGTTATAATAGCGGTATTTTTCAAGATACTAGATCAAAAGGCTTCAATATTCCTGAAGAAAGATATTATCTTGTAGATGCAAGCTATACACTGAAAGAAGGTTGTTTAACCCTTCTATCATGGGGTCCAATATTGTTTGTAAGAGCAATATTACTCTGGAAAGAGGTATGCATAACGATCATCTTTGCTTTCCTTATTGGCATTATCAAAGAAGATAAAGTAAGCTTCCTAATGCCAACTGTTAAATATAATATATTAGGCCAAAAACAAGAAAAGAATTGTTCAATCTTTAGCATTCGCAATTAAGAAATACAATTGACTGAATTTTTGGTATTCTGAAAAGGAAATTCCAAATCCTGAAGAGACAGTCCTAGTACACTCTGCAGAGTCAAATAAAGCCAGTTTTGGCTTTGACTGTACTATACAACTTTATTTGAAACAAGTTAACACAAATTGAGATTATACATAAGAGTCAAATAGATTCTAGTAGCTGCAATTCATCCTGATGTAAGTGATTTAAATTTCATTTTAATAGTCTCTTTGGTATAAAGTATAGAGAGTAAAATCATACAATTAAATACTAACTATACAAATTAAGCAAAGGGACAAGTAGCAGTTGGTCAATCCAATTATGGTATAAATTGTTCTCAAAATGAGAATAATGATCAGGAAGGGAAGGGCATTGAGGAGTGTAACCGGTACGGGTACTAGGTTGGGTTTTATGTTTGGTTTCACAGGATCATTAGATACTTGTATTGTTTCATGTGGTATCAGTTGATACGCACAATGTTTTATGTTTGGTTTCACAGTATCCTTTGATACTTGAATTGTTTCATGTGCTATCAGTTAATACACACAATGTTTTATCTTTGGTTTCACGGTATCGTTTCGTGTACTATCAGTTAATACAGACAAAGTTTTGGAATATCGCTCATACTGGAGATAAGCAATATGCGGTATTTAAAGACTGCTGATTTCCGCGATGGAAAACAGTACACTTCGACAGACAGTATTCTTAACATACTTGGTTTAACAGTTACTTCATTGATCTCCTATTACACTCCGCTTGAAGACTCCTTTAGAAAGCAGCGCTTGCTTCTGGTTGATTAAGAAGCTATCTGCTCCTATCATACCGCTACGTGACTAGAGCCCAGCACGAACACGTTACACTTTTTTTTAAACCTCAACAAGTGGTTAGAAACCTGTCTGGACCAGGCCTGATCAACCTACGAAAGTGCAACATCGAAGGTAGCAGTGGGGAGCGGCAGAACCACAAAAGGTTCGACTCTGCCAATACGACACCATTGAGTTATTAGAGACTCGAAGTGGGAAGCAGGTCCCATGAGAAGGCCTTACCAAAGGAAGGGAACCCAAGAAACCAGGATGGCCAAAGAGCGATTTTTCAATTGACGAAGCAGGAAGGCAATTAGCGTGAGATTTGGCCAAGCAAACCTTTAGCGAATCAACCGACAAGTTAGCAAAGACAGCAACAAGCCTCCTGGGGCTCTTCCCCTCGAGTCCTAGTAAAGGAAAGGCATGGTCACAACCACCAAAGAAAGACAGTACACCTGTCTGCACTCCAGAGGAGGAAGAAGACGACGAAGAAACACCAGATTATTCGTAGCGAAAGAACTGCTGGACGAACCCCCCAGCAACTCTCCCGAAAGCTTGTCAGGCGACAGTTCCAGCTGCGAAGAGTCCGAACACGATACGTCCCAAGGAGAATCCACCAGGCAAACAGGACCCAAGGTCAAGCTCCCACTGCCGCCCACATTCCGGGGTGAAAAGGAAGACCGAAAAGCTGAAGTATTTGATTGATGGGTAACGACCACTTCCCAATATCTTGCCCTGCACAACGTGGATAAAACAAAGGAAGGAAGTGGGGCATACTTCTGAAGCTTCTGTACAGGAAAGACGGAAGAAGCGTATCACCAAGCAATGAACCACTATGACAGTGAGGAGAAAATACGACGAACAACCCTGATAAGGTACCTAAGAGACAGATTTTGGTCCTCACTGAACATGGAAGAACTGTATAAAAAGTTCCAGGAAATTCAACAAGTATGAAACAGGAGAACAGAAAGAATAATGATGGTCGCAACAGATCTCCTAAGGTACCATGGATGATTGCCAAACGCGACGGTATCCCTATACAGGCTACGACAGAGACCATATGAAGCAATGCATCCCAGACTACACCAGAAGGTAGAACCCAGGGCAGAACATGGAGACTCTTTTGACAGGATAGTCAAACGAGCTGAACGCAAGGATGCCATCGTTTTTCAGAAACAGGAGTTTACCAAACCCATATACCACAGCATTGGAATAGTAAAGGATCGTTATCGCATGACCAAACAGGGAAGGAACCACCAAACTACAAGGGTTCAAAAAATAAGAAAGATAAAAAGCAAAAATGACGTGATAAGGACACATGTTTCAAATGCGGGAAAAAGGGGCACTATGCGAAGAACTACTATGCCAAAAAGGGAAAGGGAAAGAGAGCTAAGCGAGATGCGAGTACGAACCACATGGAAGCAACCAAATACGACAAAGTGGAAATTAACTCAGGGGAAATGGAAAGTCTCCCAATGCAACCAGTGCTGGCCATTAGGTCCCATGGTGCGCTGGAAGGAACGATCCACATAGAGGGCCACCCAGCAAAGGTACTATTTGATACCGGAATAATCGGTTGTGACATTATCAGTACCACCTTAATTGCTGCCCACGGCATACACACAGTACCCCTACCCCAACCAACAACAGTCAACATGGCAATGGAAGGTTTCCGCTCTTCAAGACACAAGAAATATGGGCTAACAATAGGAATCGGAAAAAAGAAATGGACAAACCAGGTGATGTTGGATAGAAATTTGGCAAAATACAACGCCCTGATTGGAATGCCATTCCTAAAAAGTCACAAGGCCCTTAGCAGATGTGGGGATACAGCAGTGGAGTTTCCCAATTACAAACTGCGAGTGCTATGCAAACCTACAAGTGGGGAGTTCTGAGCCGCTGTTTCAGATGAAACCTCAGCAACATTATTGGAAGAATACAGGGATGTATTCCTGGACAAGGTCCCTGAAACGCTACCCCCTGTACGTAAAGTCAACCACCACATTTGGCTAAAAGATCCAACGGATCTAAAGAACCAACCAATATACTCAATCCCAGAAGGATACAAGGAGAAACTTATAAACTGGAGAAACGAGAAATTAGGAGCTGGAGTAATCATACGACAGGAAGTCCCCGGAGTGGCACCTATATTTGTACAACCAAAGTCAGACTGAAGGATCCGCCCCCTGGTAGATTTGAATTTTTGAAACGACAACACGATCATGGATAGTCCGTCGCTCCGCAACCAACAGCAGATCCTTAAGCACATTAGACGAGCAAAATTGCAGAGTAGGATCGATTTGAGCAATGCATACTTCCCAACATGTGTGGATAAGGATAGCATTAAGTTCAACTCAATAAAAACGCCATTCGGAGGGTTTGTCAACAAAGTAATACTACAAGGAGACATGAATGCACCAGCAACCTTTATGCAAATAATGGAAGACCTCCTAAGCGAATTCCTATATCATTTTGTATGGGTATACATTGATGATATTATCATATTCTCGGACACACCAGAAGAACATGAAATATACATACGCCAAGTGTGTGATCGACTCCGAAAGGCTAAGTTCTATGTGAGCAAGAAAAAGTCAGTACTATTTGCAGACAAGCTAGAAGTGCTAGGACACATAGTAGACAACGAAGGAATCCACGCATCTCCTCAGTAAATACCATCTATTGCAGGTTGGGAAACACTTCCAAACAAGAAAGAATTGCAATGCTTTCTAGGAATAGTGAACTATGTGGCCCAGTTCCTCCCACACCATACTACTCTAACAGCACTATTAACAGATTTAACAGGAAATGCCGAATTCGTAGGGACAACCACCTATCAGACCGCATTCAAGAGAGTAAAAAAGCGAGTTGTTGATCACCAAGTCATGCGGCCAATAGACGTACGGAGTAAAGAATCAATTTGGCTAGTCATGGATGCCTCACACTTGGGAATAGTAGCATGGGTAGGACAGAAACCCACATACAAGATGGCTCGACCAGCCGCATTACACAGCAGAAAATTTACCGACGTATAGATGAATTATGGAACCACCGATAAGAAGGCCTTAGTGATAGTGGAGGTGCTTAACTGGTTCCACAATGTACTAAGGGGAAATACCTTCAAAATAGTAACGGACTACCAACTCCTGACGCATCTACGAACTGCAAGCAACCCGAGCCGAAAGCAAGTTACATGGCTCAGTGCCTTAGGAAAGTACGATACAAAGATAGTATCCATGCCAGAAAGCACGAACTATTTAGCTGACGCCCTTTTCTGGATATACGAGACAGGATCAGACTTGAATCCATTCTATGTCCACGATTATACAAAGGAAGTTGATGACATCTCAGATAACATAGTCTATGAGCAAGAATCAAACAAGATGGAGCCCGAACGAGACATCTCCCCTACTTCCCCTCCTTACTCATATACTGAATACCCCAAGGAGCCCCCAGCACCCGCGAGCACTCCTCCTCAATGGCTGTGGAAAATGATTGGGGTGACAAGTGCATCCTCCGGAGCACGCCACTCGAGGAACTCCAAGATAGCAAACTTCATTACTCGCACCGTTACGTGGACAATTGCCCATACCACTAAACCGCGATTAAATTCACCAACAACCGCCTCTGATGGCAGAGAAATCCAACTCCTCACCCTCCTAGTAGAGGACCGAGTCTCCTAAGAACTGAAATTGACCCAAGCCCTTCAGAGTCCCCTGAGATCGATAACTGGGAATGAAAACAAACAATTGGTGGTAGACCAAGTAGTGCTGGGGAAGGACCATCCACCCTCATTCAACCAATGCCCAGGGCCTACACCATCCTGGCAATCCTGAACCCTGAAGCGGCGGCATTCCGAATGCCAGAACCGGACAGTCCGCCACCTATCAGACATGTGGAACCAATAGAAAACCTTACCTACGAGATAATAGCGGCATTGCGAATGCCAGGACCAGACGGCCCGCCACTGATTAGACAAGCAGAATGATTAGTAAGCCTCGGTAATGAAACAATAGTTTCAGTAATACCCTAGACAATGAGTGAAGATCGGCGGAGACTATACAATGTCATAGAAGTCTGCGAGTATGATGACCAACCTGAAACAACCAGAGGAAGCGAAATAGATGACAAGCGTGACACCTTACAGGCAGTCAAAGAAATGATTGGGACATTCCGAGCACACATGATTGTAGCATACTGGAGTGAACCGATATGGAAAAAAGTCAGCGAAAATACGGACTCTACAGGAGATTTATCCTCCTACACGGTTGCAAATGAAATACTATACGTAAAAACCGGATATGGTGAAGACTGCCTGTATATCCCAAAGGGTTCCGCATATGGAAATACTACACTAAGGGAGTACGTCATTAGTGAAATCCACAACAAAGGCCATCACAGTTCTGAACGAAACTTACAGTATGCTACCGAGTACCCATTTTGGCCAGAAACGCGGAAGGACTTCAGAGGGTATGTGGCCCAATGCCACAACTGGCAAACGAACAAGGAACCCACAAAGTTGGCAGAAGGAAAGGCCCAGACAATTGTCCTATCATCTGAAATTTTCGAATCAAGAACTAGCAACTCTACAGGACCTTCCCATAACTTATGGGAATACAACACAATCCTAGTTGCGATAGATAGGTTTTCGGGATTCACATGGCTCATACCTACAACCAAGCAAGTGACAGAAATAACAACCTGGGAACTACTGTGCAATAAAATATTTACACTCTATGGTTACCCAATATCACTAGCGAGCAATGTGGACTCGCGATTTGAGTCACATGTGTGGAGACAGCAGTGTCGATCACTAGGAATTGAGCACATCAAGGCAGCACCAGGCCACCATGAGACGAATGGACAAGTCGAAAGAAAAATTCAAGAATTGAAAAAAGCCCTTCAAAATCTAGTCAATGCAAGACAGAATAATTAGTTCGGTGCTATGCCAGGAATGGCTACATAACTAAACACAGGATGGTCAGAGACCCTCGCTATGTCACCATACAACGCGGTTTTTGGAAAAAACTACCCAGTACTCCACCTAGCGAATTTCAAGAATTCCGTAGTCCCAGCAGCAGATGAATTGTTAAACAGACACCAAGCAATCTGGAACACAGCATTTAATGCGATCAAGCTAGCATGATTCAGGAGTATGAGAACGGCAGTAAAACGATGCAGAAACTATATACCGATAAGGAAAAGTAGTGTGTTATTGGTTTATAGAAGCCTTTTCGCAACGGAATTGGATGGAAGTAAGGAATTGCAACCGCGATAGCGCGGACCATTCAAAATAATTGAATATGATGAACATACACAAAATTACAGGGTGGAAATGGACGGCAGAATGTACAGAAACCAACAAGGAGTATTCCACGCATCCCCTGTGAAATGATATCTCCCTAACGACAATACCTCCTCTCCTGGAAGAAGCCACATAAAGCCACTACCGATCATGGTTAACAAGAAGCCAGAATGCGAAGTGGAGGTAATGAAGAGACAATAGAAGGCGATATGACTGCGAACAGTTCCTAGTGAAATGGGTGGGATACCCAGAAACAGAAAACAGCTGGGAACTCCTCGCAGGATTAGGAAACGCGATAGAACTGGTGAATTAATAGTGGAAAGACAACAAACCGAAGGATGAGCTACCCCCTACCATAAACCATGTGATGGTGGTTTAGAGCCCAACCCTGCTGGAAATCCAACACACCTGCCAGGACAAAGATGAAGGAATAGAAGACGGATTTTGGTCAGCCCATTTTGAAAGCGAGTTGGAAAGCAGTGAAGAGGAGGATCGAGCAATGGAAGAGGAAGCGGCATGCCTGGAACGGCTAGCCCAAGCCAAGTACTGGGGATAACAAGAAAAGAAACACACCATCCAACAGCCTTATGATGCCAAACTATGAGCAAGTGCATTGGAGACTATGTGTAACGGGGGCACCCCTAGGAAGATGGATCCCAAGGTTGTAACCGGACCGAACAAGTTCATACTTATCGCCAAAAGTCCACACAAATGTAACAGTAAAGTAAGCGATAAAACTCAATATCGTTAAGCCTGACGCTTCACTCAATTAAGGTCGCGAGAGGTTTGATTGTTGGAGTGGGAGAGTTCTCACATAGAGTTTAAGGTAGTTTTATCTTATACCAGAAACTCCCCCATGAGTGTACACCAACCATTCGAGCACACCCTTCTCTGCTAAGCGTGGTCCGACACGTCTCCTGGCACACCCTTCGGGCGTGCATGTGTCGACACACTCTAGTTGGTGTTCACTTTATGCGGTTATCCTTCACGGGGTGCATTTGTATTTCGCCCGCTGGAGTGAAAGCTTCTATGCATCAGTGTCTTGCCAGTGGCTAACAGGCAAGGCACCTCATGAACTAGACTAGCTATGACACCCTTCCCATATGCATTGAGCTCCACTTGACTGGGGAAGCTACCGTTAGCGGTTTGTCTATTTACTATTTATGGGTTCCGGGCTTCCGGTGTCTATCACAAGACACGGGAGTGCGGGAGTGATCCAATGGTCGCTACCCATGACCACTACCTCGGATCTACCATACCTGTGGTAGGAATCACGCTTTTAGTGTCTCTGCACTTTCCTTGCAGAGCCTATAGCGTTGGGGACACTTTAGGGCTTAGTAGTTGTAAAACTCCCCCAGTCGCCCCGGCACCACCCGGGACTACCTTTGGGACCCCCACGGTTAAGAGCCTTTAACTCCGTCAGCTTTGGTCCGCTCTACTCCCAACAACTTGGAGGAGGTACTCCACCTTCCACCCTATGCCCACTTGTATATCCCGCGAAGAGCTTCCAGTCAACTGGACTGCAGCGACGTATACGGTGTTGCAAGCATGTCTGAAAGATTCCTCTTTGCTAGACAGCACACAACTACACACCCGTTTGCCCATGATGTCCAGGCATCAAGGCGAGGGCGGAGGGGGATGGTAGGAATAATGTCTCCAATTCACGGCTTCTTCGAAGCTACCTAGCTCGCCCAATGGCCCCCCTCGGAACCCCAGATTCCGGTATCATGCATGCCTTCGCGTGACAAACATTACAGTCAATTTTGCCGAACTCCCTGAGAGACTTTGTATTGACTGGTAGGGTAACTCAGGACTTTGGGCAGGGTAACCAAGGCCCAAGGGTAGGGTAACCTGATCCTGAGGGTAGGGTAACCTTATCCAGCAGACAAGATAAGTTTTCCCTGTTACCCTGTCTATCCCGTTGCTGCTGATAGATGTTTCTGACCTGTCTGCGGTTACCCGGCCTAGCTGAGCAACTGTCCCTTCAGAAGTCCCCAAGTACGCTGACACCGCTCCCGGGTGTATCCAGGTACCTAAGTCCCTGACCAGCCAATTCTGTTCATTCTCGGAGCCTGGGCCATCGGGTCTCCATAGGTCAAGTACTTACTTGCCTGCCAGTTCCTACCAGTTCGCCTCCTGGCTACCTGTATAGGTATAGGTTCCGCCTGCTATAGCTCATATGCTGGGTCGTTACATCACTCCCATCTCCTTTACGGTCCGTCCAGGACTGTTAGCATCGCAGCTTATTTCCACGACTCGATTCCCCCAAGAGCCTATGGTCCATGGGCTAGGACGGAAATCTTTGGTGGAAATCCAGAATGGCGTGCAAGCCTGTCCCTTCTAGCATCTCATAGGGATTCCATGAATCCTCCTCATCCCCGTAGCCTTCTCATGAAACTAGGTACTGGACGAAGCGCGGCAGCACCTTCGTCTTCGCTGCTCCGTACCATCAACTATCGACAACAGCTTCGATAACGTAACTGGGCTCCTTGTCTACACGTTCCGGGGTAGGGACTTTCTTGACCCTACCTGCTCCCGGATCCTCACGATAGGGTTCGAGCAATGTGACATTGAAAACTGCGTGGATGCTCCATCTGGTGGGCATTTGGAGTTCATAGGCTCGGTTTCCCACGCCACATTTGACCACAAAAGGGCTAAATATCCGGTTCTCCAGCTTCTCTATCGGACACTTTGTGCGGATATTCTTTCGGTTTAACATCATGTAGTCCACTTTCCTCGCCCGCCCAGCGGTCACATCCCCCAAGATAACATAGTCCGATGATAGCAACCTTTTCTGGTTATGCCATTTCCGTTCCCTTTCTTGTACCCATGGAATCGTTTTTCGCATCTCTTCCCCGGTTCCTTCCCATTCCTTGACCCAGCGCTTACTGCTAAGATGTATTCGTTGGGTTTAAGACACGACACCCGCCCAGTTTGTCCTGGGGTGAAACCCATAGTTGATTACAAAGTGTGCCAACATGGTGGATTCTCATGGCGAGGTGTTGTACGCATACTCTGCAAGGGGTAACAGCGAAACCCAATCATCCTGTCGGTAGGAACAGTAGCTACGCAAGTACGGCTCCAGTGTCTGATTAACCCTCTCAGTTTACCCATCAGTCTCTAGGCGGAATGCGGTCGAAACGTTTAGTTTCACGTGCAACAAGTCCATTAGACTCATCCAGAACTTCAATGTGAATCGGCTATCTCGCTTGGAGATGATTGACACTTGGAGTCCCGGAAGGCCCTAAACTTCCTTCAGGAATATCAAGGCAAGCTCCTTGCTAGATACCTCTCTGGTCAGGGATATGAAATGTGCCATTTTGGAGAATCTGTCCACTATGACCCAGATCTTGGTATAGTCTTCGGACTCTGGCAGCGCTACAATAAAGTCCATTGAAATCGCTGTCCAGGGCTGCATAGGAACATCAATAGGTTCCAGCAGCCTGCACCTCTTGTGCCTGATGGACTTATTTCTTTCGCATGCATCACATGTTCGCACATGGTCGGTGATGTGCTCGTCCATCTTTGGCCAATAGAAGTTAACTCTAACCCTGCCTATGGTTTTGTATGTCCCGCAGTGTCCCGCGATTCTGGAGTCATGCTCAGCCTCCATGATTGTCTACTTCAGATTCTGCCCCTGGGGCCCATACCACCGGTTCTTGTACAGGAGTAAGCCCTTTTCCAGTGTAAAATGTCGGTCGACCTCTTTGCTACTGGCAGCTATTGCCTTCAGGATTCTCAAGTATTCCTGGTCCTTGGTTATCGCTACCTGTAGTTGATCCAAAAAGGATGACTGGAGCCGAAACCCCTGGCACACCTGCAACACTGGTGGTCGTAAGATGTCCCATTCCTGGCTCCCAACCCACTGTCCAGGGCCAAAAAATGACTGTGGCAGAAAATCCCTCCCCCCTTCAGGGCGCTAGTCCCTACGCCGTGACAAAGAATCTGCCGTCTCATTCAACCATCCTTATCTGTAAACCACCTTGAAGTTAAACAGTTGCAGGAACTCAGCCCAGCGGTGCTGCCTTTGGTTAAGGACCTTGGGACTATTGAAGTACTCCAAATTCCTATGATCCGCAAAGATCACCAGCTGGTCCGTTACCGAGCATAGCAAATGATCCCATTCCTTGAACGCCGTCAAGATAGCAGTCATTTCCTGGTCATGGACATCATAATAAATCTCCGCTGGGTGAAGGTTCCTACTATGGTAGGCCACCGGGTGCCATCTCTCATCCTCACAGAACTGGGAAAGGATGGCTCCTAATGCAAAGTCACTAGCGTCGGTTTCCAGCCGGGTTGGCCGTTCAGGGTCAAAATGTGCTAGAATGGGTTTGGACATGAACGCTTCCTTCAAATAGTTGAAGGCCTGCTCACACGCAGGTGTCCATTCCCACCGCACATCCTTCTTTGTCAAGTCCGTCAGGGGTTTCCCTATCTTGCTGAAACCTTCTATAAACCGACAATAGAAGGTGGCAGAACCCATAAAGGTTTGACCGTCGACAAGGCATGTCGGAGGTGCCCAATCCCTAATTCTCTGCACCTTCCGCGACAACATAGAGATCCCCATATCGGAGATCTTGTATCCACGGAATTCAACCTCCCGTTGAGGGAAACTGGACTTCTTCATGCTTAGACATAGTCTAGCTTTTCGCAATTTCTCCATCACCTGTCTCACCATCGGGACATGCTCTTCCAGATTTTTGGAGTAGACCAGGGTGTCATCCATGTACGCAATGACTCCTTCATCCATGAGATCCCGAAAGACCTTATTTGTCATGCTTTGGAAAGTTGCCGGAGCATTACACAACCCACACGGCGCGCCCGTGTATTCATACAGTCCATATCTGCAATGGAATGCCGTCTTCCATTCCTCACCTTCTGCCATCCTCTGAAGGTAGTAGCCATTCTTCAAGTCAAACTTGGTGAACACAACCCCTTTTCCCAACCTATCTCGCAGTTCATTCATCAACGGTAGAGGGTACTTGCTCGTCATCGTGATTGTGTTCAGCCCTCAGTAATCTATTACTAGTCTTAATGTACCATCTGGTTTTGGCACTAATAGGATAGTTGCTGCTGCCGAGGAACTGGATCGCCGCAGCCTTCCCATTCGCAACATGTCATGGATATATTCCCATAGTGCCTTAACCTCCTTTTCCGATAATGGATAGATAGGCCACAACGGAGGTTGAGTTCCAGGTTGCAACTTGATCGTATGGTCATACTTCGAGTGCTCCGGTAATGCCTCAATCCGTTCTTGACTGAAGATATCCCCATAGTCCTTATACTCCGCGAGTAGCTTAACCACAATGTCTTCACTTTCCTTATTGGAGAATTGCACAATTCCCAATACGTACACATTACTAGGGTCTTCAGCTGGTAACCCTTCATCGGTTATGAACACTAACCGCCTCTACTCTGCCAGGCAAACCGCCTGGCAGAAATCCGAGCGCCAGGTTTCTGATCCTGTCTTCCAATCTATGTCGGGGTTATGGTCTCTCAACCAAGACATAGGTAGGTACCTATCCACCTTGGTGTCGGGCATATCTGGGACTTCAAACCGCATCTCATTGTGGTGGTAACCTGTCCTCATCTCTAATGACTTGGTATAGTGTAGACCTGACCCAGGAATGTGACTACTGCTGGCGTCGCTTATTGGCACGTGTACCTTTCGTCATACACAAGGTGCCTGACTCTGCTTAACCTATCAGCTACTAAGTACTGGCCCACTAGCTCCAGCGCATAAGGAAATCCTATTGACTTTGACTGAACATCGGAGAATGCACAACCAGTGCACCAAGTGTGGTCAAACAGGTCACCTTTGGAGAAAGTGTACCGCGACGGCCCCAGTCGTTAGTTCGGCCAAACAGGCGCATGGGTTGAAACGGTGAGCCCCGGTAAGCGAGCCGACAGCAACGGACTAGCGACCAAAGCGCCTTGAAGCGCCCCCTCCAGCTTCCTTGTCAAAGATGCTTGAAGTTCGCCAGGCATCACCTCGGATTATGGAGGTTGATACTGGCGGCTTGGAATAGGTAAGAACCCATTCTGTTTAAGGTGTAACCTTATTAACCCGCAGCCATAGACCCCTGAGGGATAGATGGACATGAGCCACAGAGGTGGCTTTCGAGATAGGTAAGTACGCCTCTACCGCATAAATGACCCGGATACTGACTACACCCAGGTGGTGTGGGCGGGTAGATGTTGCGGGCCGTGCGCGTTGGGCTGGGCTGTCTCTCCTTTGTTGGGTTTCCGGTTATTTCCTTTGTTCTAGAGATATGTATTTCTTTCAGGATTTCCATAGCTGGATAGGCAAGTTATAGGACATTATTTCGGTTGAGGTTGGGTGAGGTCCTGCTCGCGGAGATGCTCCACATGAGGGAAGCAAGTCTACTTCGCTTGGACCCGGTCCGACAGCGGACTTCTACCCACCACGGGAAAAATTGTTATGTTTAGTACAAGCAGAATTGGTTCAGGCTGGACTTGATCAAATAAATAGTCCTATTTTCAAGTTTAACGGAGGAGGGTTTAGTACCCGAAATCATGCTTGGGAGATAGTCAACACCCTAGTTATTGATAAAAGACTAATCCCAATCGCTTAACGTTTACCGACCCGGTGTGGCAGCTCTTGTGTCGAAACGCAAGAGACTAAAAAAGATTTACTAAGCCAAGATGACTAAGTCCCCAAGACAAGTGAAGAGGCAGAGGCATGACAACTTACCTTGTCATACCAAGTCTATCCACCTGTGGGTCAAGTTAGACTGGAAGATAGGAGCTAGACAGGTAAGCACGGAAGCGCTCCTGCTACTCGATAGTATTGCATACTCAGAAGTCGCCGGCTTTGCCTGTTTCCCCACATTGTAATTAGTAGGTTTGGCAGACCTCGGGTTTGGTCCGCCCGAACCTTTTCCCTTCCTCTTGAACCTGCCAGATGTCGCGTATCTATCATCCTTCTCATCAGCGGGTTGAGACCATGGGGCTGGGTGGATGACGTGGTTACAGAACAGGTTGTTGTCCTCCGGCGTGTGCCCAACCTTCCGGAGAACATCAAGGTACTTGTTCAGGTCCGTCGGATGGGGCTCCTTAACTGCCCACACATTTAGAACCTCTTGTGTAATACCTGATCAAATCTTATCTTGTACCTGTACTGGATCTGTATAGCTAAGCTTATACATATAATCAGTTATCTTATCCAGGTACTCGCGAATGTGATGGGGCTTCATCACAAGGTCTCGCCACTCGAGAAGGGATCGATCTCACTCGGCCTGGTCTCTGCCAAAACTTCGTTCCAGCCCTTCTCAGAAACCTTTCCATGTCCGTAAGGGGTTGCTGTCTTTGACAGGGACGCCAGCGCGCTTGACCGCTTCCTTGTTAATATGGCCATGCAACCCCAGATACTATGCCCAGGTGGAGTCTTCAAGAAGGGGGATCACCAAGTTTACCTCATCCATGTCGGTTAACTTGCAATCTGTAAAGTATTCAAATTTGACCTCTACCAAGGTCAAGAAACTCGCGTGTTCTGTAACTTTGCCCTTGAATGGCGGGATACCACTCAGCTTCTCTGGCTTCTTCTGCCGGTGTCTTAGTGTTGGCCTACAAGCTGAACCAGTACCCCTGAGGGCTCTCGCCAGCCTCTTGGCCAGGCGATCCCACCGTCCTTTCCTCTTATTACTCCAGTCGTCCTTGCGAGCACCGAGGAAGGGGGTCAAATCCGGCAGACAATCTCCATCATCATCATCATCCGAGCTGTCATGGTCAGAGCCCCGTGGATCTCCCCCTGCTCCTGCTGTACCACCTCCAGGTGGGGCATTTCCATCCCCACTACCTCCGCTGTTCCCGCCTTGGGATTCCGGGGGTCTGTCATACCCATCAAACCGTTCCTCCTGGCCATTCTGATTCCCATCCTCGGGGGGGTTAGCCCGTGATGGTACTGATGCCGGTGGTGGAACAGGGCATCGCCTACCCTCAGGAGTTGGGTTAGACGCCACCTGAGTTATCCACAAAAATGCCTGTAGCTCTGGGCAGCTCAGGGGTTGCATCGGGGGGCCAACATGGCTCCATGAGCCACAATACCCACATGTTGGCCATCCAGCTCCTTCTTTCTGCCTTCTTCGATGCCTTACAGGGGTCCGATGTTCCTTCCTGCCCCCATAGGTGTGGTAATGAATCCATCCCATGTGGGTTTCTTCAGATTTGCAGCCCAGCAGACTAAGCCCATCTTGGCTGTCTGACTCGCCGCTTGTGACTGTGGAGAGCATGGAGGGAAGACTTGGTTTCGAGGGGGCAGAGGGAATCACTGGTGCCCAAGGAACGGAGCGAGCATGTGTCCCAGGGCCGGGGATTGGAGTCCCTCGTGATGGGGCTCTGGGTACTCGCTCTTCCTAGCGCCTTACCTGTTTGAGAAATCCGGGTGATGCCGAGCGCAGTGGTCGGAACCCTGGGGTAGCTGAGACTGCTGGCAGGAACACTGTGGCTGGAAAGGTATCAGGAGCAGGTATCGAGACGGGCAAAGGTGTGGGTCTTGGGGCAGCGATGTGAGGTACGGGGGTTGCAACCGACGGTGTTGCAGGAGGGTTAATGGGAGCAGGGGTCAGCCGGGTAGTAGTGTCCAGTGTATCTGGTGCCGTGATACCCTTAGACTTCGACGTCCTTTTCTTAACCCGACGCATATCGGTTGGTCCAATCGCCGGACTTCCTGACCCACTGCGGGCGATCGAGGAGCGGACAGACTGAGAACCTGCTGATGCTCTTGTGAAGGACGAGGTATAGCTGTAGCCTTCACCCTTGACGCTTTCCGACATTCCTATACCCACGGGGCTTAGGTACGCCCTCCACTCTGCATCCCGGACTCTCATAGCCAGTTCTATCCGGAAGTTCTAAGGCTTTGTGGGGACGAGTGGGATTCGGGGCGCCGCCTCTATCATTCGTACGTCATTGACAGGATCAATACTGCAACCTCCTGCGAAGGCCCTTTCCAGGGCTACCATACGATCTTTCAATGCCTTCTGGTCTCTTAACATTCGCAGGTATGTTTCCTGCTTTACTTTCATCCATTCCACTGCTGCGGTAGTAATCTATTTATGGAACACCTGCTGCTGCTGGACATTCCAGTTCGTCAGTTCATGCTTCGCGTCCTCAATCGACTTGGATACCTCCCGGACGATGTAAGGTTCAACGAACTTGCAGGACAACTCCCTAAATGGTAGCCTTTGCGGCGGGGGAGGGAACATGTTGTGGACGAGGGCGGAATCTTGAAAGAACGAAAGCGCTGCAGTGCGAGGGTCTGTAATCATAAGATCAACAGATTCATCAGGTAACTGAATAGGAGCAGCCTCCAGAAGCAACTGGTGACTGTCCCATTCAATACCGCGGACATCCACAAAAACCAAGGCGCAAAATGTGTTGGCGGAGTTCTCATCAAGGTCAAGATCTGAATCCAAGTTGGATTCCATTCTGGTTCCAAGTTCAGTACTAGCCATTACGCTTTCCACACTAGGCTACTTGTTCTAGACAACATTACCAGTATTCACGCAAGGTAAGTGGCGAAGATCGGAGAAGGATTAATCAGGAGAGGAGTTAAGGGAGGAGCTCGCTTAACGATATACTGTAACGGGGGCACCCCTAGGAAGATAGATCCCACGTTGCGACTGCACCAAACAACTTCAAACTTATCGCCAAAAGTTCAGACAAATGTAAGAGTAAAGTAGGCGGTAAAACTTAATATCCTTAAGCCTGACGCTTCACTCAATTAAGGTGGTGAGAGGATTGATTGTTGGAGTAGGAGAGTTCCCGCATAGACTTTAAGGTAGTTTTATCTTATGCCAGAAACTCCCCTATCAGTTTACTCCAACCATTTGAGCACACCCTTCTCCACTAAGGCTGGTCCGACACGTCTCCTGGCACACCCTGCGGGCGTGCATGTGTCAACACACTCTAGTTGGCGTTCATATTATGCAGTTATCATTTCTGCGGTGCATTTCCATTTTATCAGCCATAGTGAAAGCTGCTACGCATCGGTGTCGTGCCAGTGCCTAACAGTCAAGGGACCACATGAACTTGACCACCTGTGACACCCTTCCCATATACATTCATCTTTAATTGACTCCGGAAGCTACCGCAAGCGGTTTGTCTATTTACTGTTTACGGGTCCCTGGCTTCCACTTTCTTCTGCAGGACACGCTAGTCCATAAGTGATCCAATGGGCGCCACCCATGACCACTACCTCGGATCTACCTTACCTGTGGTTGGAATCATGCTTTTAGTGTCTCTGCACTTCCCTTTCAGAGCCTATAGTGTTGGGGACACTTTCAGGCTTGGTAGGTGTAAAACTCTCCCAGTCGCCCCAGCACCACCCAGGACTACCTTCGGGAACCCCACGGTTGAGACCCGTTAACTCCGACAGCTTTGGCCCGTTTTACTTCGAACAACTTGCAGGAGGTACCCCACCTTCCACCGCATGCCCCCTTATATATCCTGCGAACAGCTTACGGTCCTCGGGACAGCAGCGATGTATACGGTGTTGCAAGCATGTCTGTAAAGATTCCTCTTTGCCAGACTGCGCACAACTACACAACCGTTTGCCCATGAGGTCCGGGCCTCACGGAGAGGCCGGAGGGATATGAGAGGAATGATGTCTCCAATTTACAGCTTCTTTGAAGCTACGTAGCTCGCCCAATGGCATCCCCCAGAACCCCAGATTCCAGTATCATGCATGGCTTCGCATGACAAACATTCCAGTCAATTTTGACAAACTCCCCAGAGACTCCGTCTTGAAAGGTAGGGTAACTCAGGACTTTGGGCAGGGTAACCAAAGCCCAAGGGTAGGGTAACCTGATCCTGAGGGTAGGGTAACCTTGTCCAGTGGACAAGATAACTTTTCCCTGTTACCCTGTCTATCCCGTTGCCGGCCATAGACATTTCTGACCTGTCTCCAGTTACCCGGCCTAGCTGAGCAACTGCCGCTTCAGAAGTCCCCAAGTACGCTGACACCGCTCCTGGGTCTATCCAGGTACCTAAGCCCCTGACCAGCCAATTCTGTTCATTCTCGGAGCCCAGGCCATCGGGTCTCCGCAGGTCACGTACTTACTTGCCTGCCAGTTCCTACCAGTTCGCCTTCTGGTTACCTGTGTGGGTATAGGTTCTGTCTGCTCTAGCTCATATGCTGGGTTATTACACTATGCCATGAGCTAATGGAACCGCTGGTAAACCGTGAAATTATCCCGAGATGATACCTTACACACTAATTGTTTATACGTATTTGCAACAACTGCCCACAAATCACTACTGAATGAACAGGATGGATGTGGGGAGAAACACTATCAGTTGTGTTCCGCTCCAGTAGTGGTTGCTATCTGAGTACGGAAAAATGTGAGATGTGTGTGGAGATGGAAGAAACCAAGATCAAGTACCACCCACCTTCCTCTGAACACCTAAGTAAGGTGAACACCTAAGCGAGGTCAACACTGAGACACAAATACTACCCACCATGCCTCAAACTCCTCCGAAAAGAAGAAACCTTACCATCAAACCTACAAACCAAAAAAAAACCCCCTACAAAACACATTACTCTTACAAACCTTTATCCTCTGACAAAGCTAAGAAATGGCGACCTACAAAGAAATAAGCATCAAGGGACGACACATCATCGCTGGAGAACTACTGTACAGTGGAACCATTCTCCCAGAGGCATACTGGAAGATATTTAATGTCAATTACTGCTATGATTGCAGACGGATCGATGTCGAAATGGAGGATTGAAAGAACTGGATGGTCCGCAACTACACTGATTTACCACACTACAAGGAATGAGGTTGCTTTCTATGCGAAGCGCCCAGTCAGGAGTCCTAGGAAAAATAGTTGGAAGCTGCAGAATGGATGGCACAGCACGACATAAGAATGGTGCAGGATAGCAATGACGATGAGGGTGGGTCCTATGGGGACTTTCAGGAGAATAGTGGGTTTACTGACTATTAGGATTTCCTCAGGTTATTTTATTTGGTGAAACTGTTATTTTATTTTGGGAGTGTAACCGGTACAGGTACTAGGTTAGGTTTTATATTTGGTTTCTCAGTATCGTTTGATACTTGTATTATTTCGTATGCTATTGGTTGATACAGACAATATTTTATCTTTCGTTTCCCAGTATCGTTTGATACTTGTATTGTTTCGTGTGCTGTCGGTTGATACACACAATGTTTTATCTTTGGTTGCACCGTATCATTTGATACTAGTATCATTTCGTGTGCTGTCAGTTAATACACACAAAGTTTTGGAATACCGCTCATACTAGAGATAAGTGATATGCTATATTTAAAGACCACTGATTTCTATGATGGAAAACCGTAGACTTCGACAGACAGTATTCTTAATATACTTGGTTGAATGGTTGCTTCATTGATCTCCTATTACACCCCGCACGAAGACTCCTTTAAAACGCAGCACTCGATTCTTGTTGATCAAGAAGCCATCTGCTTCTATCGTACCATTGCATGACTACGGCCTGGCTCGAATACATTACAAGGAGAATGAAAATAATAGAGTTGGAATTCAGCATATGATTACTTTGCAGGATAAAATTCCTAGTAATTTGTAGCAGAATTATGAGATATACTTGATAAGAAGGGATATATATTAAGGTCATCAATTCCTAAGTCATATCTGATGCTTGATATGAGCTAGGAAAAAAATATGTTTTATATTTTCTATCTATAGAAAAAAAAAACTCCCTTTTAAGACTTGTGTATCATAAATATACAAGTATAGTTTATATGTCTAGCTGTTCTCTCAATTCTGTATTATGAACCAAGCTAGCTGAAAGTCTCAGCAATACACCTACCTTACTCCAATCCTAAAACAAATATACTGTCTTTATCATATCATCCATTGAATATCTCTCAGCATAATACTTCTTAAGAATTTGAACAGCATACCATTGCTTTAATAGAATACCATGGATATGCTAGTATCTTGCTTCCTTATTAGCTTCCACCAAGGTTGCTTGCAAGTAGCCAAGAGATAAGTGACTAGTACAAAGCCACTTGTGACTTGTTAGATCTGGTAACTCATTGTGTGGGCATCCTGGAGTTGCTGTATGTCAAGTTCTACTCTGAGTTTGATTGAGTGATTGTGATAATAGCTCTAATTCTGGATTGGGGATTGGTTCCAAGATATTCAAATCACTTATAAGTGCTAGATCATTTATTCCAAACTCATAATTCTGAGACTGTGAGCCAGGATTAATAGTGTCTGATAAGAAATCTGAATTTTTGATCTTATCTACTTCAGTTTAGAATGGTTGGGTTCCTGTATATGCAAATCTGCCTGTTGTATATATACCAAGAAACAGATCTACAAGCTTATTATAAAGTAGAAATTCCTTATGTCTGTACTCAGCTGCCTTCCTATAAGACTATTCATAAATATTTTCATTAACCTTTAAATAATTCTTTTTTTAAACCTCAAGTAATTAATTTAGAAAGAACAAAAGAATTTCAAACTTATTTGCCAGTATATGTATGTCTTCCATACCTCCCCTGAAGCTGTAGGAATTCCCTTTGCAGCATTCTATCCAAAGCCAGAGTACTGTCTAATTGTATGAACAATCTCAAATCCTCTTTTCAGCTATTTCTTTGTTAGACATTATACATTGTATATAGCTAAGATCCAAATTTAAATTCTTCAAAGTAGTAATAAACTTCCTATAGCCTCTGTACTTTTTACTTGCCTAACTGTGATTGTAATTTTCAGAGTATCCTTGAAAGTTGCATTGAATTCTGCTACCACAGCAGCCCATACTGACTTCTTGAAACCAGTCTTCATTCTATCACTATTTTCAACTTGTTTGAGAAGCGCTTCTGCTAGAAATCTCTCCATACCTTCAATCCATAGACTATTACCCATAGCTGTTGAAACATATTCACATTGTATCAATAGTGTGTTGCTAATTAGCTGAGTAGAATCTGTTATTGTGGGTAACAATATAAGGCTCTTGTATCATATGAAGAAAAATTTTAACCCTACTTTTATAAGAACAATGATAGAGTATGCATGATGTGGACATATATATTTATTTTATAATTGCCCAAAGGAATACTTATATTTTAGAAATATAGTATAAATTTATATTAGAATATATTCCATTTACAACTTTAATTACAATATATTTTTATTGTGACATACTGAACAGGACCTTAAAAAACTAATAAATTACATCTAACTCTGATTATATAATGTATTTCATTTTGACATACCAGTGGTCCACATTTTAAATGTTCTCCACTATAATATAAAAATTTAAATCTATAAAGCTATATGAAGTTCTGAAACTGTTCCAAACTACAATAGTTTAGAATATCTTATATTTACTGAACTATAAAGTACTCTTGAACTACAACAATTTATACCTATTCAGCTATAAAACTTTATTGAATTACAATACTTCCAGTTTATTGAGCTTGAAAACTCTATTGAGCTATATTGATTCAAGTTCACTGAGGAATTATACTTCATTGAGCTCTCATATTCCAATAAACTACAATTCTATATTTAGCTACAAAACGAAGCCACAAAACTGTACTGAGCCACAATTTTATATTAAGCTATAAACTTATATTAAGCTATCAGGCACTCAAGATGAGTGACTCTGAAAATTGGGCTAGTAAACTTTTGAGAGTTGCAGCATCCTAGCTACAACCTTAGTACAAGTCACTTATTCTTAAAGCCTGTTTGGTTGGAACGGAAGAAGGGTCCACTGTTCTGTTGAGAAATGGTATGATCTGTGGAAACAGTTGTTACCAAAGCTATACTATTTCCCAATAGTCAACTATTTGTTCTTATAAGAAACCATTCATTGCTATGAGGAAAACTATTCATGGCAATGAAGCAAATACCTCCTAGCCTTATGAAAGTTTTCTTGTTAACATAGGAGCCTCATTACTTCAATAAACTTAAGTAGCACTTTCAAAGAACATCCTTTCCTCTACTAGCAAACTTCTGAATTGAGACTTTATACTCAGAACCCACTCCTTCTAAGGACATCTGGAATTCCCTCCTCCTACTCTTACTTTTGGAACTCAGACACACCACTGGTTCTCTACTCAGCAAAGCCTGCAGAATTTACACCCCACCCTAGGCAGCCTTTTATACTTTATCTCTACACTGTTCTCCTAATGTCTTTTAACAATTTATTACCAGTATCCCCCCCAAAAGCTATGCCAGTCTCTTTACTATCTGGACTAGGTTCTAGTACTCTATCAAGGTAAGCTGCTTATTTAATAATAATAAATTTATTCCTATTACTAGCTACAATAAATAAATAGTTTGACTGCTAAACCTAGCTCGAGTAGAGTTAATTCCTCCATCACTAAATGGTTAGAGTCACATCTGAGTTCCTTCTTGGATCCTGCAATTAGCTTCTTGCAAGATAGATACAGTTAAAGCTCAGACTCCAATTATCCTGTTTTTATTTCTGATAATACTATGGTTCCTTTATCCCTCAGCCAAAAGGAATTCAAGCAATAGAAGCTATAAGCTTCCCCCATTAACTGGTCACCAGAAATGACAACTGTTTTATTGTACAAGTTCATTCAAGCTATCCGATCTAACAAAAGTTCTAATAATAGTATTAAGATAGAAGTATGAAATAGTATTGCAAAAACTGTTCATACTATGTCTGGATATAGAGTACTGCTCACTGGAGACAAGTGTTACAGGAAACTAGAAAGCCTAAAAGGAAATAGAAAGTTTGGACAAGGTTGAAAGAAATGTATGGGTTGGATTTGATCTGATAATGGATATAGTAACAGTGTCACGATCAGGCTAGAGAAGTGCTAGCCAAGTGACTGAAGCAAGAAACAGGTTTCGCAAATGACCTCATTTGGAGGTCATGCAGTTAAGTTATTGTTTCACAAACATGACCTCATCGGCAGGTCATGGGACTAGTTTATGTTTGATTTATGTTTTCGCACACGACGTCGTTTAGAGGTTATAGGTTGTTTTATGTTTTGTGCACATGACTCGTTTGGGTTATATGATGTTATAAATGATTTCACACCTGGCCTTACTTGAGGATCAGGGCTGGGTTAGGGTTACGGGAAGAGGCCTATAGAGAGGCCGACGTTTCACAGATGGGTTAGCTCTTCACGCAACCATCTACTGTTATTGCCCATCAATTACTTTATGTTCCTTATAATACAACAAGCTTTACGCTCCAAACCTCTCTACTAGGCGGATTTACTATAGAGTCAAGAACCTATCCACTGTGTGGATCCGGTTAACAGGATAAAGACCAATACCCGCGGTACTGGTGAGAAAACGATTCTTAATTGATTATGCTAAGATAGGGCGAAGCGACTCGCAGAGCTCTTAGATACAATGCAGCACAGTTCGGAAGACAAAGAAGAAGGTCATTATCTGTCGCGAGTACAGTGAGTAGTACGAAACCATAACATTTGGTTACATCTGCTATAACATCTAAGGACAATAAGAGGGCAACTCCAAGGAACCCGGAGTGCACCCTAGACAACGAAGGAGATATTGATCTGACAGACGACACTTTCAACCTAAGACAAGTACATGACACAACAGTCGAAGCAGGGAGCTAACCCTCACAAGCTGCAAGCCCGGTCGCACCACAAGAAACCTCACCTCTAGGTAGTTCCCCCAGGGGAATACCACGGCCATGGAGGATGTCCACTGTAGCAATATGTAACGGGGGCACCCCTAGGAGGATGGATCTCAAGGTTGCGACCGCAGCGAATAACGTCAAACTTATCGCCAAAGGTTTACACCAATGTAAGAGTAAAGTAAACAGTAAAACCTAGCATCATTAAGACTGATGCTGCACTCAATTAAGATCTCGAGAGGATTGATTGTTGGAGTAGGAGAGTTCTCACATAGACTTTTAGGTAGTTTTGTCTTATACCAGAAACTCCCCCATCAGTATAGTTGAACAATTCGAGCATACCCTTCTCCCCAAAGGGTGGTCCGACACATCTCCGGGCACACCCTTCGGGCATGCATGTGTCAACACACTCTAGTCGGCGTTCACCTTATGCGGTTATCGTTTCTGTTGTGCATTTCTATTTTGCCCTCTGGAGTGAAAACTTCTGCTCATCGGTGTCTTGCCAGTGGCTAACAGTCAAGGCACCTCATGAGTGGGACTATCTATGACACACTGACCATATGCATTGATCTCTACTTGACTCCGGAAGCTACAGTGAGCAGTTTATCCATTTACTATATATGGGTCGCGGGCTTCCAGCGTCCCCCGCAGGACACGGTAGGCCGGGAGTGATCCAGTGGGCGCTGCCCATGACCACAACCTCGGATCTACCTTACCTGTGGTTGGAATCATGCTTTTAGTGTCTCTGCACTTCCCTTTCAGAGCCTATAGCATTGGGGACAATTTCGGGCTTGGTAGGTATAAAACTGTCCCAGTCACCCTGGCACCACCAGGGACTGCCTTTGGGACCCCCACGGTTAACACACGTTAACTCCGTCAGTTTTGGTCCGTTTTACTCCAAACAACTTGGAGGAGGTACTCTACCTTCCATCCTATGCCCCCTCGCATACCCTGCGAACAGCCTGCGGTCGACCGGACGGCAGCGACATATACGGTGTTGCAAGCATGTCTCTAAAGATTCCTCTTTGGTAGGCTGCACACAACTACACAACCGTTTGCCCATGACGTCCAGCCCTCAGGGCGGGGCCGGAGGGGTATGATAGAAATAATGTCTCCAATTTACAGGTTCCTCGAAGCTACGTAGCTCGCCCAATAGCATCCCCCAGAACACCAGATGCCAGTATCATGCATGGCTTCATGTGACAAACATTCCAGTCAATTTTCCCGAACTCCGCGAGGGACTTCGTAATGAAAGGTAGGGTAACTCAGGACTTTGGGCAGGGTTACCTCATCCCGAGGGTAGGGTAACCTTGTTCAGCGGACAAGATAACTTTCCCCTGTTACCCTGTCTCCAGCTACCCGGCCTAGCTGAGCAACTGCCCCTTCAGAAGTCCCTAAGTACGCTTACACCGCTCCCAGGTCTATCCAGGTACCTAAGTCCCTAATCAGCAAATTCTATTCATTCTCGAAGCCCGGGCCATTGGGTCTCCGTAGGTCAAGTACTTACTTGCCTGCCGGTTCCTACCAGTTCACCTCCTGGCTACCAGTATGGGTATAGGTTCCGTCTGCCATAACTCATGTATGTTGGGTCATTACATCGCTCCCCTCTTCTTTACCGCCTGTCCTGGACCGTTAGCATCATCTCTCATTTCTACGACTAGATTCCCGCAAGACCCTATGGTCCCTGGGCTTGGATGGATATCTTTGGTGGAAATGCAGAATGGCCTGTAAGCCTGTCCCTTCTAGCATCTCATAGGGCTCCCATGAATCCTCCTCAGCCCCGTAGCCTTCCCATGAAACCAGGTACTGGACGAAGCGTGATAGAAACTTCGCCTTCGCTCCTCCGTACCAGCAGCTGTCCACAACAGCTTCGATAACCTCACTGGGCTCATTGTCTACAAGTTCCGGGGTAGGGACGTTCTTGATCCTACCTGCTGTCAGATCCTCACAATACGGTTCGAGCAACATGACATTGAAAACTGGGTGGATGCTCCATCTGTTGGGCAGTTGGAGTTCGTAGGCTCAGTTACCCACCCGATGCTTGACCACGAAAGGGCCAAACATCCAGTGGTCCCGCTTCTCTATCAGACGCTTTGTCCCGCTGTTCTTTCGCTTTAACATCACGCGGTCTGCTTTCTTTGACCGTCCTGCGGTCACATCCTCCAAGGTAACATAGTCCGGTGATGGCAACCTTTTCTGGTCCTGCCATTCCCGTTGCCTTTCCTGTGCCTATTGAATCGTTTCTCCAATGTCTTCCCAGGTTCCTTCCTATTCCTTGACCAAGAGCTCACTGCTAGGCTGTATTCCTTGGGTATCAGACACGACACCTGACCAGTTTGTCCTTGGGTTAAACCCATAGTTGATCTCAAATGGTGACAAACTGGTGGATTCTGATGTCCAGGTGTTGTACTCATACTCCGCAAGGGGTAACAGCGAAACCCAATCATGTTGTTGGTAGGAACAGTAACTACGCAAGTACCACCCCAGTGTCTGATTAACCCTCTCGGTTTGCCCATCAGTCTCAGAGTGGAATGCAGTCAAAACGTTTCGTTTCACTTGCAACAAGTGCATTAGACTCATCCCGAACTTGGATGTGAATTGGCTATCTCTATCGGAGATGATTCACTCTAGGAGTCCAAGAAGGTGCCAAACTTCCTTCAGGAATATCAAGGCAAGCTCCTTGATAGGTACCTCAGTGGTCAGGGATATGAAATGTGCCCTTTGCGAGAATCTGTCCACTATGCCCCAGATCTTGGTATACCCTTTGGACTCTGGCAGCGCTACAATGAAGTCCATTCAAATCGCTGTCCATGGCCGCATAGGAACATCAATAAGTTCCGGGAGCCCGAACTTCTTGTGCCTGATGGACTTATTTCTTTGGCATGCATCACATGTTCACACATAGTCGGTGATGTGCTCGTCCATCTTTGGCCAATAGACGTTAGCCCTATCCCTGCCACTGGTTCTGTACGTCGCGAAGTGCCCTGTGATTCGGGAGTCATGCTCAGCCTCCCTGATTGTCTACTTCAGCTTCTGGCCCTTGGGGACATACCACCTGTTCTTGTACAGGAGTAAGCCCTTTTCCATCGTGAAATGTCAGTCGACCTCTCTGTTACCGGTAGCCATTCCCTTCAGGATTCTCAAGTATTCCTGGTCTTCGGTTATTGCTACCTGCAGTTGATCCAAAAAGGATGACTGGAGCCAAAATCCTTGGCACATCTGCAACACTTGTGGTCGCAAGGTGTCCTGTTTCGGGCTCCCAACCCACTGTTCGGGGCCAAAAAACGACTGTGGCGGAAAATCACTCCCCCATTCAGGGCAGTAGTCCCTACGCTGTGACAAACTATCTGCTTTCTCATTCAACGGTCCTTGTCGGTAAACCACCTTGAAGCTAAACGGTTGCAGGAACTCAGCCCAGCGCTGCTGCCTACGGTTAAGGACCTTGGTACTGTTAAAGTGCTCCAAATTCTTATGATCCGTATAGATCACCAATTGGTCTATTACTGAGCGCAGCAGATGATCCCATTCCTTGAATGCTGCCATGATAGCAGTCATTTCCTTCTCAGGCACATCGTAATTAATCTCCGCTTGGTGAAACTTCCTATTATGGTAGGCCACTGGATGCCATCTTTCATCTTCACAGAACTGGGAAAGGATGGCTCCTAATGCAAAGTCCCTAGCATCGGTTTCCAGCCTGGTTGCCCATTCAGGGTCAAAATGTGCAAGGATAGGTTTGGAAGTAAACACCTCCTTTAAATGGTTGAAGGCCTGCTCACACGCAGATGTCTATTCCCATCAGACATCCGTCTTTCTCAAGTCTGTCAGAGGTTTTGGTATCTTGCTGAAACCCTCTATGAACTGACCATAGAAGTTGGCAAAGCCCATAAAGCTTTGAACGTCAATGATGCATGTCGGAGGTGGCCAATCCCTGCTTGTCTGTACGTTCTCCGACAGCATAGAGATCCCCATATCAGAGATCATGTATCCGCAGAATTCAACCTCCCGTTGGTGGAAACTGGACTTCTTCATGCTTACACATAGTCTAGCTTACCACAATTTCTCCATGACATGTCTCACCATTGCACCATGTTCCTCCATAGTTTCAGAGTAGATCAGAATATGATCCATGTATACAATGACTCCTTCATCAATGAGATCCCGAAAGAGCTTATTTGTCATGCTTTGGAGAGTTGCCGGGGCATTACACAACCCAAGCGGCATGACCGTGTACTCATACAGTTCATATCTGCACTGGAAGGCCGTCTTCCATTCCTGATCTTCTGCCATCCTCAGAAGGTAATAGCCATTCTTCAAGTCCAACCTGGTCAACACAATGGCTTTTCCTAACGTATCTCGCAGTTCATTCATCAACGGTAGACGATACTTGCTCTTCACCATGGTTTTGGTCACCCCGGAGTAATCTATTAAGAGTCTTAATGTACCATCTGCTTTTGGCACAAAGAGGATAGGGGCTGCTGCAGAGGAACTGGACCGCTGTAGCGTTCCTGTTGGCAGCATGTCATGGGGATATTCCCAAAGTGCCTTAAGCTGCTTTTCCGATAACGGGTAGATAGGCCCAAAGGGAGGTTGCCTTCTGGGTTGCAACTCGATCCTGTGGTCATAGTTCGCGTACTCCGGTAGTGCCTCAATCCGTTCATGACGGAAGATATCCCCATAGTCTTGATACTCGGAGAGTAGCTTAACTGTGATGTCTGCACCTTCCTCATCGGAGAATTGCACAACTCCCAATAGGTACACATTACTAGGGTCTTCGGCTAGTAACTCTTCATCAGTCATGAACACTAACCGCCCCTGCTCTGGCAGGCAGTTAGCCTGGCAGAAATCTGAGCCCCAGGTTAGTGATCCGGTCTTCCAATCTATGTTGGGGTTATGGTCTCTCAACCAAGACATGGGTAGGTACCCATCCACCTTAGTGTCGGGCATGTTCACGACTTTGAAGCGCATCTCATTGTGGTAGTCACCTATCCTCATCTCTAATGACTTGGTCTAGTGTAGACCTGACCTAGGAATGTGATTACCGCTGGCGTCGCTTATTGGCACATGTACCTTTCATCATACACAAGGTGCCTGAGTTTCCTTAACCGGTCGGCTACTAAGTACCAGCCCAGTAGCTCCACTATCGAGTAGCAGGAGTGCCTCAGCGCTTACCCGTCTAGCTCCTATCTTCCAGTCTAACTTGACCCGCAGGTGGATCGACTTGGTATGATGAGGCAAGTTGTGACGCGTCTGCCTGTTCACTTGTCTTGGGGACTTAGTCATCTTGACTTAGTGAATCCTTTTAGTCTCTTGCCTTTCGACACTAGAGCGGCCACAACGGGTTGGTAAATGTTAAGGGATTGGGATTCGTCTTTTATCAATAACTAGGGTGTTTACTATCATGCCAGCATGATTTCGGGTACTAAATCCACCTCAGGTAAACTTGAAAATAGCACCATTTATTTGATCAAGCCCAGCCTGAACCAATTCCGCTAGTACTAAACATAACAATTATCTCGCGAGGTGGGTAGAAGTGCGCTGTCGGACCGGTTCTAAGCGAAGCAGCCTTGCTTCCACAATGTCGCATGTATCCATGAGCAGGACCCCACCCCACCTCAACCGAAATAATGTCCTCTTACTTGTACATCCAGCTAAGGAAATCCTAAGAGAAATGCGTATAGCTAGAACAAAGGAAATAACCGGAAACCCAACAAAGGAGCGATAGCCCAGCCCACCGCACACGGCCCGCAACATCTACCTGCCCACACCACCTGGGTGTAGTCAGTATCAGCGTCATTTATGGGGTAGAAGGGTACTTACCCATCTCTGAAGCCACTTCTGTGGCTCATGTCCATCTGTCCCTCTGGGGTCTATGGCTGCGGGTTAATAAGGTTACACCTTAAACAGAAGCGGTTCTTACATATGCCGAGCCGTCAGTATCAACCTCCATGATCTGAGGTGATGGCTGGCGGACTTCAAGTATCTTTGACAAGGAAGCCGGAGGGGGCGCTTCAATGCGCTTGAGTCGCTTGTCCATTCCTGTGGGCTCGCTTGCCGGGGCTGACCGTTGCAACACACGGGCCTGTTTAGATGAACTAACGACTGGGGCCGTCGTGGTACACTTTCCCCCAAAGTTGCCAGTCTGACCGCACCTGCTGCACTGGTTCTGCTTCCGCCGGTGTTCGGTCAAAGTTGATGGGATTTTCTTATGCGCCATTGCATAGTCGCAAGTCGCCGGCTTTGCCTGTTTCCCCGCGTTGAAATTAGTAGGTTTGGTAGACCTCTGGTTTGGTCTACCGGAACCTTTTTCCTTCTTCTTGAACCTACCCGATATCGAGGATCTATCCTCCTTTTTCTCAGCAGGTTGAGACTGGGGGGCTGGGTGGATGACGTGGTTGCTGAACCGGTTGTTGTCCTCCCGCGTGTGCCTCACCTTCTGGAGAAGCTCAAGGTACTTGTTCAGGTTGGTTGGATCGGGCTCCTTAAGTGCTCACGCATCCCAAACCTCTTGTGTGATGCCTGATCGAACCTTAACTCGTACCTGTACTGGATCTGTATAGCTAAGCTTATACATATAATCAATTATCTTATCCAGGTACTCATCGATGTGATGGGGCTTAATTACAAGGTCTCGCCACTCGACAAGGGATCGATCTCCCTGGGCCTGGTCCTGGCCAAAACTTTGTTCCAGCCGTTCTCGAAACCCTTTCCATGTCCGTAAGGGCTTGATGTCTTTGACAGGAACGCTAGTGTGCTGGGCGGCTTCCTTGTTCATGTGCCTATGCAACCCCAGATACCATGCCCGGGCCTAGTCTTCCAGAATAGCGATCACCAAGTTTACCTTATCCATGCCGGTTAACTTGCCACCCGTAAAGTATTCAAATTTCACCTCTACCAACGTCAAGAAACTCCCGTGTTCAGCAACTTTGCCCTTGAATGGAGGGATACCACTCAGCCTCTCCGGCCTCTTCTGCCGGTACCTTGGTGTTGGCCTAGAAGCCGAACCAGTACCTCTCAGGGCTCTCACCAGCCTCTTGGCCCGGCGATCCCAGCGTGGTTTCTTCTCATTGCTCCAGTATTCCTTTCAAGCACTGAGGAAACGGGTCAAATCAGGGAGAGAATCTCCATCGTCATCATTATCCGAGCTGTCTTGGTCCTAGTCCCATGGATCTCTACCTGCTGCCCCCATACCACCTCCAGGTGGTGCATTTCCATCCCCACTACCTCCGTTGTTCCCGCCTTGGGATTCCCGCGGTCTACCATACCTATCAAACCGTTCCTCCTGGCCATCCTGGTTACCATCCCCCAGGAGGTTAGCTCCTGATGGTCCTGATGCCAGTGGTGGAACAGGGCGTCGCCCACTCACAGTAGTTGGGTTGGGCAGCGTCTGTGTTATCCGCAGAAAAGACTGCAACTCTGCACAACTCAAGGGTTGCATCGGGGGGCCAGCGTGCCTCCATAACCCACAGTACCCACATGTCGGTCATCCATCTCCTTCTTTCTGCCTCGTTCTATGTCTCACCCTGGTCCGTGGTCCCTTCCTACACCCATAGGAGTGGTAATGAATTCACCCTATCTGGGTCTCTTCCGACTTACAGCCTGACAGCCAGAACTCGTCTTGGCTGTCCAAACCACCACTTGTCAGGGTGAGGAGACCGGCGGGAAGACTTGGCTTTAAGGGTTCTGTGGGGACAACCGGTGCCCAAGGAATGGAGCGAGCAGGCGTCCCTGGTCCGGTGATTGGAGTTCCTCGTACGGGAGCCATGGGTGTTCGCTCCTCCTAGCGTAGTACCTGTTCGAAGAATCCAGGTGACGCTACGCGCAGTGGCCGGAACCCTGGGGTAGCCGATACTGCTGGTGGGAATGCTGTGGCAGGGAAGGTATCAGGAGTGGGCAACGAAACTGGCAGAGGTGTGGGTCTTGGGATGGCGATGGGAGGTACTGGAGTTGCAACTGAAGGTGTTGCAGGGGAAATGTTTGGAGCTGGGGTCGGACGAGAAGTAGGGTCAGGTGTATCTGGTGCCATGGTGCCCTCTGGTTGGGATGTCCTTTTCCGTACCTGACGTCTATCCGTTGGCCCGACCGTTGGGCTGCCCGACCTACTGCCGGCAATTGAGGGGGGGACCGACAGGGAGCCTGTAGATACTCTTGAGAAGGAGGGTGTATAGCTGTAGCCCTCACCTATCAGGCTTTCCCACATCCGTATACCGATTGGGCTCAGGTATGCCCTCCAGTAGTTGTTTCTGGCTCTGGTGTCCAACTCTATGCCGAAGTTCTCAGGCTTGGTAGGGACGAGCTGGAGTGAGGGCGTGGCCTCTAACATCAGTACATCATTCTCAGCATCAATACTATACCCTCCTTCAAAAGCCTTTTCCAAGGCTGCCATCCGAGTCTTCAATGCCTGCTGCTGCACCTTCATCCATTCCACCGCTGCCGCAGTGATCTCTGTTCGCAACACCTGCTGCTGCTGGGTGTTCCAGTACTTCAGTTCCTGCTTCGCTTCCTCAATTGAGTTGGATACTTCCCGGACGATGTATGGTTCGACGAATTCGCCATAGAACAGGATAAAGAGAACCCCGTGCGGCGGGGGAGGGAGCATGTTGTGGACAAGGGCTGGGTCTTGGAAAAATGAGAGCGCCGCAGCGCAAGGGTCTGTAATCCGGAGATCATGACATTCAACCGGTAACTGAATAGGAGTGGCCTGCAAGAGTAGCTGGTGGCCGTCCCAGTCCTTACCGCGAACATCCGCAAAAACCAATGCACAAAACGTGTTGGCGCAGTTCCCGTCAAGGTCAAGGTCTGAATTGGAGTTGGATTCCATTCTGGTTCGAAGTTTGGTACCAGCCATTGCCCTTTCCACCCTGGGCTACTTGTTCTAGACAGGGTTACCAGTATTCATGCAAGGTCAGTGCCAAAGGTCAGAAACAAGTAATCAGGAGAGGAGTTAAGCGAGGAGCTCGCTTAACAATATACTATCACAGGGGCACCCCTAGGAAGATGGATCCCAAGGTTGCGACGGCACGGAACAACTTCAAACTTATCGCCACAGGTTCACACCAAGGTAAGAGTAAAGCAAACAGTAAAACTTAATATCGTTAAACCTGATACTTCACTCAATAAAGGTTGCGAGAGGATTGATTGTGGTAGCAGGAGAGTTCTCGCATAGACTTTCAGGTAGTTTTATCATTTGCCAGAAACTCCCCCATCAGTTTACTCCAACTATTCGAGCCCACCCTTCTCCGCTAAGGGCGGTCCGACACGTCTCCGGGGACACCCTTCGGGCATGCATGTGTTGACACACTCTGGTTGGTGTTCACCTTATGCGGTTATCGTTTCTGCAGTGCATTTCCAATTTGCCCGCAGAAGTGAAAACTTCCACACATCGGTGTCTTGCCAGTGGCCAACCGTCAAGGCACATCATAAACTGGACTATCTATAATACCCTTCCCGTATGCATTGATCTCTACTTGACTCTGGAAGCTACCGTGAGTGGTTTGTCTATTTGCTGTTTATGGGTCTCGGGCTTCTGGTGTCTTCCGCACGACACAGTAGACCAGGAGTGATCCAATGGGTGCTACCCATGACCACTACCTCGGATCTACCTTACCTGTGGTAGGAATCATGCTTTTAGTGTCTCTGCACTTCCCTTTCAGAGCCTATAGCGTTGGGGACACTTTCGGGTTTGGTAGGTGTAAAACTCTCCCAGTTGCCCAGGCACCACCCGGGACTACCTTGAGGACCCCCATGGTTAACACCCGTTAACTCAGTCGGTTTTGGTCCCTTTTACCCTGAACAACTTGGAGGAGGTACAGCACCTTCCACCCGATACCCTCTTGTATATCCTGCGAACAGCCTACCGTCGACGGGATGGCAGCGATGTATGCGGCGTAGCAAGCATGTCGCCAAAGATTCCTCTTTGCTAGACTGCATACAACTACACAACCGTTTGCCCATGACATCCGGGCCTCAAGGCTGGGCCGGAGGGGTGTGATAGGAATAATGTCTCCAATGTATAGCTTCCTCAAAGCTATATAGCTCGCCCAATAGCATCCCCCAGAACACCAGATTCCAGTATCATGCATAGCTTCATGTGACAAACATTCCAGGCAATCATCCCTAACTCCCCGAGGGACTTCCTATTGAAACGTAGGGTAACTCAGGACTTTGGGCAGGGTAACCTTGTTCAGCGGACAAGATAACTTTTCCCTGTTACCCTGTCTCCAGTTACCCGACCTAGCTGAGCAACTGCCTCTTCAGAAGTCCCTATGTACGCTGACACCGCTCCGGGGTGTATCCAGCTACCTAAGTCTCTGACCAGCAAATTCTGTTCATTCTCGGAGCCTGGGCCATCGTGTCTCCATAGGTCAAGTACTTACTTGCCTGCCAGTTCCTACCAGTTCGCCTCCTGGCTACCTGTATGGATATAGGTTCCGTCTGCCATAGCTCATGTATGCTGGGTCATTACACAATACCAGCACCTCTGGCGGTGCCTACTACAATGCAGGCTCCCATGATGAACGAAGATCGGATGACAAGATTCCTAGAGGCAACCAACGCCTACCCAGAATCAAGACCAAAAGCCAGAGAACCAGACTTCTTCCAGGGAGACTGCGAGAAGTTAAGACAGTTCCTAAGTTGGTTGGAATAGTACTTCAAGGTCAAGGGGTACGGCCTAGGAAAAGACACAATCAAGGTCAACTATGCTGATTCCCTCTTGAGAGAAGCGATGGGGTAGTAGATAATGCCTTACATGTAAGGCAAATGAGACCGGATATGGGCCTCATGGAAGGAGTTCAAGGAAATCCTTTATGCCCAGTTCGGAGACAGGAATACCAAACACATGGCAAGACTCAAGCGGGAAAAAATGAGACTATGAAACGACAACTTTTCTGACTCCTGGCACAAGTTCCGCATAATAGCTGTCGAGATGGAATACGACGATGATACGGAATACTGCCATCTCATGAGCAACATCAATGAGAAACTGCATGAAGCCTGGTAGCATGCAGACCATACCTAGCCGATAGCTGATAACTTTGCGGTATAGGCCATCGACAAGGAAGCTAAGATCAACATAATCAAACACCTTTGAAACCCAACAACAGGAAAAACCCACCCGACCCCACCATGCAACAACAATCGTACCTAGCAACTGACAAACTTGCCCCGACCAGCACCCTGCAGAGACCCCATGGATCTGGACACGGCAGGAAGATGGAACAGGAGGTTCCCAAGGCTGTCCAACCAGGAATACCAGAAGAGTAGAAAGGAGAATTTGTGCCTTCGATGTGGATTGAAAGGGCATTTCATTAAGTGGTGTCGATAAAAGGAAATAAAGCTCTAGGAGATGGACGCTACGGAGCAGACAAACAGGCAAGAGACTTTAAATGAGTAAAGTCCGCCACAAAGAGTGGACTATGGGACAAAAGAGGAGGCAAACCCACCAGCATCGCACACATATTAGCAAAGAAAAACAACAAGGCAATGGTCCACAACATGAACGGTTACAATGAAGGCAATGAACATTTTATAATTAAGATCAAACTATGCATAATGGACAAAGACATAGAGACGAATGCGATGCTTGATTCAGGGGCAACCAAGGATTTCATTGATAGAGATTTCTGCAAAACCCATGGATTACACCTGAAAAAGGTAAAGAAACCAAGAGACATATATGTGGTCAGCGGGGAGAACAGGAAAGCAAGACCAATCACCCATATGGCGCAAGCCCTAATGGAGATAGGGTCACATCACGAAGCCATGGCATTTCAAGTGAGGCATTTGCAAAAGCATAATGCCATACTAAGAATACTGTAGCTAAAGTGATACAATCTGAACATTGATTGAGAAAAAGGCCAAATCAACTTGAACTGTGAACTGTATACGCAGTTGTGTCTGGAAACTTTCCCAATGATTGAAACGATCCCCAAAGAACAAGCAATAAGAGAAAACCTGAGGACACAAATCCTCTATATGGACACCAAACATGAAGAAATGATCCCCCATAATAGGGGCATAAGAGTACAAGTGTTGCACTCAAATGCCAGAAAACCAACATGACGATCCAGGAAGGCTGCAGGTTACAACCTGTATAGCACAGAAGATACGATGGTCCCCACCAGGGGACAAACGAGGATACCAACAGGAATTGCTATAGGGCTTCCTGACAGCACCTCTCTAAGAATCGCCCCATGCATTAGTATGACTACCCAACATGGGATTACCACAGGTGTCGGAGTGATCGACGCAGACTATAGGGGCAAGGTGCAAGTCCTACTAATAAGCCTGAAGGGCGAGGACTATGCGATATAAAAAGGAGAGCGTATAGCCCAGATGATTATCAACAATATCAATACCAGGGAGCTGCGCGAAGTCTGAGACCTGGACAAGATAAAAGGAGGCAAGGAAGGATTCGGAAGCACTGGATGAGGAAGCCCAAAAGACTGCAACCCCACCAAAATGATACAAGAGAAACCTCTGCGCATATCTTTCATATCAGCAAAGGCCTTCAGTCAACTCTAGTGGAGAGGGAAACAGATAGAAATCCTCAAATAGAATGAAGCAGAAGACAGACCAACGATCACAGAAGTATCAGCGATTATCACATGACTCACAGTAAAAGAAGAAGCTAAGAAGAGGAAGATAGCTCTAAGGCAACTGGGCCTAAAAGAATATTATGATTACCTTAATATATTTGAGGAGAAGGAAGGGGCGAATCTTCACGAATACCAGAATGAAGATCACCAGATGAAACCAGGGGAAGGAAAGGCAGCCCCTTTCATGAAACCCTAGCCATTAAGGGAGGAGGAATTGAAAGCACTACCAGAATATCACTAACAGAACCTGGCAAGGTAGTGGATCAGACTATCATCCAGCTTGGCAGAGGCACCCATTCTATTCGTTAACAAGAAAGATGGGAAACTGAGACTGTGTGTCGATCTCCGGGGACTGAACGTGGTATCAGTAAAGGACAGGTACCCTCTACCCTTGATCGACAAAGTATTGGACCAACTAGGACAGACCAAACACTATACAAAGTTGGATATCAAGGATGCATATCGCAATATAAGAATAGCCAAAGGAGACGAGTAGAAAATGGCTTTCAGGACATGATACAGACTATTTGAATGCTTAGTCATGCCGTTTAGATGATCCAATAAATCAACAACATTCTAATGGTAGATCAACTCCAAGTTGGGCAACTACCTGGACATATACTATTGTAACGGGGGCACCCCTAAGAAGATGGATCCCGAGGTTGCGACCGCACTGAACAACTTCAAGCTGATCGCCAAAGGTTCACACAGATGTAAGAGTAAAGTAGACGGTAAAACTTAATATCATTAAGCCTGACGCTTCACTCAATTAAGGTCTCGAGAGGATTGATTGTTGGAGTAGGAGAGTTCTCGCATAGACTTTCAGGTAGTTTTTATCTTATGCCAGAAACTCCCCCATCATGTTACTGCAACAGTTTGAGCACACCCTTTTCTGCCAACGGCGGTCCAACACCTCTCCTGACACACCCTTCAAGCATGCATGTGTCGACTAGGATGTCGTTCAGTCATCACAGCCCACTCCTCTACCAACTTCACTCAATGCTGTAAATGCCTCCAGTTTGGTCACATTATGGCCACCCTCAAAATGGATCACTCTTCTTGCCCTCTATGTGGGAAAAACCACTGCCACTCTGAGCACCGCTGTACAAACCTAGCTTGTCTCCATGACGGCCACCTCAAACCTTTCCCTAACTGCTATGTGGCATCATCCCACCACTGTATCCATTATGGAGATGCCCATATAGCCTACGATAGACCTTGTACTTTCAGACCAGTCTCTACTCCTTTGACTCCCTTGTCAGAAGTAATAGATACTTTTGACCCCCCTCCTCTACTGCCTGACCAAACTCCACAGCTTCCTTCTCAACAATCAACTGGCCAAGGGGCCTGTGTGTACTCTGACATCTTCGCTCCCCATTCCCAAGCCTAGATGTCTAGATTTGGCATCCCTCTCCTGACTTTCATCTTTGATGTTGAACTTAAGGACACCCTCTTCTACCCCCCTCTACCCACAATCCACCCAACCTCAACCCTACCCAGATAATAATAAATTGTGACATCAGAACACCCCCCACCCAGGCTAAACGTAGACTGTTGTAGTTGTTTCTCACTGTTTGTCAACACTACTGCCTAGGCAGCTGGAATATTT
>PYWC01000003.1:2207538-2238667 GCA_003182015.1 Tuber magnatum | reverse complement strand
AACCCACCCCATGCGGGTTTCTTCCGATTTACAGCCCGACAGACAGCACTCGTCTTGGCTGTCGGGCTCACCGTTAGTGATCGTTGGGAGGACAGAGGGAAGAGTTGGTTTTGAGGAGGCAGAGGGAATCACGAGTGCCCAAGGAACGGAACGAGCAGGTGTCCAGGGTCCGGGGATCGGAGTCCCTCGTGATGGAGCCATGGGCGCTCGCTCTTCCTGGCGCCTTACCTGTTCAAAGAATCCAGGTGAAGCGGCACGCAGCGGCCAGCACCCGGGGGTAGACGATACTGCTGGTGGGAAAGCTGTGACAGGGAAGGTATCAGGAGCGGGCAACGAATCTGGTAGAGGTGTGGCTTTTGGAGCGGCGATAGAAGGTATAGGAGTTGCAACTGAAGGCGCTGCTGGAGGGATGATAGGAGCAGTGGTCAGTCGAGGTGTAGGGTCAGGCGTATCTGGTACCGTAATAGCCTTCGGCTTGGAGGTCCTCTTTCTTATTCGACGTCCATCCGTTGGGCCAACCGTAGGGCTGCCCGAATGACTGCGGGCAATTGAGGGTGGGACCGACAGGGAGCCAGTAGATGCTCTTGAGAAGGAAGAGGTATAGCTATAGCCGTCACCTTTCAGGCTTTCCAATATTCGTATGCCGATTGGGCTCAAATACACCCTCCATTGGTCGTCTCTGGCTCTCATAGCCAACTCCATGCCGAAGTTCTCGGGCTTGGTATTGTCGAGCGGGAGTGGGGGCTCTGCCTCTAACATCAGTACGTCATTCTCGGCATCAATACTATACCCGCCCTCGAAAGCCTTCTCCAATGCTGTCATCCGAGTCTTCAATGCTTGCTGATTTCTTATTAGCCGCAGGTATGCCTCCTGCTGGACTTTCATCCATTCCACCGCTGCCGTAGTAATCTGGGTCTGGAACATCTGCTGCTGCTGGGTGTTTCAGTTCCTCAGTGCCTGCTTCACTTCCTCAATCGACTTGGATACCTGCCGGACGATGTATGGTTCGACGAACTCGTGGGAGAACTTGCTAAATAGGACCCCTTGCGGCAGAGGAGGGGTCATATTGTGGACAAGGGTAGGGTCTTGGAAAAATGAGAGCGCCGCAGTGCGTGGGTCTGTAATCATAAGGTCCAGACATTCAACGGAAAACTGAATAGGGGCGGCCTCCAAGAGCAACTGGTGGCCGTCCCAGTCAAAGCCACGAACGTCCGCAAAAATCGACGCACGAAACGTGTTGCCGGTATTCTCGTCAAGGTCAAGGTCTGAATCCGAGCTGGATTCCATCCTGGTTCGAAGTTCGGTACTAGCCATTGCACTTTCCGCTCTAGGCTACTTGTTCTAGCCAAGATTACCAGTATTCGCGGAAGGTCAGTGCCAAAAATCGGAAAGCAATTAATCAGGAGAGGAGTTAAGCGAGCAGCTCGCTTAACGATATACTGTAATGGGGGCACCACTAGGAAGGTGGATCCCAAGGTTGTGACCGCACCGAACAACTTCAAACTTATCGCCAAAAGTTCACACAGATGCAAGAGTAAAGTAAACAGTAAAACTTGATATCGTTAAGCCTGATGCTTCACTCATTTAAGGTCTCGAGAGGATTGATTGTTGGAGTAGGAGAGTTCTCGCATAGACTTTCTGGTCGTTTTTATGTTATACCAGAAACTGCTCTATCAGTTTACTCCAACTATTTGAGTACACCCTTCTCCGCTAAGGGTGGTCCGACACATCTCCTGGCACACCCTTCAGGCATGCATGTGTCGACACACTCTAGTCGGCGTTCACCTTATGTGGTTATCGTTTCTACGGTGCATTTCTATTTTGCCTGCCGGAGTGAAAACCTCTGCGCATCGGTGGCTTGCCAGTAGCTAACAGTCAAGACACCTTATGAACTAGACTATCTATGACACCCTTCCCATATGCATTGATCTCCACTTGACTCTGGAGGCTACCATGAGTGGTTTATCTAGTTACTCTTTACGGGTCAAGGGCTTCCGGGGTCTTCCGCAGGGCACGATAGTCCGGGAGTGATCCAATGGGCGCTACCCATTGACCACTACCTCGGATCTACCTTACCTGTAGTAGCAATCATGCTTTTAGTGTCTCTGCACTTCCCTCTCAGAGCCTATAGCGTTGGGAGCACGTTCAGGCTTGGTAGGTGTAAAACTCTCCCAGTCGCCCCGGCACCACCCAGGACTACCTTCGGGACCCCCACGGTTAGCACCCGTTAACTCCGCCAGTTCTGGTCTGTTTTACTCCGAACAACTTCGAGGAGGTACTCCACCTTCCACCCTATGACCTCTTATATATCCTGGGAACAGCGTACAGTCGACCGGACGGCAGCAACGTATACGGTGTTGCAAGCATGTCACCAAAGCTTCCGCTTTGCTAGACTGTACACAACTACACAACGGTTTGCCCATGACGTCCAGGCCTCAGGGCGGGGCCGGAGGTGTATGATAGGAATAATTTCTTCAATTTACAGCTTCCTCGAAGCTACGTAGCTCGCCCAATAGCATCCCCTGGAACCCCAAATTCCAGTATCATGCATGGCTTCACGTGACAAACATTCCAGTCAATTTTCCCAAACTCCCCCAGGGACTTCGCATTGAAAGGTAGGGTAACTCAGGACTCTGGGCAGGGTAACCTGATCCCGAGAGTAGGGTAATCTTGTCCGGCGGACGAGTTGACTTTTCCCTGTTACCCTGCCTATCCCGTCACCAGTGATAGACCTTTCTGACCTGTCTTCAGTTACCCGGCCTAGCTGAGCAACTGCCCCTTCATAAGTCCCTAAGTACACTGACACCGATCCCACGTGTACCCAGGTACCTAAGTCCCTGACCAGCCAATTCTGTTCATTCTCGGAGCCCTGTCCATCGGGTCTCCATAGGTCAAGTACTTACTTGCCTGCCGGTTTCTATCAGTTCGCCTCCTGGCTACTTGTATGGGTATAGGTTCCGTTTGCCATAGCTCATGTATGCTGGGTCGTTACAACTATATCGTCTATCTAGACGATATGCTCATCTATTCAAACAATATAGAGCAATAGCACTGAGACATTGCAAACATTCTGCAGGCATTGCAAGAAGCCAAGGTCAAACCAAAATCTTCGAAATGTGACTTCTATACCCGCAAGGTCGAATACCTAGGATTTATCGTCAACTCTGAAGGAATATAGACCGATCCAGTCAAAACGGTAGTAATCGAGGGCTAGAAAGCACCCCAGAGTGTGAAAGGACTACAAAGCTTTATAGGCTTTTGCAACTTCTACCGGAGATTCATCAAAGGATTTAGCAGGATGGCGAGGCCCTTCCATGATATGACAAGAAAAGAAATCAAGTGAGAATGGGGAGAAAAGCAACAGCAAGCATTCGACGAGATGAGGAAGTTACTTACTACGATACCGATACTATGGCATTTTGACCCCGCACTACCTATTATGATTGAAACAGACGCATCTAACTGTATATGCTCTGGTATCCTCTCACAATGGAGGTGGAACAAATTATAGATACCAGTCGCATTTCGATCAAAAATAAGGTCAAAGGTAGAGCAAAACTGTGATGTTTACAACAAGGAATTGTTAGCCATTGTTGAAGCAGTCAGGGACTAGCAGAAGTATATGCTTAGAAGTGAATAGGTAATCCGTATCATCATAGATCATAAGAACCTACTACTGTTTACTACTACCAAGAAACCCAATGGACGACAGATCAGATGGAGCAAGACATTAAGCCAATAGTATCTCCAAATTGAATACCAACTAGGTAAAGAAGGACGAAAGCCAGATGCATTGACATGGAGGATGGAGGACTTCCCGGGCAAAGAAGAAACACGGTCACAGTGACAAAGGATACTTCTTCGGAAGGAAAAATATTTCCTGAAAGAAGAAGACAAAGACAGTAGATACGAATCCCTGAACAAAATAACCACGGCCATGATCAACGATGAAGAATACCATGAATGGATAAGAAGAAGTACAGTCAGTGACAGAGAAATGAACAAGAAAAAGAAGGCCATGAAGGAATGCCTAAAACAAATGAAGAATGTAGCCCTCGGGATATGCCCAGTAGAAGACAGATACCGATAGTACAATAACAGGATAAGGCTTCCAGATGAAGAAGCTTTACAAACAGAAATGATAAGAAGAAATCACGACATCCCACCCGTGGAACATGGCGGAACGGCAAAAACAGCAGCCTTGATTCAACAATCATAATACTGGCCACCGATGCGCAACAATATTAAAAGGTATGTGAAGAATTGCAACACCTGTTAACGAACATAAACAGTTAAACATGCACCCTACAGGCTGCTCAAACTGCTCGAAACTCCTGGAAGACCATGGCAATCTATTGCTATAGATTTCATCACAGTACTACCTGAATCAAATGATCATGATGGCATATGGGTCGTTATCGACCAACTCACAAAAATGGCGCACTTTATACCATGCAGAACGGATATGATGGAACCAGAATTCTTCAATTTATTTAAAGACCAGGTCTTTAGACTCCATAGCCTACTGAAAGATATTCCTTCTGATAGGGGGTCACTCTTCACATCAGAACTATGGAAAGAAACTACGCGACAATTAAGTATCAGCTGACACTTGAGCAGGGCCTTCTATCCACAAATGGACAGCCAGATCGAACAAACAAAGGCGATATTAGAACAATATCTGCGAGCCTAAGTCAATTACAAACAGAACAATTGGACGGAATTCCTATCCATGGTAGAATTCATATACAACAATGGACAACAAGAAATGATAAAGACAACACCCTTCTTCGCGTACTATGGTTACAACCCATCATTTGATCCTGCACAATAGCAAGTGCCGAGAAAGATAATGCAAGCCAACGATGCAATAAAGGTATACAATATCTTACGAGACGAAATGACTCTAGCGCAAATGAGTTAGAAGGAAAAGAGCTATAAGTACTTGAAACAAGACACAAACCTTACAGTTGGCAACAAGGTGTAGTTGATACCAGGCAATATCCGGACCATGCGACCATCAAGAAAGCTGGACTTTAAGAAACTTGGACCATTCAAGATAAGCAAACAGGTCAGACTGCAAGCATATAAACTCATCCTCTGCACCTCGGTGAAACAGACTTATCCAATATTCCACACCAGACTCCTTGAACCCTACCAAGAAAACACTTTTCCTGCAGAGAAAAAACTTCCCCCTCCACCTATTTACATAGATAGAGAAGATGAATACGAACTCGAGGAAATGATCGACTCTCACTTACACTACGGTAAACTTCAGTACCATGCTAAGTGAACTGGTTATTTCCCTGAACAGGATTAAGGGTGGTATCCAGCCGCAAACTTTGCGAATAATAAAGGTGTTGTCCTCCCCTTCCATGAGCGCTACCCATACAAACCAGCAACTGACTGTCTGTACCGAGGTAGAAGAAAACAGATGGGTGGCAGTTGAGGACCGAGAAGAATTTGAATGAAACATGATGCAGGCACAGAAGGAGGCAGAAGAAGGAGAAACAGAGAAGAAAGAACACGCAAAGAAGTCATCGACAGCATGCACCAACGACAGGTGCACAGTACAGCAGAAGGCAAAGAAAAGACATTGGTGGTGGCCAACAGTGGCCATCAAGACGAGAGACTTGGATAGCGACCAGGAGTGGGCCGACTCCTGGCAACAACAGACATGGGAAGGAGAAGAGAAGGGGGCCCCAACACAGCCGCGTTACCAGAAAATCGACTGGCGTAACTGTCTACGCAACCTCTGCCCCTACCACTGGCAACAAGAAATGGAGGTGGGAAAACAGGCTCCAAGGATGGAGCCAAGAAAGAGGAAAGGCCGCAAAATCTCTTTTGCCCCCAAAGACATCCAGAGAGAGACCATCCGCATGCAAGACTAAACGATAACGCAGCAGAAAGAAATAATAAATGAGCTGCAAGGGACCAGCAACTGACTGCAATAAATGGTCGATGGACTACATGAAGTAAAGTGGATGGTACAAGAGCAGGGAGAGAGACAAGAGTGGGAGCACAGGATCAGGAGGGAAGTGGAGAACTAGCTCCTGGAGGAATACTGAAATGGAAAATACCATGAGCTGTGCACGCGCAGGTACGTAGTATCGATTGAGGAAGGAAGAAGGAGAAGCTGAACGTATCCTCAGGGACTGAGGATATGGGAGAGGGGAGCTAATGTCATGATTGGGCTAGAGGAGTGCTAGCCAAATGACTGAAGCAAGGAACAGGTTTCACACATGATCTCATTTGGAGGTCATGCAGTTAAGTTATTTTTTCACACATATGACCTCGTCAGCTGGGCATGGGGCTCGTTTATGTTTGATTTATGTTTTTGCACATGACAACGTTTAGAGGTCATGGGATATTTTATGTTTTACACACATGACTCATTTGAGTCATATGATATTATCATATGAATGATTTCACACCTGACCTTGCTTGAGGATCAGGGCTGGGTTAGGGTTACAGGAAGAGGCCTATATAGAGGCTGGGTTTTCACAGATAGGTTAGCTCTTCACACAACTGTCTACTGTTATTGCCCATCTATTGCTTTAGGTTCCTTATAATACAAAAACCTTTACACTCCAAACCTCTCTGTTATACAGATCCGGTTAACAGAATAAAGACCAATATTCTTCGTGCTGATGAGAAACCCATTCTGAAAGTGAGAACACTAAGATAGGGCCAAGAGACTCGAGGAGCTCTGGGACACAAGGCAGTGCAGTTCAGAAGAAGAAGAAGAAGGTCGTTACCTGTCATAAGTATAACAAGTAGTGGGAAACCATAACAAACAGCACCAGATAACATTTCGAATGATGAAATCAAGAAGTAACCAGTGACTCATGAGTTTCAAGATCAGCCAATAGGAATTATTGCAGAATTGGAAGAGATATTGGAAGGAATTCAAACTACTTCGTGTCAAACCATCTATCTTAGAGCTGAATTTAGTCATCAATAATCAATTGATATTGAATCAACTATACACAAAGATAACCAAGTTGATTCTGATCATACTGGAGCTACTAAGAGCTTATATTCAGTCAAGAGAAGGAAGGTTGATGAGAGCAACCCATGTATGCCTTTTGGCTGCATTCATCAACATCAAGACACTCTCTCACTCCCTCTTGTGAATGTTGTAGAGAAAATGATTACAACTCCAGTTATTTATCCTGCTACTATATTTATAGTTGGTCCGGCTGTGACAAAACTTTGGGAAAATTATAAAGATCAAACTCACTGGTCAACAGAGAATATTCTTGCTGAATATGCCATTTTTGAAAATTTAGTTAAGGCTAAGATTTTTGTAGTATTAGATGGGGGCAAAGATGAGGAAATGTGGCTAAGAGGTCAAATTGAAAGCCATCTGGCTTGACACTTGTATTGTACTACCTAGCTAAATCTGTATTTGTTCTAATAACCTATATAGTCAATCCACATCTGTATAGCCAGTTTGTCTATTTCATCTGCCATCTTTTTTATATTCTGTGAATGACTACTACTAGAAATTTGCTCAATATTGTCAGTCAAGTCAGACTTAGCATATTTATTCAAATTACTCTCATTCTGATCAATATCTATTTTCTCATAAAACTCATACTTCTTACTATTTGCACAATGGTAAATACAGTTGTACAATATACATACAACTAGAACTAGCTTTACCTATACATTGAGACTGTACTCAAGAGTAGTATTAAGTATATGAAATTGGTATTGTAGAACATCAAAGATATGTTTAATGATATTCCTGAGTTGAGTATAGTATAGATTGAAAAGTTCTGTCTTTATTTATAGATGGAGACAAGTATGGACCTGTTCTCAAAGATGGTATTATACAGTTTGATAGAGTGTAAGAAATACTTCTCAAAGTCACTATCTAGCATCTGCATGGTAGACAGCATTTTCATCACTGGGAAACTCTTGAAACTCTACATTTTCAAGTACACAAACATTGTTTGCTGAATCTTTCCATCTTGTGCAAATATAAAGGAAGTACTTATAGTTCATGCGATTCAAAAGGGGTACCAGATTTTTCTGAGTTTGCAAATTAGAAAGGCTCTATGAGAAATAATCCTATAAGAGAAGAAAAACCTCCCTGTCAAAGAGAAACTCATCTAGAATAACTATGACATTTTTTTTCTATACTATGTTCACAGTTAGAGAGCCTTTCCAATTTGAAAAGTTGGACGTTTGATAGAAGATGGAAAATTATATTACATCAAGGCACAGTCAGTATGCTTAGTAATTAATGATTTGTTTCTTAGGAAGAAGGTTTTGGACTTATAAAAGGATATCTCACACTAATTATACTTATTATAATCTATAACCTGAAATGATTTTTAGTAATCCTAAATAGAGATTCAAGAAACTATATCAGTATTAATATTATAATAATGTTCAGAATATTAATATAAACTACTGGCATAGTTTGACCTCTTGTTTTCTGATTTCAACTATACAGACCACAATCCAAACTCTGCAAGGCTGGCAATGCCTCCTTTCAAAAAGCCCAAAATCTTAAACTGTACAGTTGGCCACATTGGTAGTCAACCCTCCATTCCAAGATCTGAATCATTCCCTCATATAGAGACATGTAATAGTGAAGCTGCTTCAGATTCAGCATCACTTGGTAAAGCCTACCTATCTATTGATCATATATCAGGTAACAGGACTCCATATATCTAGTTGATCTATTGGTAAACACTAAATTGAAGATATAGAAATAGTTCTACTGCTAGCCAAGATACTATCTTGTCAAACTCTATAGAGATAGAGGAAAAGAAGAAAGAGTGAAGAATTGCTGAATAAGACTTAAAGCATGTTTGTTGATCATGAGAGTAACCAAGATCAGTATTTTCAATTAATAATAAATTCATAATAATAGTTAACAAGTTAAATAATTGTATTTATTTAATATAGATGGAGAAGAAGAGAATAAAACAAAGGATATAGAAAGTCAACTTCAAATCTATATAGAGCAAGGCTTGAAGGATTGGCCTCATATAGTCAAAGTGGCTCAAGATAAGGTGAAAATGATTATTCTTACATCAGATAAGAGTTCCTTTTTATAATAGTGTAGAACATATTAAATTTGAAAAGGAATACTAAGATTTAATATAATGAATATATAGCAATCCGAGATCTAAGAAAGTTTCTTAAATCAAAAAGGTGTAAGCTTAAGAGAGTCACCTGTAAACATTACCAACAAGTCCTTGCATTCCTTCACTTTCCGAAAATACGTTTATCAAAGCCCATTTGATGGAAGTCCTGCATGGAAAGTGCTTAGATCATCACTACCTCATTAGTCAAAGTTCAGAAAGTTGCGCTACATATCATTTGCAATGAAAAGAAGTAGATTTAGTACAGAGCAATTAAAAGGCAGATGCCATCTCAGTGAGCTAGTATATTATCTCATTTAAGTGAAGAGAGAACTCAGTTGACTATGAGAGAGTTCATCATCAATACTGAAGATGGGGTTACCTCACATCAAGTGGTACAAGCTATAACCAAATATTGATCAACTGGAAATATAGTCCTTTTAGAAGAACTGACCAATCAAGTAATACTATCTCAGATCTTACATGTAATTTCTATTGCTATATTACTATTACGACCAGGTTCAACAGAGATTCAAAAAGGCTTAACCAGTAGAACTGCCCCCTCCCCCTGACTGAATAAAATAGAGTACAAGTAGAAGGAAGGCAAAAAGAGTGTCTATAAAGATGGGCATAAGCGTTTAGATATTATTTCATATAAGCAAAAAGAGTTTCCACTAGCTTTAGAGCAGCTAAAGTCATATCTGGTGTAGTGGAGTTTGAATGAGGATAGAAATCCTGCTATGATATGGTCAGAGAATCTCCCAGTTAGACAATGACCAATTATACTAGTAACCTATAATAAGTTTAACGTTAATGCTAATGATAAAAGAAGTTATGTATAGATGAGAGATAGTGAGCCTCCAATTTGGAAGAAAAGTCATGAGAAAGGCATTATGGTCTCTCACTTTGTTACTCCTAGCAGGCACCTTAAAGCACCAGAGTCATTATCAGTTGAGTTTATACCAACTTTTAGTTTATCCTTAGAGGAAAACCTTCGATACAGTCCCTATACAGCAATGATGTAGATTGAATATAGTGGAGAGAACTGGTGAACTGGGGAAGATTTAGTCCAACAAGTTGTCAAAGTTGCAATTCCTATCTTTGAGGCTACATTTCCAGAATTCCAGGCCCTTTTCCTCTTTGACAATGCAACAAGTCATGCAGCCTTTGCTGAAAATGCACTAAGAGCCAAAAAGATAGATTTACATCCTGGTGGAGCATAGAGCAGGCTATCTTCTGGTATTAATCCTCTAACGAAAACTAGTCAAAGTATGATTGATCAAAATGCTGAGCCCAAAGGACTCAAGTAGATATTAGAAGAGAGAGGACTATAGTGAAGAGGACTGCGGCTTCAATGCAGAAAATCTGGAACTACCAAGCTTCTGAAAACTTGTCTTCTTAGTGGCCAATACTGTACAAGAGCAATAATTGCTGATCAACACCACTTTTGTAGTCAGAAGTATCAGCTGCAGGAGAAAATTAAGATACTAAACCACCAGGTTCTGTTCTATCCAAAGTTCTATTGTAAACTTAACTTTATAGAATATGTATCAAGAGCAGATAAACATTATACATCAAACAACTGTGGATTCAATATCAAGAGCCTATAACATCTGATTCCTTTGGCTTTAAACTCAGTTTCTGATAAACTTATCAGGAAATTTGCCCAAAGAGCAGAGTGAATTATGGATACATATTATCAAGGTATTCTGTATAGTACACCAGAATTTCAAGCATCTGTACTGCATAGATATAAAAGTTATAGACAGATTACTGATATAATAGAAATAGAATAATATATTCAGGTTATCAATATTTATTAAATTTCTTTATAGTTTATATTAGTGTTATGTGGGTGCATTTAAGGGAAAAGGATAACAATTGCCAACAACCACAAAACTGGGTGAATGATCCTAAGGCTAGAGTATATGGTAGAGTATCTTCCTAGCTTCTTGAAATATATTTAATTTTAAAATTTGAGCAATGGTGGGTCTGTAATGATTATTTTTGTAATTATGGCAAAATATTTTTTTTACATAGAATGATAGCCTACCTCAAGATCTACCTGCCTGCAAGTTTTGAAATATTTTTAAGAATACAATCTGTTGTTGTTAAAAAGTATAGCAAAATATTAATGTACATTGCATAGTTTCCAGACATTATTAACCTGTTGTAAGAGAAGCAAATGCAACCAAGCTTGAGATGAAATATTGGTATACAATTGCATATTTAATATTAGAGCTAGATTGAATAATTAGATCAGGGTTAAGGTACTAGTAGTAGTATACTATATTGCCACCTTATTAAATTTTTTAAGAAACCTATCTATTGATATGTTCTTAGGATTTCTTCAAAAACCATCATCAATTTCCCTTATTGCAAATTACACTTTTCACCTTTTACCTACTTTAAACTATTCTTCTTTTATAATTATTTTACAATGAGCATGGACATTGATCCTAGGATTGATTCTTCAGACTTTAATTCTGATAGCTCTCTATCAGAGTCTGAGAGTAGTGTTGCAAATACTCAAACTTTGTTTGGTACTGGTAAGTATAAATTGATAATTCTTTGTATTTAAATAGTGGAGATTCTAAAATCAGTTTTTTTTTGCAATAGAAAGTGAAAATGAGGAGCTAGTAGAGATAGCTGAGTGGCACTTAGAATCACTCCTGCAGGCTTGTTCCTGCTCACAAGAATGTATAGATAAAGCTGAACCAGAATCTTGGAAAAGATGGCTGCTGCATCATGATAAGTTATCAAGAAAGGAGAAGCAAATTATGATAACATATCTCTTATCCCCTCAATTATCAAGCAATACAACCATCTTGAATGATTGGGAAATACAACATCAAGATCATCGCAAGCGTAAGGGTAATCACAGAAATATCAAGTATGTTCTACCCTTCGTTGAAAAAGTTTGTAGAGATGTTTTTACTACCTTTTGGAACATATCCTTGAAAAGCCTGTATGCCTTAATTTACCATCTATATGCAACACAAATGCCTATTCCCAAACAGTATGGCAATTATGGTCATGCACCTCCTAACCAAATATCCAAGGAAGTAATTACTGACGTAGAAGAATACCTCTTAAGCTTAAAAGAGGAAGAGGGTGAAGCAATTGCTACCCAAACCTATAAGCAAAAGCTGACAGATAGGAGAATTAAAACCTATATGGAGTTAGAGAATATTGTCTATCTCTCCTCCCATTTATCCTATAACTTTCTATTTCAAAACTATTTTAAGGAAAGAGAATATTCTGAGGATGAAGCTCCTCTTTCATTTTCTAAGTTTTACCAGGTATGGAAGTCCCATCCCAGTTTACGCTTTATGAAAATGCATAAAGCATCCAAAAATGTCAGTGATGAATGTACAGTTTTGCGAAATCTACCAAAGGGACAAAAAAGAGTGCAATCATTGTTTCCTGAGGAATCTGGATCCAATAATTCTTCAATTGTAAGTTCTGAGGTAAGTGAAAAGGAGAAACAGTTGTAAACACATAAACAAGAGTACAGAGCATGTTGTACTGCATATGAGTCTGATATTGAAGAGGCCAAGGCCTTTGAATTTGAGACAAGTACATTTTCCTTTGACTTTCAGCAAGTTGTTGAAATACCAAAAGTACCACAGCAGCTATCACAGTGGTACTATTGGTCTCCTTTCAAGTTGTATGTTTTTGGTATTGTCAATGATGCCATTGATCAACATTATCATACAATGGTTGCAGAGGCACAGCAGGGCAAAGGAGCTAACCAAGTTGTATCAATTTAACATTGTTTTTTAACTTCTATTCACAAGCTTACACCAAAGATTAATCTCTGGGCAGATAACTGTGGAGACCAGAATAAGAATAAAACAATGTTATAATATCTGTCTTGGCTTCTAGCAACACAGGATATACAAGAAATTGTCTTAAGCTTTCAAATAAAAGGTCATACACGAAATAGTGTAGACAGAGGATTTGGAACTATGAAGCAAAAAGCCAATCGAAATGAGGTATGGACTCCAGAGATGTATGCAGCACTTGTTGATACTACTGATAAAGTAGGTAAGATGAAAGCTGTTCGATTCTTTGATGATCCTGCTGGTACAATGTTTCGAGATTGGGAGACCACCTTGAACTCATACTTAAAAGCATTAAAAGGAATTCAAAGTTATCACTTGTTCCACTTTGCTGCTATAACTACAGGTATTGTAGAAGTCAAAAGACTGCCACAGGATCAGTGGATAAAGATTAATCTAAGGAAAAGAGATTTTCTTCTGGCTAACTTCTTAGGTATTAAACCATGTGGGCTCATGGGTACTGGCTTGAATCCTGAGAAGCAGTATGATCTCTGAAGCAAATATTCCTCTTATGTTCCTTCCCAATATCAAGATTCTTGGTATTACTTTAAGCCTGCTAAAGCACTGGTTTCGGCTGTTTGTGGGAAGAAAAATACAAGAGCAGTAAATGCGAAAGATACAAGACAAGGACTAACTAAAAATTTAGATCAAGGAGAAAGTAGCCAGGTACAAGAATCACTAATTACACCTCCAGCCAAACGGGGATGTGGCTGCCCTCCTGGTTCTAAAAATAAGCATAAAGCAGTAGATCAAAGTTAATAAATCTATTAATTCTACTTACTCAGCTATTATAACTTTCCTCAATATATATTAATTTTTGAATTTTCAATTAAAATCTATTAATCAAATTATAATTTAAAATATTTTACATAGAATTATAGAAACAATAATAAGTATTATCTATCTTCTATTTTTATACTATTTAATTTACTGGTTGTTGAGTTGTTTCAATTTCTTTATCAAAACACATTTTTCCCTTTTTCTCAAGAAGGCTTTGGTTGCCATGCAAACTAAAAGTGAGTATAACTCAAAACACCTAAAAAGCGATTGTACTCTTTTTCCCATAACAATACTCATGTATAATACTCTCTAACTGTAATTATAATCCAATCGTTTTCCAACTATAATGATATTATCACTCAAACCCTTTACCCCAAACCTAAGTGAGATCTCGTCTTGGCATTGAAATTTGCACAGCTACATGTAACACTTTACTTTCAGCCTGATGTACCTTTTGAATGGCACGAACCATATCAAGACTGCATCTAGCCAATATATTTTGTATGATTGCACCCTTATGGTTCCGATATGAAGTCTGATATTGACTTAAAACATGAGCCAACACACGTGTGCTATTGATTGCTCCTCAAATGCTCTTAAAATAAGATATTTTTTCCTAGTCTTTGTGAATTTGAACTGGGACATTATCAGTTGAAGGATGAATAAAGGTCTCATATAAAGGGAGTAGAGCCTGTAAAACTTAGTGAAAGTAACTGGCCAATTATTAGCATATTGTATATTAAATTTCATTATTATACAATATAAAATTGACTTACCATAAGACTATATCTCCACTATATTGAAATAGCTCTCATGCCTCTCGGTTTGTTGCATCATAGCCTACTATCTATAAAAACATTATAAGCTACTCCTCAATTAATACATTGCATGTTGTCTTCAGGAGTTTACATTCAATACCCCAGTCATAAAGATCTAACAATATTATGATAGGCATTCAAATAAGATCAAGAATATGACAGAGATAGGCATGAAGAATTCCTTTAGCATATTGGCAACCAGAGCAGATTGTAGTATGTATTGGCTGGTTTGAAAGAAATAAATGAACATAAATTGCAGTACTAATAGTAATTTGAATCTATCTTGGAACAATTGTGTTAATTATCAAAATTGTGTTGTTTGTTTTCCTTGAATAGTTGTGGATATTCAGTAGTATTAAAAAAGAGCAAACTATATATGCTAATAGAAATTAATTTATTAAATGATGATTTTTTCTCCAATTTTACAAAAGTGTTCATGAGGCTTTCCTATAAGGCAACTATATTATTATATGTGTTTTCGAACAGAAAGGCAACTATTCTGTAATGGCTGTTGTAGAACAGAAGGGTTCTGCTAATCACTAGTTCTGTTCACAATTTTTGAAATGAAAGTGGAATGGTCATTTGTTTAGGGAAACACAATAGAACAATTCTAACCGAACAGGCTCTTAACCTTTTCAGGACCACCAGGTGTTAAAGCAATATCAGAGTACTAAATTAAAGTCTTTTCTCCAATTCACCCCAAACATGTTCAATAGAAGTAAGGTCAGGTCAACAGGAGTAGTGTTTAGGTAATTTAATATTATTTTCATTAAACCAATCTAGCACTGCCTGAATGGTATAGACAGTGCAATTCTCTTGCTTGAAGATAGGATGACTGAGGATGTCACAAACTTGGATTAGGGCCAAGATAAGGCAGGTTTCTAGCAACCAAAAATACACCTACTGGTTAACTGACTTTACAACAAAATACATAAAGATTTCTCAGTTTCTACTCTAGAAACATGCTCAGACTATTTAAGAAATACCCTTTCCCTTTTCTACCCCTCTTATACAGTCAGAATACCACTTTTCAGAGGCAGAACTAAAGACCCATTTTTGTTGAAGATTGTGACTTCTTTCAACTGAGTATTTATCACTCCAAATTCCTCCTTCAAAATCCTCTGCAGTCCAAGTCTTGTGTACTTTAGTCCAGACTAGTCTCCTTTAAATATGGTTAGGAGTAAGTTTTGCTATTTTCTTAGCTAGCTACTTCTTAATACCACTCTCTCTTCAAGCCCAGTCTATAGTAGAAACTGAGACATTAGAAGCTAATATTTTCTGCAGCTTCTTCCTATTCCAATTCCTGTGGACCCTTGCCTTCGAGACTAGTAATCACTTGCTCTTTGGGAGAGTAGTTGTGGTAGACCAGAGTGGAGAAGGTTGTTGATAGAACCCCACTTTAATGATTGAGCAAGGAAATTTCTGACAGTTGATCAAGGCTGACCAACTATCTAGCTAATAGTTGTAATTTTTTGAAAAATCTGAAAAAAGGCAAAAATCATGCCTTCCTCAACTGGGTTAAGCTCTTTGCGTGATGTCTTGGATGCCATGGTTGATGCTGCTGTGAAAGTTCAGTCAGTCTCCTTAGGGGATCAGTTGTATTGTCTTTGCTTATCTACTATTCTCACCAAGACTTTTGCTTAGGTACTTTACTATGGGGGTATCATAGTCAAGTATGGGTCATGATTGTCCGCGAACTGCCGGTGCTACCCGCTAACAATTGACAAGGCCCTCGTCGGGTTCTAGAAGACGGGAATCGGGAACGGATTGGCATTGGCGCTTTGTGACCACATTGCCCATTTGGCCGCGTGAGCGAGATTGAAGGGAGGGGTATATGTGAAGGGGAGACTTTTATAAAACTAAAGAAGTCCGTTTTGGATAATATCATGGTCCAACAGACTAACACTTGGTTCATATTCCCCCCCCNTATGGACTTTCCCGGGCGGTCTGGGTTCGAGTCACCTCATGACTGGTGGCCCCCAGAGGAACTTGGGTCCGAGGGAAGGACGCGAACCTTTTTGCTCCCGGTGGTTCCCAGGGTGTCTGCATTATTTTTTATTTTTTATTTTTTTTCGGACTGAAGGGGTTAACTAGTTGGGACTTGTATCATATCATACTTCGTGATATGATATGATATTTGTTGTGTTATTTTCGCTGGGGATTTATATAACATATGCTGCGGTGGGGGATGCAGGGTCTAGGCTATGGGCCCAGTACCCAGTTTGAACAGTATCATACGATAGATAGCTTCCACCCTTTAGAGCTGTTATTCACAATGTATCACTCGAGTTATTGCCAGATTTTCTAAAGAAATTTATAACGCAATACCACGCATTGAAGGACTTCCCATAGGAATCTGGAATGAGTCTAGAAGTGGCCTTGGAATATTTTCACGCTAAAATCTAGCAAATCAACTCCCAGATTCTAAGTTCTCTAAAAAATATAAACTACTACCCACTCTTCCTCCCGCCCCACCCGGTTCATATTTGAAAGGCCCAAAAATCTTGAAACTTGTATGTGGTTGGTCAACTGGCCCCATGGTCACGATTCTCAACACATTGGGCCTTATTTCCCGATACACAAAGTGGAGAGCCGAAAAAATACCGTGGGAACATGAAAAATCATTTCCTACTCGTGTCTATCAGGCTTCACAAAGTGAGATCTCGCTCCACAGCAACGATCCTAATCCAGAAATTTAATTCGGAAATAGTTTTTTTTTTTCCCTTCTACTACCGGAACGGTCCGCGATCCAGGTTTTTGCTCAAAAAAAAGGGGGGGGGGGATTCCTCCTAAATTACTGCCCAAATTCCGTCTTGACCACTCTCGGCCAAACTTACACTTTTTATTCTTCCATTATCATTGATATATCTCGGGGGTGAATTTTTTTTTTCCCCCTCCGCACTTAAGGGGATCCATGCCGTTACCGCTCAGTTATCTATATGTACCGTTTCTCTTTCCTTAGGGACGTATGATACCCACTCTTATAATGCGATCAATAAACAATAACAAATGGTTGACTCTTAACCTCGGTAAAAAAATAAAATAAAAAAAAGAGACTCCGAATCCGCCTTCCGGCGGGATTAGTTTTTTTGATCCCGAGGTAACCTAGTGTGTTACCCGGAATACCTAACTGGGGCCGTGGTTGGGATATAAAGAACCAATTAATCCACGTGCACGGAATGAAGTTTTGTCAAGCAATCCAGCGTTTGGGGGCGGAAGAAGACAGATACTGTCCTGTGGGGACTGGGGGATTGGAGATCTTGGCCTTGAGAAGATTGCTGGGAAAAACCAGAGCTGCTACAGGGTGGTGTGATCAGGGACCGGGCGATATACCAAATGGCGAGTGCTGCGATCGGCGGGGTGGAAGAAAGAGAGGACAGAGGGGGGGGAGAATAGATTCCCTAGGTCCTTTGATTCTGGAAAACAATTGCAAATCCGGAATACCATAAAGACTCCCCAGTGCAAAATGTCCGAACCCGTCCGAGGGTAGCCATTCATCATCAAAACTACCTTTTCACTATTGATCCCCTTGCAAATTTTCGGTATTTTCCCCAAAAAGGACAGGTGTGAGTAGTAGTAGCTGATACTGATGCAACATGTGTATACGGCCCACTCAATACTGTAAGATAACAGTTGTAGAAAAGCCCTGGCGCAAAAAAAAAAAAACACTACAAGGTTGGCGCCTTATGCACCTTAAAGGAGGAAGTAGATAGACCGCGATCGCTTTCCCGTTATTATACCCTTTGGAACTCCCTGCACAGGCATTGTGCAGTTCGCAAAGAAGGGTACATGATATCAATGGGCATCAATCGGGGCCCAACCACTCCATGGTGGCGTATTTTGTGCCCCCACGAGAAACCACCCGCGTCATTGCTCGCAGTGAATAGCCTTGTTTGCTCAGGCACTGTACTCAGAGAGGGCAGATATGAGTGTCGGGCGCGGTCCCCTGGACGATGTTGGGGTGGATTAAAAATGATTTGATACTCTCCTCACTCTTCCGTTAGATGTCCGTCAGTTTATGAGCGTTTGTGGCTGTTCTCGGCTGCCGAGCTGGAGGAATAAGGTACAGTATATGATGACCCCTCCTCTTTTTTCATTGCCGAAATTGCTGTCAGCCGTGATGCATACCTCCTCTTACCATCGGGATTTTGCCATTAGCAAACAGTGGTTGTTCGTGGACGTTATGTGTGTCACCAGGCGGTAAGGCAATGAGTGATAGGATAGGTAATCGTTTCAAAGCCGGTGCTAAAGACTATCCAGGTAAATAGTAAAATAGGAAGCTTCGCTCTGGAGCGCAACCCCCTCTGACATTTTTAACAATGATTCATGGGATCTTGCTTCTCAGAGAGGATAATTTCTGCAACTTTTGCTGCCTGTGAGTTCTATACTAAGGCCCTAGTTTCCCAAAGCAATGCCATGATTCTGATATCATATATCCTTATTCACGAATCGCGCAATGCCGGGTGGCGGAACTCCAAGAGATTTCGGTTGGAGGGTTGTGTCTTGATCTCTTCCCCTTTCAAGCATGACTAGCATCAACCCTGTGGCACTGTTTCGAATGTTAGGATACAGATGCTCAGACATCTTCTGCAGAAGCTTGAGCTTATCCGGAACTGTGGTAGCGCCCAATGAGTCCTGCTTCTTTTACTCGGAATTAGTAACTATTCATGCATGATCGGTTTGGTGGCAAATGGGCACCTTCAGGACTATCCAGATGTGTTATTATGGCACTCGAGAGTCGAGAGTCTGTATTACCCCCCCCAGAACTTACGATTGCTGTTACAAGCCAGAGGAGGACGAAAGAAGAAAAATTCTTTTTAATAATAATTCTTATTTCTCTTTTTCTTCTACTACCCCGCTGATCGCGGACCTCACCCCTTTGATAAGGGTATGGTCTAGAATCCGATTCTGCCACCTCGTAGCAGCACTGAGTTTGCCCCCAAACCCTCTTGAGTAAGGCTAAGGTCCTCAATCTCCCAGTTTCCATAAGACAGGCTTTCTTAATTCGACTACCCTACCTGTTAGATCATTCAATAATAACTCCCACTGAGGAGGGTCAAACTCCTGGGCTCCTGCTAATTGCACCGGAGCTAATTGGTTCTTGTCATCTTAACCACTGCACCAGCTAGGTATTTCGTGTAGTGTCACTGTAGGAACAAATAGTTATCCTGCTGCAGAGGGATTTGGACAGCCTTAACCCGAGGTTAATCATGATAATACATTATTATTAAACATTGAAGGCGCTATAGGAGATATATCCTAGAGGAAGGGGAAGTTGTGGACACTGATAGCTAACAACAACCTTCTTTGGTGTGAAATAATTGTGGCCGGATTATCAGTGATCAAAAAGAGCAGGTTTGGCTATGGGAAGCACAGGCCCTGGGGGAGGAGGCTAGGGGGATTACAGATATGCAGCCAAAGGCGGCCAGACATCCGCGCACTAACAATCTCATAACAGGGTATGTACTCCACCCAACTCCCAAGTCGGACGTCATGAATTTAAAGATGGGTTAAAAGAGGATTACATGATAGTCGAGTGACAAACTGTGAATATACTTCCTGTAGGCGGAAAACGAAAGCAATTGCCAAAGCTTGGGCTCTGTGAGCCGCGCACCCCATGATGGCCAGCACATCTGATATGGATAATAATTCAATAGGAGGTTAGTGATTGCCAGAGACCCTGAATGATGAAGAGTCCTGAACGAGGTGAAGGGTTTGTGATGAAAGATGCAAGAAGCCTTTTCGGAAATTTTGGGGACTTAATTGAAGTAGGAAAGCTAAGATTGTATCATTTAAAGCCTTCGTTCAACTTTACCGGATCGAAAAGTTTCGCATAGTCGTATCTAGGCTCTCGTCTAAAGTCTAGATTCATCACATTTGCTCAGAAAAGACGTGGTCTTGGGCCTTGGGGAGCCAAGGTCGCCCGGCCCAAATTATTGTCGCCGAGCAACAGTTCCGGCGGTGTTTGTTGTGTCTTTTCAGCAACTATGCCACCATCCTGAATGATAATGATATTCCAGGACTTTTTTGTCCCGAGAGGCCAGAGAGGGCTTGCGCTGCTAGCCTAGGATGGTGGATAGGCTACTTTTGAACAGCAGAGGGGAATACTGCTGAGTGGAAGATAATATTTCCTAAAACACTTCATCCCGCCCAGAGGCGCAAGCAAAATGTCATGTGCCGAAGGTCCCAAGGCTCGTGCTACAGTTGAACCCGGCTCCAATGCGCTCGCAGAGCTCCTTCTCTACACCAAAACTTTGTACAATTCTACTGAAGATGAGTTCACACACGAGATCTTTGAATACCGGTGTTATTTCGTCTTTATCAATTCACAAGCAAGGATTTACCAAATTAACTACGATATCGTACCCAGGAAATTTGTTCTGGACACTCACTCGATCATTCCTCTAATATATAATGTGTGGGTTGCTCGCTACTGACCTCTAGCGATCACAGCTTACTCTCTGTCCATGGCATTATTGCCGACGCCATTAGCGTATCCCATATAAGCTTGCTCTCTACAAGCACCCGTTATCCCAGAATCGGCCTTTCCTCTCGCTACCTCTTCTTTCCTTTCCCTTTCCTTTATTTCTCCCTCTCCCCTCCCTCCCTGAGGGACCTGCTTTTCTCAAGAACCGTCCTGTGTGGCTGGTTCGAGAGTATCCATCTTTCTATCCCCCAAATTCAGTTAGCCAAACCTCCCTCAAGCTCCCTTGTCCTAACTATTAAGTCTACTGTGTACACAATAGACAGCCCACGATAGTTGCTCCTAGCGCCCACCTAAATCCCTGTGAGCCAAGGGTGAGTGATCTCTGATGAGCAAGAACGGGAAGGAGGGTGACACAGAGCCCTTACGAGCTCAGCCCTGGCCCTACAACGAAACCACATAATACCAAAGCGAATTTCTCGTACCCAACGATAAGCCATGAATCTACCATGACTATTTCATTCACTCACAAGAGTCAAGGCTAATCTCCATCGAGCGAGAGTTGCGAACCGCCCACACTGCTTGGCCGTGATGAGGGACGTCGAAGCGCATCGGATCCAGCCCACGGCCCGTACCACCATTAAAGTACCGCGATGCGTGTCCCGCCGGTTGAATAGCATAGCTTAACCGGATTCTCCCGGAGAGCAAATCGCGTATCTCCTTTTCAATCGCCGCATCTGAATCCACCGAACTAGCGAAGGGACGTGACGATATCACGGGAATCTGGACACATCTGGGTTCTCGCCGTAAGGGTACTTTACATTGCATAGCATTTCGGAATACGAAGTACCCATCCACGCTAACAGTACCCGTATGGATTTCTCGAGATGTCTTACCCCACAATACGAGGTTATCGAGCCCTCGGTCCAAATACGAGATCATCCTCTATGATTCGCCCGACACCGGTGAGTGATAATGCATGAACTTTGGCCTTAGGTCCCACTAGGAGGAGCCCCCAGTCTAACCTCTCTCGCTCACTCGGCTCCCAGCCGCTCGCGATTCGCTAGCCTCCTTCTCCCACACGCTGCACCACCAGCAGTAGAGTGGGCACACTTCATACTGTACCAATTCAGCACCAAACTCCAGCTGACACACCCCCACCCCAGCCCCAGAAAATCCCGAGCCAGTGGAATTTTCGAATAAACACCCAGCCAGTCTACTGCCACCAATACAACCTCCCCCTCCCCCCACCCTCTTTCTTCCCCCCTCCTACCACACCAACACAGCATACCATTCGAAGCGTGAAAACTACCGTAGGACTGGCGGAACCCCGCTCTCAGCATTGAAAGGATAAAGCGAACAACCACCCCCCCTCCCCTCCTGTCTTAACTCCGGCTTGCTGGCCATTCCAATTGTCTACATTGCGGGCAGGTCGGGCCTACGTTGATGTGAAAAATAAAATAAAGCAGGATCCAAAGAATATTTCATGATGTTGTCACATGCGAGCTGAAGTTTTGGATAGAGCACTAAATGCAATCCATCGAATCGTTGTTTTGCTTTTCCCCCCTTCCTTGTTGTCAAGAGGGTGGATGATTTGCTCGACAAGTGAGCGGTATAGTATGTATGTGTGGGCGTGATATGATATCTTTGGATCGGTCTTATAATGTTGTAAGCCGGGCGTCCGGTGCGTTTGCCAAACCCCTTTCATTACAAAGAGGAAACACGACCAAAGGTGGAAGTATGCATGTCTCTTGTTTGGTTGTCCAATTATTTGTATCCTGATCCTTTTAGGAAAGGGTATAAAGGAATTCGCTGTTCATCGTGGTGCAAATTAGTATCATATTAGTCCGATAACTCTCCACCTCCCCGCCCTCCTACTTTATTTCAACTCTACCCCTCCATCATCCCATCTACGGAGCAATACTAGATGAACAAGTGTTTTTGACAAAAGAGCCCGACTCTCCTCCCCCCTTCTACGTGGGGTGTATTGCATTGTTTCAGAACGAGTCATGAAGAGAAGAGAGAGACAACGGAGCCATTGCGATGGTGATCATAACGATCATAATCTATAAAGAAACACTGGAGTCATAGGTTACAGATATCTTTCAAATTTCAGACATCCTACATTTTTTAACCTATTTTTCGTTTCTTTTTCCTTGTCTGCCTTCGATACTTCCCCCCCCCTCCTTTCCCCCCTCACCAGTTTTCTTTGAATGATACCGTAACGGGTTACTTGTACGAGCAGAGTACCTGCGCACACGAACAAGGTATCGTGCCGGTATTTGTTTTTGTATTGTCCACAATCACATCAAAAAAGCACTGTCTTTCCCACCTCGACCTCCCAAGAGGAAAAAAGGAAAGAAAAAAAAAACGCCCATTCCATCAGATTGCTCACCTGTTTGCTTCCCCACCCATGGTGACTCACTGTGCAGCTTGCTACCCCCGTGCTACTTCACTAACTCTCTGGTAACACAGAGCCTTGCAGAGGTATATAAAAATAACCCATGGGATGTCATGTCCCCTCGTACCTCGTGGGGAAGCCCCGGCACGAGAAGCGCAAACGCGGAGGGGAGGGGAGGTCCACAGCAACCTATCATATCATAAACGTAAGGGAGTGCTTGTGCTCGTGTGCCTCCTGACCTGACGCCTCTCTCCTTGGTTACGGCAAGCTCGCGATATTCACAAGTACCAGTACGGCGCTGTACTCGTACTGAGTGCACATGCCAAATGAGGGTAGCACCCACAGTACCACCCCATCCTATGACAATCCACTGTGAACCCGCCACTGTAGCACCATCCAGTGTCTGATATACCACGCACACAAGTGCGAAAGCCCCGTGAAAACGGAACCAAAACGGAGAGATATTGAAAAAGCAAAACAACAGCACTCCCGAAGAGCCTCCCTTGGGGAATTGTAGATCCTGGATTTTTTTTTTTTTTTTTCCTGAGAAGTGGATTTACGGTTTGCAGATTCAGGCATACATACCCAGGTGTTCTTTTCGGTTCCATATTAGCCGCCTTGCAAGCCTGAGGAATTTGTATATTCTCCTTTGCGATGTCGACGTTTCTGCAGGTTGGATTGGATATTGGATACGGTGTTGAGTTTGGAGAGTTGGGGGGGNGGGGGGGAGGGGGAAGGTTTGGTGGGTTGACTGATTGCTTCGCCACTGTGCTTTGTGCTTGGCATAGGTGTTCTAACTTCAACAGGACGATGGATGAATGGATGTATCTTGAAGCGGGAATGGGGCGGGAGAAAGCTTCCTGGAGACCTCGATGAAGGCAATTCGGGGTACCGGAGATATCGGTCAAGAGCTTGTTTGTCGGTAGTCGCAGTTAACCCTTTAATAATGAATGCCAATATACATTACGCTCTCTGTACCAGGTACTACAGGGCCCGTCCCAGGCAAGAGGTATGATACAAGTATCCGGGGGCAGGGATTAGACAAAATTCATGGCCAATCATCCGTGCGCATCTGCACGCACGAACAAAGATTACAGTACCGGTACTCGAGTACGAGTACTGTGCTCGAGTACTGGTATACCCTCGGTGCTCGGGTGCCTCTCGCCTTGAGACGGGTGTTCCGAGTGGCTGGCTTGCACCAGCGAACAAGGGGCGCAATCTACAGGTACGATATGGTATGATACCGCTATCACCCACCGTTACCCTACCGCTTCACCCCCTTCCCCCAAGCAAACAAAGTTTCTCCCGGCGCGGATCCCCTCATCTTCCCGCCCGGCAACCAAGAAGCGTGAAATCCTCCCTGCCCAACCGACCAACCATCCATCCACCATCTGTCTCCGGGCCCGAGAAGAAAGCAACACACCACCACAACCCAAAGCTCCGTCCCCCTCCACAACACTCTCTCTCGCCAACTCGTTTCCGAAATCCATTTTCCCGCGTTATTGCAGATTTCCTTTCTTTTTTCCTTTACAGAGCTTTCTGTTCAATCGGCACTTGGCAAGCCACTAAACTCGAGAATTTGCGGCATACCTGATTCTTCAGAACGAAACTTTCAGTGCGGCCCCCGGCGAACGCTACACTGTGCTGGCATTAAGCAATCAAGCGCTGAACCCCCCTCTCCGGGAGCCCTAGGCTCTCTTTTGCAACCTTACGGGGGTTTACAAACACACCGACTGAAGGCTCTTTCTTTTTTTCCACCAGTATTATAATTGGGGTTTCTTTTCCCCAATTGATCAGTCGTACAACGAACGAACGAACACGCCCCCTTTTTCGTCCAGCCTAGCCGAAAAGAACAAAAAAAAAAGAAAAAGAAACCCCCCGTCTGCCACCACACCTTACACCTCCAGCTTAGGCAATAGTTTCGACGAATCTCACTCATTCTACACCCCCATCTATACACGCTACCAAGACGAACGGACGAAACCGAGTAAAGCAAGCGATGTCCTCCTCCTCCTCATCACTCACCAAACTTCTCCGGCGGAAACGATATCAGTATGAAGTCACCTTCTCACTATATATGCTTACCCCGACTGAGAAGATCATCTTCAGTATGTTTGTTTCCTTTTTTTCCTCGTTTTCTTCTGCCTCCCTCCCTCCAATCCTGCACCGTAGATTCGTCCCGGGTTCTAACAGCGATTGGTTGATTGACCCGACAGACTCCTTCTTATTCATATTTCTCTCCATGTTGATCCTCGCAGCGTCCTTGTACCTACCTCATCATATCCATACGATCGCCTCGAGGGCTTGGTTCTACTACGCGGGAGATGAGGAGCTGATTCATCCTCCGGTACTCGCCCCGACAACGAATTGATACTGCTGCTACAGCGGCAAAGAGGGGGAGGGAAGATGAGGAGAGCCTTGCCCTTCCGTGATGTCCTTCTTTGGTCGGACTGGAGGGTAGAGGGGCAATTGCATCGGTAATAGCACCAATTGGGAGGGAAGGTTGAATTGTATAAGGCCGGCGGGTAGGGCATGAAGGTGTTCCTCTTTCTTCTCCCTTCTCCTTTGGGGATCAAGAAAAAAAAATTTAATGCATGCTTGAATACGGGGGTGGGGCGATCACAGTGGGAGGTGGGCCAATGAGCCACCCCATAATTAATGTTTTCAATTCCTGTTTGTTCTTTCTTGGTGGGAGTGATGTTCTGGTCGCTCGCTGGGTCGCTTTTTCCTTTTTTCCCCTTTTTTTGCGTGCATAGCCATTAATGGGGTTGGGTTTCTTTGCTTTTCTTACGACACGATACCAGATCTTTACTGTACGATATATACCGTATCTACCTTACCCAATTTGTACACCCCGAGTATTCGACCCTCTTTCAATACCACGGGCGGCACCGTACAGCCTCTATCCGTTTGTTCGGCTCCTGTGTACTCGTACATATCATACCAGCATGCGGGCTCGTGGTTATGCTTGCACAGCGCACCATATCATACTGGCACATGGCGGGCAAGGCCGCCACCCCAATAAAAGAAGAAAAAAAATACAAATAGGGGTTTTTGTGGATGTAAGCGAAGGATAAAGAGTCAAAAACGCAAATTGCTGGGGTCTCCTCCAAGAGAGGTGTACGAGTACGTTTTCCAGTACAACTAGACTACCCAGTTGCTTGGGCATCGGTATGGAAGATTAACTTATCACTTGATGGCGTTCTTATATAGTAGTTCCTTCGTGACACCCTGTGATCGTTTGGCGAGACCGACACGAATCAGAATTTGCCTAAGGCGAGAGCCGAGGGAGGCTCCGTGCAGGGTCGGCCAGTGTGTTACCGGTCTCCGAGAGGTCAATATCGGTTTCGCCGGGTGAGGCACATCGGTCTTCACCAAGCACCAAGCTAGGGCCACCCCCCCCTTCTACCCCAAATCCTCGTCAATCACATTGTAGTACAGAAAACCCTCAGTTCCCCTCTCAAAACAGCACCATCACATAAAAGCATATCGATTTCAACTGTACTTGTATCCGGCATGAATCATCTGAAAATGAGACACCGTTTTTTTACTGGTAGAGCGGTTATGTAACACAAGCCGTATTTTCAGATACTTGTTGCTGGACACAAGTAACTGTACGTATCCTCGTGACACATTACCTCCCAAATAAACTAACCCTATGAAGCAGCACGGGACGAATCTGCCCCCAATGTTGACTGTATCAGAGATATCATCGTGCTGTGCATAAAATCCCAAATCCCACCCAAACCCTTTTTGCCAAGAGCTCTCAGCACTGCCACCCGGAAGTCCGAATAAGTTATCTTTAGTCCTCCATTCTGCAATTGCACGAAAGCGGAAACCAAGAGCACCCAGTGGTCAGTGTATTGGTTGAAGAATCGGTTTCGCAGAGAACTGTGCGCAGCACGTACCGTAGCAAGTAATTGCAATGACTTCTGTGTCACCGGTCCAGCGTGTCGAGTCCTACTCATTTCTGAATCGTTGGTGTTCTCCAACATCCGGAAACATTCCGCAGAGAATTGGGCAAGAACCGCAGAATGTGAGAGCGAGAACAAGGTAAGGAGGGACTCTTCGCGCTCGTCTAACGCTCTCTGGAGCGAAAGTACGACATTACTACCGATGATTAATATTTCAACTTTGCTCACCGCCTTGGTGCAAACCGGCACCATCACCCGAACCACCGGGTACATTTCTCACCAAAAGAGCGGCGACAAGTGGGGAATGAGAGGGGACTCTTACTTTGCGAGTGTGCAGCCCAGGGCGTTCTGGTCTTGTTTTGAGTCTAGTCCGCCGCATTTGAAGGCACGATTTCTCCAGACCAGGTTACATATGTCCATCAAAAATCCATTGAAATGGTTCACATAATCTCGAGGGTACTCCCCCGCGCCATTGGAGTGACCAGATTGAGCTTGTCGGAGTGAAAGCTCGAATCCGCGCTTATATCTAGATAGATAGTAATCAGTTGGCGAGGCTGCACAGTGGGGCGAGAGAACATCCGAACCTGGATAGTATGCCGCAGATCCTCGATAGGGTCATAACATCACCGGAGAACACGAAGTAGTACACCACTTGATCAGGGGGTAGAACAATACGGAAAAGTCCGTTTTCCCACGGAGGTGCACAAGTGCCTTCATAGAAACATAATATCGCATCGGCTATCAAGTTTGATCCCGGGAAGTTCTAAGATACGAATTGGCATGCATTTAGTGCGTTTTTGGATAGAGCGAAAAATACCGCAAGGCCGGCCAAACAGATTTGGCCCACATGACTTAGAAGATTGCGCAAGGCTAGAGACTCCTCCTGGGAGAACTCGGTTTCTCGGGCTTGGTTTCCGTAGGTGATAGCCCACTGACGGATAAGTTCGGTGTAGAAGGCGACTAACTCTGCTATCGAGGTCTCATCGCGATCTTTGAGCTGGCGATCTACCGGAGCAAAAAAATTGCTGTGCAATTCTGCACAAGAAGTCAGACAATGACCAAGAGGGGGGGCTTTCTAAAACCTACCTTCGAACTCGCGAATAGGAAGGAAGCACAGGAGGCCCAGTAGGGTCTTGATGTGGGAATTCCCGGTCCAGGTCCATAAGTATTTTTTCAGGAAATCCTCAACCGCAGGTAACAAATACTACACAAAGATTTGACTATCAGCCCTCGATACAATCAAGTCCATTGGTTGTATGTAATCTCATCGAACCCTTGCGGAACGCGTGTATGCCAAAACTCGAGAAAGGAACTGCTCCGTTCTATCCGCGCTCCCTAGATTTGACACCGAAGGCGAATGGAGCTCGCCAGACAAACTTGCCGCTAACCAATTATTGATCCTCAGGCTTGCCCCATCTATCGGATCGATTAGTCAAACCGCTGGCCGATATCTCACTGCGGGTGGTGGTAATTGGCACCTGAGGGTTTCAGCGAGATCAATTTCTGGAGCAATGGATCCTCCAGCACAGCCACAAGCTGATTTGGCAACTCGAGTTTATCCAGTTTTTTGACAAAGTCGCCCACGTCCTCAACTTCTTCCAGGGTAACCGAAGCCTATCCGCCGAGTGAACATATTGATATAATTGCGCAAAAGACAACAGCCCTACCTCAACCGCGCGAAATGTGTGAACCTCAGGTATCACAATATGGTTTGTTTTTTGCCTTTTCATGGCTTGGCCGCCAACCTTTCTCACGATCCTAAAAGACTGAGAATCGGATGGACCAGAATAATCGTCGGCATTCGATTCTTGAATTAGAAAAAGCTTTTGCTTCCATTCTATGTTTGGATGCTGGCCGTTCGTGGAATCTCATATCAGTTACATGGGAACAACGAAGAGCGCCCAGCATTGCGGTTTGGGGAGAGTAATAGTTACGGAAAAAATTCCAGCTCTAACAGTAGTGATTTCTCCTACAATCACATCGGGGTAGTAGTCCTTGTAAACCTGGAGTAGACCAAGCAAAGGCTGTTCATTCCCCAGGTTCTGTTTGAGCACCAATCTGCTGACGTCAGCAATGAATCCCAAACACCGAAAGACTGCCATGACATCGCCGAGAATTTAAATGGCAAAACATACAAGGCCTGAATACGGAAAGGCTTGACGTGTTTTCTTCGTGTAAGGGAGGACAAAATATGGCACAAATGACCCCTAAGGATTGTTAGATGAAACCTTCCTTTGCAAATGGCTTTCCCTTTCTCTCATCTTTTATCTTTTTGGAAAACGACCTACCTCAAGGTGATCATATCCAGAAGATTGAATAGAACACCATAGAGCTGCGAAAGAACATCGTAGGATTCCAAAACATCATACACCATCACCAGCCAACGCAACAAGAGAGCCTTTACGAGTCAGTTCGTATTAAGGGGATATGCTATGTATTGGTGCGTGGTACCTGCGTTGCAAGGGAAGGCTTGCTTTGCCCTTGGCCGAGGCTTCCGACTACCTTAACCACAACATTTTCGGTTACCTTTCCCCTCGGAAACAATATCTTGACGATGCTTCCAACGGCAGTCTGGTCGAGATAGCACGGTGCGGTAGCCAAGACATCAATGAGAGCTTCTAGGCTATCATTGGCCAAGCCGCAAACCGTTGCGTGCTGAGATATTGAATCTATCACACCCGCGATCCGATTTTTCGAAAGAGAATTTCGAATCGAAGCAGCTGGGCAGAGTAAGCAGGCTGCGTTATGCGATCTGATTAAGGAACATACCTCCATGAAGCTGGTCAATCAGGTTCTCCATATCCTCGGAAACGGAATTACGCCCTGATTTTACAGGTTAGTGTTTTCTTTTCCCCTAAAAGATAGTGGAAGAAGAAAAACAAAATATAAGTGATCGATGTGCATGATTGTAATCATCAAGCCAGCAAACGAGAACCAAGAAGGATGTCGTTACCTTGGCTTTCAGGTGCTGAAGGCATTGTCTGCTAGGGTTTGTGGGGCGCGATTGCTGACTGATCGGGAAAACCTTTGCTCCGCTAGTATGATACCGGTATTGGTATCGGAGTGCGGGGAGTGGTGGAGGGTGGGGGAGGAAGGGGGGAGGAAGGGAGCCGAGATGGAAATATCGGCTGGCAGGTGCAAAAGCAATCAGGGAGACGACTGAGAAAAAAGTACGGGTTCTCGATCTCGCTCAATGAAGAAGGGTTTCCATTGGCCCTGCTGAAGTGGCTGGATGGTGGTGGTGGTGGAGAGACGCGTCTATTCCGCGCTTGTTCGTCGTCCTTCGGATTGACGTGCCTCATGTCTCACATTAACACCTCTGTGCCAAAGCGCTACCCGAAACGCAATCAATTTGCTGCCATACCGGCAGTTTTCCCGCGCGATGAGCCAGTTGAGATCCCCCTTCCGTACCGCACCCGTACCGTACACCACCGCTACATATGTACTGTACTCGAGCACAAGCATGGTGCCATGAACCAGCCCAGCCGTATGATAATGGCGCCGAAGGTGAACTTTCGGAATTCCAAATACCGTAAAATGCACCGATATCCCTGGGTGCCCCTGCGGTGCGTCAAACTTTCGTAAGCTGCTGGGCAAGGTGTGGAGTGCGAGTACAGTTACCGTCGATGTGATATGTCCTACTCAGTTATGATACCTGTAGGTTGCACAAGCACAAGGTTCGTTAGGGTTACGAACCTTGTCACTCATATCGTATCATATCATACTTTGAACCGGTGAGTGGTGGATTGTGTCACGTGTTCTTACTCCCACTCCGAGCACCCATCTTTGCATTCAATGCTGGGGCGCGGCGGGCGGCTGCGGGTGCCGGTAAGAGTATATCAC
>PYWC01000003.1:2174438-2204929 GCA_003182015.1 Tuber magnatum | reverse complement strand
TTTTTTTTTTTTTTTTTTTGCTCTCTGGCTTCGCTTTAACTGTTTATCTCCGAGAGAGCGTGTCCACAAGCTCTGATTCATTAAATTATTTATTATTATTTTGATCTTCTTGCTACGAATACTTAACCTCATCGCTATCCATCACCCTTACGGTCGGGGCGGGCGCCTCACACCGGCATAACCATTACGGCCACTCCTGCAGTATTGACTCTTTTTAATATCCCGGCACAACTTCCGAGGTTTTTTTTTGGTTACACAGTGCTTGGTTGGGTAGCTGATAAATTTCGGACACGACTTTGCTACAAAACCTGTGTCCTGGAAAGCTAAGAACTCAGAAGCTATCTCCATCTTTTCACCACACTTTTAGAGGGACTTGGGAGCTCTCTGGGTAGAATGACGACGGTTCGTCATCTACTTTTATTCTCTTCTTTTTCTTTTCTATTTTGTTACTGCTGACTGAACTGATTAATCCGTTGCAGGCCAACCCTGAATGTGCCCAACCTCACAAGAGCCCTTCCGGGTCACTACGGCTTGACGATGAAACCCTACGGTATCTGCCAATTACTTCTCCACGAGTTTCGTTTGGGTTCCTGACAGATTATCTAGGTTTGTAGGGCAAATGGTCATGGTAGGATTCGAGGGGCTCACAGTGACCCCCGAAATCCGGATGATGATTGAGAAATATTATGTTGGGGGCGTGCTGTTAACACGGCGCAATATTCGGGGTTAGTGGGTTCTGGTCCTGAAGCTGTGGGGGTTTATGAGAATTTTGGTTATGGCCGATTCTGACAGGTGTACAGATGGTGTTCAATTGGCACGCCTGACACAAGAACTACAGAATATTGCACAATCAACAGGATTTCAGAGGCCCCTCATTATTGGAATAGATCAAGAAAATGGAATGGTACGCTACGATACACCGCCTTGATTGCCCTGCATTGTTGTGGTTCCACCTGCGTCTGTGTTACAGCTCGGCTGATGTGGTACAGATAAGTCGATTAGGCGACGGAATACGAGGTACTCACTTTCCCGGGTCGATGGCTTTAGGAGCAACTAGGTCGCCAAGTCAAGCCTTCGATATTGCCAAAGCCACGGCGAAAGAGTTGGTGGCTGTGGGGATCAACTGGAACTTTGCTCCTCTACTGGATGTGGTCAGTGAATCAAACTCATCTGTTATCGGTGTCAGGGCTTTCGGGGATGATCCGCAGGCAGTGGGGCGGTATGGTGTTGCCTTCGCTGAAGGACTGAGGGCTGGGGGCATCGGCCATTGTGCAAAACACTTCCCTGGCACCGGACAGGTAACAAATAAGGACGGGAGTAGGAGCTCTACTTTCAATTTCAAAACTCGGGATAAGCTAGGCGCGAATGAGTTGATTCCCTTTCGGAGGGCGGTGTCGGCAGGACTGGACAGTGTTATGTTGACCTCCGCCATCTGGGGGGAAAACCTGCAAGGTGATGGGAGAATTACGGTTCCAGCCGATGCAAAGCATATTATTCACGAGGTACTTCGGAGGCAGTTGGGATACGACGGACTCACGGTGTGCGATGTGACAGACATGCCTGGCTATGGGCAGGGGCTCGATGTTGGGGAGGCAGCAATAATAGCCGTTAAGGCTGGTTGTGACATGCTTCAAATATATGACAAGCCCGAAGCCCAAAGAAAAGCAATTGAAGCCGTGTACGAGGCTATTGGGGCTGGGGAGATAGCCACGAGCGATATCTATCGCTCTTCTGGGAGGGCGTTGCAACTAAAAGCGCATTATTTGAGTTGGAGGACTGCTCTTGCAGCTCCAGACCCCCAACGCTTATCTTCTCTCATGCAGGAACATCGGTCGTTGGCGCGGACGGTATACGAAAATTCAATAACGGTGGTTCGAGATGAAAAGTCGTTGCTCCCGTTGTCTTCACATATCAGGAGCACTGATAACATCCTCCTTCTGACCCCGGTTGTAAGACCACTCTATCACCGGGCGCCAGATGAACTTCCAATAGACCCATTTGAGTGTTTGGGTCGAGCCCTTGCTCGACATCATCCGAAAGTTAGGCATGCGCCTTATACGGTGCGGGGTATTACCTCAACACATGTTGCTCTCATAAAACGGGCAGCAGCTGTTATTTTTGTGGCAGCTAATGCGAACCGCCCGAATACCAATTCGCAGCTTGAAACTGCCGGAGCGGTTCACCGTCTCTGTCTGAATAAACCACTAGTGACACTAGCTGCTTGTGATCCCTATGAACTTTTGACTGATAGGACATGTGAGAAGGATCTCAATCTCTATTCTTTTGCTATGACTGATGTCGTGTAGTTGGGACATATATGTGTACCTATGAATATTCTCCGATGGCCCTGGAAACAGCGGCTGCTGTGGTATTTGGCGAACGCCATGCTTCGGGGTCACTCCCCATCACTATACCCGGCACGCCGGCCCTTCGCCAACAGCGTTCGTGGTTTGTTGAGGTATGGGAAAAGAGACGAGACCTTTTTGCCTCAGCAGACTTATGGCGAGATTGCTTAGGGCGGAAATGGCCACTGGACGCAAGCACGCTCAGTGCTTTGCTAGATCGCCCCGGTTATTCGAAACACTTTGTAGTCCGCCGCGCCATGAACAACGAGCTCTTAGGGCTTGTTGCAACCTACACCGTTATGGCCGGTCCTTCCCAACTTGTCGGAAGCCTGGCTTTGTTAATCGTTCGACCTTCCCATCGGTGAGTGTGATATTTAGCATATCTACATCCTCGACTTCTTTACCTTGTGATTTTGCTAAGCATTTTCTCATCTGATGGTGATGTAGGAATTTGGGGATTGGGCTGTCTTTGCATGACGTAGCAGTCCGGCATTTGTCCAAACAACAGGGGATATCATCATTGCAACTTGGAAGTATATTCCCCCGTCTGTTTCCTGGCTTGCCCGTCGATTTACCGAGTGAGGATCTCTCCTGGTTTGCGCATCGGGGCTGGAAGCTAGAAGACAAATTTCTGTACGACCTGTACATGCAGATCGACACATGGTCAGTTCCAGAAGGGGGCATGCCCCCGCTACCTGAAAAAGGGGTCTCCTTCAATTGTTGCAATCCCGATCAATTCGATGCTTTGATTGAGTTTGAAGAGAAGAATTTTGGCACGTATCTCGGTTGGGTGGACAAATATCAGGCATTGAAGGCTACAGATGATATAGCGGATGCCATGATTGCGTATACAAGTCAAGGGATTGTCGGAGCAGCATTGATTTTCAGTCCAGTCGGGAATAATCAGATATCAAAAGATATACCTTGGCCGAAGATGATAGGAGAGCGGGTCGGTGGCATAGCTTGCATGGGTGTCAAAGGTAGGTTATTTTCTGTTGTTGATGGCCCCGTGCTTTGCTGATATGCATCCGCCCTCTAGCCGAATGCAGAGGCCAAGGGGTTGGTCTCGGGTTGATATGTGCTTCTATCATGGAGTTGAAGCAACGTGGACTTCGAGGTTGTTTCGTAGACTGGGCCGATTTTGAGGGGACTTATAAAGAACTTGGTATGTCGTCGTGGGATGTATATGAGAATAAGGATTGATCGGGATAACCTCACTGACCTCTGTGATAGGGTTTTCGCAATGGGGCAAGTACAGGGAAATCTGGCGGAACGTTTAATTTTTCTTTCATTGACATGGCGTGCGCGTAGTATGGACATTACAAGAAAACAGAAATGGGGTTTTTATTCAACGGGTTTTGTACGAGAGACGAAGCCCCACTTTTCATCTTTACGGGGCATTCCATCTCGAGGGCGTTTTCCATTCCTTTTTCTCTTTTTGGGCGAGAGACGGCTTTCTTCCGCTCGTTTATTTTGTTTTTGGCCCTATTCTATTGTATCTCATGCAGCACGTGTTTTGCTTTAGGGGTCCTCTTTCTCCATTCTCTCTGTATATTGAATATTTGGGCTTTTTACTCTGGAGGGAAGGGGGCATGGGAGACTATTAAACACTTTATTGGTTTGTTTGCTGTTTTCTCCTTAGCTATTGGCTAGCCGCTTTGGTTGACCTGGGTGGGCTTCTTCGCTTGTATATAAGTAAGTTGCGTTTCCTCGAAAAGGCTCGAGCTTATCGTATTAAAAAAATGTTTTATCCTCCGAGGTGCGGTATCGGTATCTTGAATATTGGGATGCGTGCTTCGTTCCATATTGCTGTTTTTGGACCATGGGTTGGATTAGGAAATTGCTATATCCTGAGTCTGAGATTGGCTGGAATAAGCCGAGTCTTTGATCATATCCTTGTCTTCTCGCATTGTCGGATGGGCAGGAGTTGTGAGGGTGTATTCGCTCAAATTGGCAAAGCGCCGTACCAGTGGTTGTCGGTATGATATAATCAGTATAACCAATAGGTGGCCCCCATTCTCCGGATTGGGTGCGGGGTCGAGGGAAGTGTTATGTATCATATCATACTGTATGACACCGTTGCGGGCTTTGATGTGATGCCTTGGGAGAGTACTGTACAGTATGCTACGGTACCTCGATCGCTGTGCTCCGAGCAGCGAGGTTCGTGTATGATAATACTGCAGGGTGCGGTGGTAGTGGTGGTGGTGGTGGTGGCTGACTGGAACTTCAACAGGGCACAGGGGTTGTGTGCTTCTGGGTGTAACGCAATGAAAGGAAATGATAGCTCTCCGGTTTTCGTGGCCACCTGTGGTACATTTTATCTCATCCGAGTAGCTGACATGGATATATATAGCTGTCTGTAAGTAAACTTTACTTATCCGATCATGGTGCTCAAGGTCGAAGGAAGGGTTTCCTCCATATGAAGCATCCTTCACTTTTTTTATTTTATTTTTAAATCTTGTTTTTCGCAAATAATAATATCATGATAATATAACGCAGTATCGCCGAGATACCCAGCCCTCCCCTCCCTCCACGCGGGAAAAAGAATGGTTCATCATATTATACCAAGTCTTGATTACGGTAGGAGGGCAACGATGTGTGTGTCACGAACTATCACTCGAACCCTCGTCTTCCCCCCCCCTGATCTCTCGTTAAAGCATTCCTCGCGCTATCAACTAATTTTCAAAAAAAGACCCACCGCAACCAATCCCTCAGCTGATTTTGTGTTGTTATTATCAATTTTTGCCCCCAATCCTGCATAGAAACCTGTAACCGGGTTTCTGGGTTACGCGATTGGTTGAGTGGGTGTGTCTCGGAGTTGAGGCCNGGCCATCTGCTCCTATCGTACCGCTACGTGACTAGGGCCTGGCCCGAACACGTTACAATGCGACTGTATAGGATAAGAAAATCATACATTTTAATACTTCTTCTATGATTCTATTTCCACCATAACCAGAATACCTTCAACAACACTTTTGTCAATCCTTTTGTACATACATCTGCCAAGTTATCCTTTGTTCCAACCTGTGTTATGACTATCGCACTCTTTTCTCTCTTTTCCTGAGTGTTCTGATACTGCATATCGATATGTTTAATTCGATCTGAGACTTCTGAGTTCTTGGTAAGCCTTAGGGCCACTATGTTATCACAGTCCATCATTAGTGTCATTGATATACCCATTTGTGATAGACCTCGGTTGACTCAGATTACTTGTTTTGATATAAAAGTGAGTATTATGTATTCTTCTTTGGTTATTGAGAGGGCTCTAGTTCTTTGTTTCTTGGACCATCATATTACTATATAGCTGTATGTTTGGATAATCAAACCCATAAAAGACTTACAATCTATGAGGTTTGATGCATAGAAGCTGTCGCTATATATGAGAAGTAGTGGTTTATCCTTATTTTGCTTGTAGCATAATCCATTGGTAATTGTCACTTTGAGGTATCTGGAAACTCGTCTACCACTTTTGAGATGAGTGATGATTGGTTAGGCTAAGAACTAGTTTAGAAATATAGGAGTATGGGCAATGTCTGGTCTTGTAGCAATAATGGTATACATTAGTAATCCTATTATAGGTTGGTATAGTTGTTGATTACAGAGATCTTTATTGTCTTATGCTGTCCTCAGAGGGAGTGAACCTCAATGGGTATTGCAATTGGGGTGGCTTCTAATATGTCGTACTATACTAACAGTTCTGTAATGCATCATTCTTGGAATAACCAAATATGTAACATGTTCGGGCCAGGCCCTAGTCATGTGGCGGTATGATAGAAGCAGATGGCTTCTTGATCAACAAGAAGAAAGTGCTGCTTACTAAAGGAGGCTTCGAGAGGGTGTAATAGGAGATCAAAAAAGTAACTGTTCAATCAAGTATATTTAGAATACTGTCTGTCGAAGTCTGCTGTTTCCATCATGGAAATCAGTGGTCTTTAAATACAATATATCACTTATATCCATATAAGTGATATTCCAAAACATTGTATGTATCAACTGATAGTTCACGAAACAATACAAGTATCAAATGATACTGTGAAACCAAACATAAAACATTGTGTGTATCAACTGATAGCATACGAAACAATACAAGTATCAAATGATACTGTGAAATCAAACATAAAACATTGTGTGTATCAACTGATAGCACATGAAACATAACCTAGTACCTATACCGGTTATACTGCCAAAGCAAAATAACAATTTCACTAAATATAATAACTTAATGAAATTCTAATAGTCAGTAAACCCGCTATTTTCCGGAAGGTCTCTATAGGACCTATCATCATCGTCATCACTATCCTGCAACATTCTTATGTCGTCCTGCAATATTCTTATGTCGTTCTGCAACATCCATTGTACACCCTTCAACCATCGGTCCAAACACTCCTGACAGGGCGCCTCGCGTACAAAGCAACGTGATCCCACTAGTGTGGTAAATCAATCCAGTCTCAGACCATCTGGTCCTCCCAATCCTCGATCTCGATATCAATTTGTCAGCATTCCTCAGAGTAGTCGATGTAAAATATCTTCCAGTATGTACTTAGTGGAATAGTTCCACGGTATAGTAGGTGTCCAATGATCTGGTATTGTGCTCTCATATTGACTTCTTCATAGATTGACATTTTTCAGTTTTCATTGTAGAAGAGTAAGGGGTTTTCCAGTTTGTAGGTATTGGGGTGGTTTTTGTTGGGGTGTTTGAGAGAAGGTGGGTGGTATTTATGTCTCAGTGTTGGCCTCACTTAGGTGTTCAGGTGAAGGTCAGTGTTATTTAATCTCGGTTTCTTTTATTTTCATGCATATATTACATTTTTCAGTACTTAGGTAATACCCAATACCGAAGTGGAATATATCTGATATTGTTTCTCCCTATACCTGTTCTGTTGATTCCGTTATTATTTCAAGGCATTTGTTGCAAATATGTATGAATAATCAGTATGTAAGGTATTGTCTAGAGATCAGGTCAGAGTTCACCAACAATCCTATTAGCTGATGGCGAAGTCTCCAAGACACCTGCTTATGGTTTGACATTGTAAGGCTGCTGCATGGTATGTGTTTTCTTCCTTTGTTATTCCCAGTACTAGGCTTCGGCTAGTGGTGCCAGGTGATAGCAACCTTGAGAGTCTAATGCCGCTCGCCGGGCAGCTCTCTCGTGCGCAGGTAAAACCTTGATATATGAAGTGATAGAAGTGATCGTCGTTGTTGCTCTGATGATGTTCTATGGACGTTACATGGACATGCTATATAACAGGAGTGGAGCCGTTGCTCAGACTAAGTACAGCTCCGCCCACNCGCCCGCGAGAACGGGCGACAACCCTGGAAGAGAGGGCGGGAAACAAGCGTGAAGGAAGATATACATGTATGATAGGACATCTGAATGAGTAACAATATGCCTATAGGAGCAAGTACGGAGGCTAGAGATCACTTGTAAGGTCTTGCCCACGTGGTACTGTAGGTTTGTAGGTGTGTGCCGGCAATCTATGAGATTATGATATCGTATCATACTCAGGCTCACTTACCAGCGAAGTGGTATGATAGCCCGAATCCCTATTTCTGGGTTATTCGTAGTCATTCATGTTCCCAGCACACCACGCCCGCTGCGCTGGACCCTACGCCGTCTCTACGGCACAGGATCTGTCAGGAAATCGCTCCCAAATGCACCCCCAGCATATACTATGAATAACGCAACCGATTGGTACGATGTATATTGAAGGGCGGATTTCGACTGGCCCTGGGTATTAATCCATGTATCATACAAGCGCGCGGGGGGTAGCCCACTGTTTGGAACTGCTAGGTTATGGAATTAGGGCCCTGTCTAAACTCTGGGTATTGCATTGCCTCCATTCTGGGCAAGACCTCCTTGCTCCACACATATACCGGTATCTGCCGACTTCCATAGCCTTCACTAGAGGGTCCCACATATCCCTACAGTTACTTACACCTCCCCCCTGCGCGGTCCCCACCTTCTGGTGGGATCCTTCGTAGTATGATATCGCTGACCCTACCTGCCACCTTCTCCATAGATTCGCGGTTGCCTTCGGGTCACCTTTGAGGCGTGATGTATGGTTGCCGGGGGGGCTAGGGTAGTCATGTGTTTTGTGATAACTTTTTGGACTTGATCTGTAAAGGATCAAATTTGAATCGGAAAATGGGTAAAACGGTGAGCTGGCTGAGAGGGGATACAACCCTTACTTATCCTTCTCTGGTGATCTTATGTATACTAAGGGATAAAGGGAAGCTACTGCGGGAGATTACAACCTCATAAAGGTATATAGTGGCGTTCTAACCTCTCCTGGTGTCCCTATGACTGTACGTATAGCACCTAATGGCCCCAAACGCCCATCGGTAATAATTTCGGGGGATAGAGAGCCTGAAGGGCCTTTTGCATGCCCCTCCTCTGTTCCAAACATCAAACACTTTCCTGGCCCATCACGGTAGATCACACTCGTTCATGATGAAAATATTGGTAACTCTGATGCTTGTCTTCAGATATAAGGCTGGCAGTGAGAGTTGAATGCAATAAAGTTTAAGACTTTAAGATAGTATTCCCCACATGTGCTATCAAATTGTATGATAATGTAGGAAATTTTTTTTTTAACTTATAGTTCTTATTTTATTATTGGGACAAGATGTGGCATACAGCAGCTAAGCTATGGCAAAAGAAAACCCTCAAATCATAGTGCAAAAAAACAAAACAAATCCATCTCCTATCAATCACGATGTCCAACAAGTGAAAGTATCAGAAAGAAACTACTAAAACTGCACCACAAGGTAACAAACTATGCAGGGAACTTTATCACAAAACTGGCCTTTTCATCACAAAGAAAATCAATCATGAAACTATTAAGAAAAAACAACCCAAAAGAAACCCTTCCATTATCTATCTCAGTTCAACGAAATATCACCATTATCAGACAACCAAGGAGAACCTAAGGGGGTAGCAGATGGGAGTCAGTGCAAAGGTGTAGGGGACGAGGGGGCCAGGGAGGGAGATGGTAGTGCCAATCAAGAGTGAGTGAGAGGGTAGTCCACCCTAGTGGTATGGATGAAGGAGGAAACTTCCAACAACAGGGAAATGAAAACCTATAGAGGGGGGGAAGCAGAGACAGTGCAAACTGAAGGTATGTGGAGGAGAGGCATGGAGGATGTTGCAAAGTAATGGAGAAGGGCAAGGGCCATGTTCTTATAGGGGCCCAGTACAGGCAGGGGATGGTTGACCATCTGTGAGGGGGGAGGAAGAGGAGGGAAGAGGGCTGCAGAGGGCTGAAGGTCATGGATAGTAGAGGGGTTCTAGGGAAATGACAGATATGATGCCAGTAGATCGACCAAGTGAGTGGAGTACAGGTGGGCAGGGCCCAAACTGGGAGCGCAACTATCGGTAATCGTGTTTGTGTCTTACTAGATGGCCTTAAAACCAAGATAATGGAAGGATCGACCAATCATGGCCTGTTGATGAGTTCCTTCTTACCCCAAACTGTAATCCCAGCCATCTGGAGTGAGGGCAAGAGGCAAGACCGACTGTGTGCCTAAGCCAAGGCAAAGGCGGGGAGTAGAAGAGGATAATTTCCAAAGCACCAAGGGTGGGACAGGGAGGGGCTACCGAAGAGGTGATCTGGTGGCAGAGGAAAGGGGGGGAGTGGGGTCACAATAAAACCTCATGGTGTTGAGATTTCAAACACTAGGAAAGTAGTGGAGATGGTTGATGTGATAATGTAGGAAATAAACCCATCTTTATATACCCATAATCTAATCATATGTGCAGCTACCAAATCAAGGAAATATCTATAAGTCATAGCTAGTTGCATACATGAGTCATACCAACTCATATATGCGTGTAACCGGTATGGNGGAGGAGGAGGTTGGTTCTGGTCCAGAAAATAAAATGGTGTTTCTCTCCTGCGTGCTAAGTTACGGGCGAGGTCTGACTTTTGTGGTTAAAGGGGGTGAGCACGTGGGCCGAGCTCATGGAAGTGCCTGGGGGTAACTCAAGCTGCATTGAACTGACTTGTGCTCGAGTACGGTAATGGGCGTGTACTACAAGTAGTACAGTGCTAGCCTCAGGCGAAACCTAGGTGCCTTATGCTTGGATCACACAAGGAGGTTCCACTTGTTAAAGGTTGAACACCCCCTTGCCGATCACCGGGAGGGCCCGGATATCTAGATCTAGAGGAAGTGATCGGACCTGCCGTGTCCTTGAGTAGCTTTCCACTCCTGCTTCTCCTCTGTTTGCTCAAGTACCGGTGCTAACCCAATGGCGTATAGTATACGAGGGGGATTCTACAGTACTCCCGTACATGAGTACTGTACAAGGGAAAACCCGCGCGCATTTGCTCGCAGAGCCTGGGAGTTTATTATTATCATTCCTTAACGCCGGTGGACGAGAGGAACTCACTCTGGCTTTTCGAGTCCTTGATGTTCGGATGTAAGGATGAATGACGCGTGTGCCCGCATATATATCGAGGGTAGTCTCGGATCTGGACGTGCATAGTCGCGTGAGTGAGAATGTTCAGTATTTCGGACCGCCTGGGAGTGGGGGGCTAAGTGCGCCGGGGAAAGTCCTCAAGAGACTGGAATGGGTTGGGTGGGGAGTCGCGCTTTCCCGGGTTGTCATAGGGCTGATGTTGGATTGGAAGATAACTTGGTGACGATGTGTCCCTATAATTCAGGCGTGAGATACTGTGTTGCCATTTGAGTGGTATTCGGGTAATCGAGAGCCCTGGGAACTGGTGAGTCCCAGGCTGTTATTGGTGTGCCCTGGAGGTTGCCGGCCCTTTGGTTTCATGGCCTGGAGCTGGGGTGGAAAAGCGGGGGTGCGGCTTTGTCTCTCTCGGGAGTTTTCTCCACTTGCGGAGCACCCTGCTTTTCAGCATATTACTCTTGTTACTCAGACATGATCATAAATACTCACTCGACTTGGAGTCACTTTCCTGGGTGGAACCCCTCCCCCCCCGCAAAAAAAACTACCTCCATCCCTTTGGGCCTAGAATTTCCCTGCGCGTCACTCCGAGTATCACAGGGTTGCGATACCAGGTTTATGGAGAGAATCCGCAATCTTCGGAGCGGGATTGTGTCGAGATACTTAATCTGGAGGCATGCATGCTTAAAAAGACGGATGCGGGCTGGTTGGTCAACAGTCTGACATGCATCCGGGACAGGTAGAGCGATTCACAGGGTAGACAAACCTCAATTCTCCCTTCACGGGCTACAAGCTGGCCGTCCCGGAGTTAAGTATCTCCAGATCTGAAGTTCCACAAGGAACCGCGAGTGAGGGCTTAAGGGACCACCACCCCCCAGGCCAAAGCCGCCCAGACGACAGGAGTAATCCGCGGAGTAAAGTCGTCCCTACCCCGATTGGACGTGCGAGGAAGTAAAACACCCAAAAATCCTCTTCTTATATCTCCTCCGCCCCCACAGGCAACGAATGCTGACCCGGAAATCATAGCAGACATCCTATGACGCGTCGCTCTCTCGTCATTTCCGCGCTCACCGCAATATTCTTGCGTAACTGGGCAACTCCCATCACGGACCCGTGTTCGGAAATCTTGTACGGGTAGATATATGCCCTGCCTCCGGGGCCACTAACAAGAATCGGGTATATTTTGTCGTTCACATCATCCTGAGGGGTGGCGTGCGCTTGGGGTTTGTTTAGGCATTTCGGGGGAATGGGTCTTTTGATTGGTCGTGAATTGCGTTTCCTTCTTATGGAAGGTTTTCGTGGTCCATGGGGTTGAGGACTGGGAAACGTTATCTGGATTTCATCCCAACGCCGAGGCTGGGATTTTTCTTCTTCCAACTCGCATTGCCTACCAAGGGTGGGGCTATCTAGACAGGCAATCAGGCTATTTATGCGCCGAGACATGAAAAAAACGAAAAACCTAGTCTAGAAGATCTAATGGGATCCGCAGCACTTCATTCTTCCTTCTGCCCTATTCCCGGCCACCTGTCAACGGTGAAGGGGATGATGCCTGGAGGACAGGGCGGAATGGGCGATATAAAGGAAACACGAAGGGGCCGGAAACGGTGTAAACATATTCTAATTTTGTGGAGAATGCAGAAGAAAAAAGCTACCCGGAGACCTCCCCGTTATGTGGGGATGGGTATGATCGAGCTGGGGGCGAAAGACGAGGCATAAAGGGGGCGAATTGTTTCCAAATCACTTGAGATCTTTAGTCTATCATGTATAATATTGTCCTCCGAGAAACTAATATCCTGCCTGGATCATCTAATGATGCCCCTGCCCTGCGCCCGTAAGCCAACATTACGCTCAATTGCTTGCTGGCAGGGGGCCCCCATCGCCCGCGAGAACGGGCGACAACCCTGGAAGAGAGGGCGGGAAACAAGCGTGAAGGAAGATATACATGTATGATAGGACATGAGTGCTTCTGGGTCAGTAGGTTGTATCGTTTAGGTGTGTTTGTGGGTATGTACATGGATTGATAGGGCTCGATTGCCGTAACGGTATTTTGGAAGGTTAATGCGTACGTTCGGGGGGGGGGGGAAGGGTGGAGGTGGAGAGTTCCGGCTTTTTACCACATGTCGTGGCACAGGACATGTGTACTCGAGTACAGTGTCCCACACTCCCATACTTCGGCTTGTGAGATTGAGCAGCAGCCGGTTTGTCGCACGCTGGCCTCGTTTCCGCCTTGTATGGTAGGGAATGGTTAAGTAACCCGAGCGTTATGTTGTGGCGATCCGGTGTTCTTCGCACCAGTCCGTGTGTGGTGTCCGACATGTCATCTGGGGGGNGTTCTATGGACGTTACATGGACATGCTATATAACAGGAGTGGAGCCGTTGCTCAGACTAAGTACAGCTCCGCCCACTCTGTGGGGTGACAACCCACACACACAGGAAACACCTGTCTCGCTCCTACTCCTACTGCTATGCCCTAGCTACCCAGCTAACTAACATACCACGATGGGGTTACCTCGTGCTCCGCACTCCATCACCAGGTATGCTGCTTCATCTTCCATTAGTGTAACCAGTATGGGTACTTGGTTGTTTTATGTTTGGTTTCACAGTATCGTTCGATACTGGTATTGTTTCGTGTGCTATTGGGTGATACAGACATGGTTTTATGTTTGGTTTCACGGTATCGTTGGATACATGTATTGTTTCATGTGCTATTGGTTGTTACACACAATGTTTTATGTTTGGTTTCACAGTATTGTTTGATACTTGTATTGTTTTATGTGCTATCGGTTGAGACACACATTGTTTTATGTTTGGTTTCACGGTATCACTTGATACTTGAATTGTTTGTTGTACTATCGGTTGATACACACATTGTTTGGCAATATCGCTCATACTGGAGATAAGGGATATGCTGTATTTAAAGACCGCTGAGTTCCACAATGGGAACAACAGACTTCAACTGACAGTATTCTTAATATACTTGGTTGAACGGTTACTTCTTTGATCTCCTATTACACCCCATTCGAAGCCTCCTTTAGCAAGCAGCGCTCGCTTCTTGTTGATCAAGAAGCCATCTGCTCCTATCGTACTACCACGTGACTAGGGCCTAGCCCGAACATGTTACATTTTTTTAACCTCAGCAAGTGGTTAAGAAACCTGCAGGGACCTGGTCTGATCAACCTACAAAAGTCCAACAGAGAAGCCAGCATCGGGGAGCAGTAGAATCACGAATGGTTCGGCTCCGCCAACATGATACAATTGAGTTACTGGAGACTCGAAGTGGGAAGCAGGTCCCACGAGAAGGCATTACCAAGAAAAGGCAACCCGAGAAACCAAAAGCGCCAAAGAGCCATTTCTTGATCAACGAAGCAGAGCGTCCACTAGCACAAGACTTGGCCAAGCGGACCTTTAGCGAATCAATTGACGAATTAGCAAAGGCAGCAACCAGCCTTCCTGGGCTATTTCCCCCCAGCCCCAGGAAAGGGAAGGGACCGGCGCAACCACTGAAGAAAGACACCATACCTGTCGGGACATCTAAGAAGGAAGAAGATGAAGGAGAACCATCAGATCACGCAGTAGTAAGACAGCCACCAGACAAATCTCCCAGCGACTCGCCAGAGTGCTCGTCAGACGACAGCTCACGTGGCGAAGAATCCGAACACAACATGCCCGAAGGTGAATCCGCCAGGCGAACAGGACCTAAAATTAAACTCCCGCTGCCACCCTCGTTCTTGGGCGAAAAGGATGACTTGGAACCTGAAGTATTTGACCGGTGGGTTATAACAACTTCCCAATACCTGGCCCTACACAGAGTGGACAAAACCAAGGAGGGAAGCGGAGTATACTTTGGGAGTTTCTGTACTGGAAAAGCAGAGGAAGCATCCCACCAAGCAATGAACCACTATGGGAGTGGGGAAAAAATCCACGGAACAACCCTGCTGAAATACTTGAGAGAGAGATTCCAATCCTCATGAAACATGGAAGAACTATACAAAAGGTTCAAGGATATCCAGCAAGTACGAAATGGCAAAACAGAAAGAATAACCCTGGTCGCTACAGACCTCTTAATGTATCATGTACGATTGCCTACTGGGACGGTGTCTCAGTATACACTGCGACAAAGATTGTATGAGACAATGCATCCCGGACTACGCCAGGAGGTAGAACCTATGGAGGAGGAGGGTGATTCCTTGGAAAAGATAGACAAACGGGCAGAATGGAAGGACGCTATCCTGTATGAAACAGGAGCTTACTGAACCCACGTACCACAGCAAAGGAATAGCAAAGAACCATCATCGCCAGCTAATACAAACAAGAATAAACCATACCACAAGGATTCAAAGGACAAGAAGGACAAGAAACAGAAATGACGCGAGGAAGGCACTTGTTTCGAATGCGGGAAAAAGGGGCACTGTGAAAAGGACTGCTATTCCAAAAAATGAAAAGGGAAAGGCCGCTAAGCAGGAGGCTAGCATGAACCACATGGAAGCAACCGAATATGACGAAGTGGAAATTAACTCAGTGGAAATGGTAAGCCTCCGAACGCAACCAACATTGGCAATCAGGCCCTGTGACACTCGGGAAGGAACGATTCACATAGAAGGCCGCCCAGCAAAGGTGCTATTCGATACGAGAACAATCGGCTGTGACATAATTAGCGCCACCTTTATCTCTACCCATGGTATCCCTGCGGAGCCTCTACCCCAACCACCAACAGCTAATATGGCAAGGAAAGAATCCCGCTCTTCAAGCCACAAGAAATGTGGACTAACTATAGGAATCGGGAAAAAGAAATGGACAAATAAGGAGATGTTGGTAGGGAACTTGGCAAAATACGACGCCCCGATTGGAATACCATTCCTGAAAAGACATAATGCTCTTATCAGGTGTGGGGATACAGCAGTGGAATTTTGCGATGACAAACTACGTGTGCTATGCAAACCGACAAGTGGGGAATTCCAAGCCGCTGTGTCAGATACCAACACAACAACATTGTTGGAAGAATACAAGGATGTATTCCCACACAAGGTCCCTGAAACGCTACCCCCTGTGCATAAGATTAGCCACCACATTCAGCTAAAAGATCCAACTGACCTATGAAACCAACCAACATACTCGATCCCAGAAGCCTATAAGGAGAAACTCATGAACTAGATAAACGAGAAATTACGAGGTGGACTAATTGTATGACCGGATGTTCCCGGAGCGCCACCTATGTTTGTACAACCCAAATCTGATGGAAGGATCCGCCCCCTGGGGGACCTGAAAGCCAGGAATGATAACACGATTATGGATAGTCCATCGATTCCAAACCAACAGCAGATCCTTAACCGAATAGGTTGAGCGAAATTCATGAGTAAGATTGACCTAAGCGACGCATATTTCCAAACACGAGTGGACAAGGACAGTGTTAAGTTCAACTCATTCAAAACCTCGTTCGCAGGATTTGTGAGCAAAGTGATGCTACCAGGAGATATGAATGCACCAGCAACATTTATGAGGATAATGGAGGACCTCCTAAGCGAATATTTACATCATTTTGTATGGGTATACATTGATGATATTCTCATATTTTCAGACACACCAGAGGAACACAAGAAACACATACGCCAAGTATGTGATCGACTCAGAAAAGCAAAATTCTATGCGAGCAAAGGGAAGTCAGTACTTTTTGCGGACAAACTGGAAGTATTAGGACACATAGTTGACAACGAGTGGATCCTTGCCTCCCCCCAGAAAATATCATCCATTGCAGAATGGGAAATACCAAAAAAGCAAGAAGGAATTGCAACGATTCCTATGAATGGTTAACTATGTGGCCCAGTTTCTCCCGGACCATGTAAAGTTGACCGCACCACTAACCGACTTAACTGGAAAGGCCGAATTCGTATGGACAATGACCCAGCAGACCGCATTTGATATGGTCCGAAAGTGAATTATCAATCACCAAGTCATGCAACCAATAGATATACGCAGCGAGGAACCAATTTGGTTGGTTACAGATGCCTCAGATTTAGGAGCTGGAGTATGGGTGGGACAGGGACCCACTTATGAGATGGCACGACCAGCCGCGTTACACAGCAGGAAGTTCACCAATGCTCAGATGAATTATGGGACCACCGATAAAGTGGCCTTAGCAATAGTGGAAGCGCTTAATCGGTTCCACACTGTACTAATAGGAAACCCCTGCATGATAGTCACAGACCACCAACCCTTAACACACCAGCGAATGGCAAAGAACCCTAGTAGGAAGCAGGTGAGATGGTTAAGTGCCTGGGGAAAACACGACATGAAAATAGTCTACGCACCAGGATGCACAAACTATTCAGCAGATGCCCTTTCCCGGGTTCACACGGGAGAATCAGACTTGAACCCACTCTATGTCCACTATTATACACAGGAATTGGATGATATCTCGGATAACGCGGTCTACAAGCAAGAATCAAACACAATGGAGCCCACGCATGAGTTCTCCCCTAGTCCCCCTCCTTTCTTCTATACTGAGTACCCCAACGAGGCCCCTGTACCACCCGAAGGCCCCTGCTCAATCAGTGCAGGAAACGATTGGGGTGACCAGTGTACCCTGTGAAGTACGCCACTGAAAGAACTCCAACATAGCGCATTACACTACTCACACTGTTACGTGGATCATTGCCCATATCATCAAACTGAGATCAAATTCATGAACAACCAACATAGACGACGGGGAAAATCAACCTCTCACTTGCTTAGTTAAGGACTAAGCCACCCAAGTACAGAAATTGACCCAAGCCCTCCGGGGTCCCCAGAAGTCAATGGCTGGGAATGGGAACAAACGATCGTGGGAAGACCAATTAGTGCGGAAGGAGGGCCGTCCACCCTGGCCTAGCCAACGCCTAGACCTTATGCCATTCTGGCACTGCTAAACCCCGAAGCCGCGGCATTCGAAATGCTGGAGCTAGAACTAATAGAGAACCTTATAGCTGAAACAATAGCAGCTTTCCGAATACCAGGACCTGATAGCCCACCACCAATTAGATGAGTGGAACAGCTGGAAAGCCTTACCAATGAGACAATAGTCTCAGTAATGCCCCCGACAATGACAGAATATTGGCGCGGGCTTTATGGTATCTTGGAAGACAACGAGGAGGAAGACCTACCTGGGACAACCAGAGGAAGCGAGATAGAAGACAAATGCGACACCTTACAAACAGTCAATAAAATGATCGGAACATTCCAAGCACACATGATAGCATCATACTGGAAAGAACCAATTTGCAAAAAGGTCAATGAGAGTATGGACTCCATAGGAGACTTGTCCTCCTACAAGGTTGGAAATGGAATGCTATACGCAAAAACCAGATACGGGGAAGACTACCTGTATATCCCAAAAGGCCCCGCATACGGAAATATGACATTAAGAGAATATGTCATTAGCGAAATCCACACTAAAGGCCACCACAGTGTTGAACGAAACTTACAGTATGCGACGGGGTACCTTTTCTGGCCTGAAATGCGGAAGGACTTTAGAGTGTATGTGACCCAGTGCCACACATGCCAAATAAATAAGGAGCCTACAAAATTGCCAGAAGGAAAGGCTCAGACAATTACCCTGCCGTCGGAAATCTTCGAATCAATAGCCATTGACTTTGCGGGACCCTTCCACAATTCATGGGGATACGACACAATCCTGGTTGCGATGGATAGGTTTTCAGGATTCACATGGCTCATACCTACAACCAAGCAAGTAACAGTAATAACAACCTGGGAACTGCTACGCAACAAAGTATTTACACCCCATGGCTATCCCACATCTCTAGTAAGCGATGCGGACCCACGGTTTGAGTCACATGTGTGGAGAGAACAATGTCGATCCTCAGGCATTGAGCATATCAAGGCGGCACCAGGCCATCATGAAACAAATAGACAAGTCGAAAGGAGGATTCGAGAATTGAAAATGGCTCTCCGAAACATAGTCAACACATGACAAAACAATTGGTTTGATACCATACCAGAGACAGTAGCATACCTGAATGCAGGATGGTCAGAAATTCTTGGTATGTCCCCATATAAGGCCATTTTTGGAAAGAATTACGCACTACTTCCTGTAGTGAACTTCAAGAACTACACAGTACCAGCTGCCGACGAATTGTTAAACGGGCACCAAGCAATCCGGAACGCGGCATTCAATGTGATTAAAATGGCACGATTTAGAAGCATAAGAACAGCAGCAAAACGACGCAGACACCATACACCGACAGGAAAGGGTAATCTGTTACTGGTATACGGAAGTTTATTCGCAACAGAATCGCGACGTAGCAACAAATTGCAACCACGCTGGCGTGTACCATTCAAGATAATCGAATATGATGAGCATACACAAAATCACGCGGTAGAAATGGATGGCAGAATGTACAGAAACCGAAAAGCGACATTCCATGCATCCACCATGAAAAGATACCGCCTTAATGATGATATCTCCTTCCCTACAAGGAGCCATGCAAAACCAGCCCCAATTGTGGTTAACAAGAAACCAGAATAGGAAGTGGAAACCATACAAGACCACAGAGGACGGTATGAGGGCGACCAATTCCTAGTGAAATGGGTGGGGTACCCGGAAACAGAGAATAGCTGGGAACCGCTTAAAGGATTGGAAAATGCGATGGGATTGGTGAATCAATGGTGCAAAGACAACAAACTGGAGGATGAGTTACCCCCTATGATAAACTATGTGACGGTGGCATGGAGCCCAACACTGCCAGAAATCCAACATGCGCGCCCAGACACGGACCAGGAAATACAGGACGGATTCTGGTCAGCCTACTTTGAAAGCGATTTTGAAAGCAGCGAAGATAAAAATCGAGTAATGGAAGATGGAGCAGCATACCTAGCCCAGCTGGCCGAGGCTGAGTACTGGCAGTAACGAAAGGGAAAACACACCATGCAACAGCCTTACGATGTCAAACCATGAGTAAGTACCTTGGAGACTGCGCCATCAGCTAAGGGGACTGTTGGTGAACCATGATATTATCCCTAGACGATACCTTACATACCGACTATTCATACACATCTGCAACAAATGCTTAGAAATAACAACAGAATCGACAGGACGAATGTGGGGAGGCACAGTGTCAGATGTTTTCTGCTTCGGTAGCGGGTGCTACCTGAGCACAGAAAAATGTGACGGTTGCATGGAAACGGAAGAAACCGAAATTTAGCAGCACCCCCTTCCTCTGAAGACCTAAGCGAGGCCGACACCTAAGCAAGGCCAACACCTAAGCGAGGTCACCACCGAAACATAAATACCACCTACCATCCCTCTAAACCGCTGAAGAAAACAGATCACACTATCAGACCTCCCAACCTTTAACCTTCTACAAAAAACCTTCACCCTCTTATAAACTTATCCTTATGTGAAAGAAACAAAACGTCAACCTACGCAGAAGTTAGCATAAAGGGATGAGACCTCATTTTGGGATACCTACTGTACCGAGAGGTTATTCCAGAAAGCGCGTACTGGAAAATATTCTACATTGATCACTGTGAGGATTGCGGATGAATCGATGTCGAGATGGAGGAATGGGATGACCGGATAGTACGGAACTTTGTGGACCTGTCAGACTACTGGGAGCTAGGTTGGTTTGTGCGCAGAGCGCCATGTGGGGAGTGTTTGGAAAGATGGTTGGAAGGTGCGGAATGGATGTTGCAGGACGACATGAGATTGTTGCACGATAGCGATGACGATGAGGATGGATCCTAAGCGGGCTTTCAGGAGAATAGCAGGTTTACCGGCTATTAGGATTTTATTAAGTTGTTTTATTAGATGAAATTGTTATTTTATTTTGGGAGTGTAACCGGTATGGGTACTAGGTTGTTTTATGTTTGGTTTCACAGTATCGTTCAATACTTGTATTGTTTCGTGTGCTATCAGTTGATACACACATTCTTTTATGTTTGGTTTCACAGTATCATTTGATACTTGTATTGTTTTTTGTGCTATCGGTTGAGACACACATTGTTTTATGTTTGGTTTCATGGTATCACTTGATACTTGAATTGTTTGGTGTGCTATTGGTTGATACACACATTGTTTGGCAATATCGCTCATACTGGAGATAAGCGATATGCTGTATTTAAAGACAGCTGATTTCCGCGATGGGAACAGCAGACTTCGACTGACAGTATTCTTAATATACTTGGTTGAACGCTTACTTCCTTGATCTCGTATTACACCCCATTTGAAGCCTCCTTTAGCAAGCAGTGCTCGCTTCTTGTTGATCACGAAGGTATCTTCTCCTATTGTACCACCACATCACTAGGGCCTAGCCCGAACACGTTACAATTAGCCAGTTCTCATCTTCACTGCTTTCAAAATCGCTTTCAAAATGGGCTGCCCAGAAACCGTCTTGGATCCTTTCATTTGTATCAGGGTGGAGATGTTGGATTTCTGACAGAGCTGGGCTCCACACCACTGTCATATAGTTTATTGTAGGGGGTAGCTCGTCCTCCCATTTGTTATCCTCCCACCATTTGCTTACCAATTCCATCGCGCTTTCCAATCCTTCAAGGGGTTCCCAGCTGTTCACTGTTTTTGGGTATCCCACCCACTTCACTAGGAATTCATCATGATCATATCGCTTTCTATAGTCTCCTATTGGATCCACCTCCCATGCCGGTTTTTCATTAACCACAATCGGGGATGGCTTTGCATGGCTTCTTCCTGAGAATACTGTCTCATTGTTAGGGAGGTAATCTTTCAGAGTGGATGTGTGGAATGTCGCTTCTTGGTTCCAGTACATTCTCCGATCTATTTCCACTATGTAGTTTTCTGAATGGTCATCATATCCAATTATCTTGAATGGTTCTCACCAGTATGGTTGATATTTCTTACTTTGTCCTGACTTGGTTGCGAACAGGTTTCCGTAGACCAATAACTTGTTACCTATCCTGTTTGACGAATGGTGTCGGCATCATTTTGCTACAATTCTTGTACTCCTGAATCGTACTCTTTTGATCGCATTGGATAGAGTGTTTCGGATCGCTTGGTGTCTGTTTAACAATTCATCAGCTGCTGGTACTATGGAGTTCTTGAAATTTGCTAGAGGGAGTAGTGGGTAGTCTTTTCCACAAACTGCTTTGTATAGTGACATACCAAGGGTTTCAGACCATCCTGCATTTAAGTATACAGCCATTTTGGGTATGGCATCAAACCAATTGTTCTGTCTTACATTGACTAGGCTTCAAGGAGCCGTTTTCAATTGCGGAATTTTACTTTTGACTTACCTATTCATCTCAAGGTGTCCTGGTGCTGCTTTGATGTGTTCAATACCTAGCGAACGACACTGCTTTCTCCAAACATGTGACTCGAATCTTGGGTCTGCATTATGTACTACTGTTGTAGGATAACCGTGAGGTGTAAATATCCTGTTGCGTAGCAGTTTTCAGGTTGTTATTGCCGTAACATCCTTTTTTGTTAGTATGAACTATGTAAATGCCGAAAACCTATCTATGGCCTCTAGGATCGTATCATCTCCCCATGAATTGGGGAAGGGTCCTGCAAAGTCAATGGCTATTAATGCGAAAATCATGGATGGTGGGACACTTTTCTGGGTCTTTCCTTCTGGTAACTTTGTGGGTTCTTTGTTCTTCTGGCAGGTGTGGCATTGGGCCACATATGCTCTGAAGTCCGTCCACATTGCAGGCCAGAATAGGTACTCAGTAGCGTACCAGAAGTTTCGTTCAGTACTGTGATGGCTATTGTTGTGGATCTGGGCTATGAGGCACTCTCTTAGTGTAGTATTCCCAAGCGTGGGGCCTTTTGGAATATGTAGGCAGTCCTCTCTGCATCGTGTTTTTGTGTATAGCATTCTATTTGTGACAGTGTAGGAAGACAAATGTCCTTCAGTGTACATGGTTTTGTTGACTTTTTTCCATATTGGTTCCTTCTGGTATGCTACAACCATGTATGCTAGGAATGTCCCAATTATTGCATTAAATGTTTGTCTAGTGTCCCGCTCGTCCTCTATCCGTAACGGGGGCACACCTAGGCAGATGGATCCCAAGGTTGCCACTGCACCTAACAACTTCAAACCTATCGCAAAAAGTTCACACAGATGTAGGAGTAAAGTAAACGGCAAAACTTAATGTTGTTAAGCCTGACGCTTCACTAAATTAAGGTCTCGAGAGGATTGATTGTTGGAGTAGGCGAGTTCTCACATTGTAACGGGGGCACCCCTAGGAAGATGGATCCCAAGGTTGTGACCACACCAAACAACTTCAAACTTATCGCCAAAAGTTCACAAAGATGTAAGAGTAAAGTAGACGGTAAAACTTAATATCGTTAAGCCTGACGCTTCACTCAATTAAGGTCTCGAGAGGATTGATTGTTGGTGTAGGAGAGTTCTCGCATAGATGTTCAGGTAGTTTTATCTTATGCCAGAAACTCCCCAATCACTTTACTCCAACTATTCAAGCACACCCTTGTCCGCTAAGGGTGGTCCGACACATCTCATGGCACCCCTTTCAGGCATGCGTGTGTCGACACTCTCTAGTCGGCGTTCACCATATGTGCATATCGTTTCTGCGGCGCATTACCATTCTGCCCGCCGGAGTGAAAACTTCTGCGCATCGGTGACTTGCCAGTGGCTAACTGTCAAGACACCTTGCTGAACTAGACTATCTATGACACCCTTCCCATGCGCGTTGATTTCTACTTGACGCCGGAAGCTACCGTGAGCGGTTTATCTATCTACTATTTACGAGTCTCGGGCTTCCGATGTCTTCCGCAGGATACAGTGGTTCGGGAGCGGTCCAATGGGCGCTACCCATGACCACCACCTCGGATCCACCTCACCTGTGGTAGGAATCATGCTTCTAGTGTCTCTGCACTTCCCTTTTTGAGCCTATGGCGTTGGGGACACTTTTAGGTTTGGTAGGTGTAAAACCCTCCCAGTCGCCCCGGTACCACCTGGGACCACCTTCGGGACCCCTACGGTTAACTCCCGTTAACTCCGTCGGTTTTGGTCGGTTTTACTCCAAACAACTTGGAGGAGGTACTCCACCTTCCACCCCATGCCCCCTTATATATCCTGCGAACAGCCTACGGTCGACCGGACGGTAGCAACGTATGCGGTGTTGCAAGCAGGTCTCCAAGGTCCACCTTTGCTAGACTGCACACAACTACGCAACCGTTTGCCCATGACGTCCGGGCCTCAAGGCGGGGCCGGAGGGGCATGATAGGAATAATGTCTCCAATTTACAGCTTCTTCGTAGCTGCGTGGCTTGCCCAATAGCATCTCCCGGAACTCCAGATTCCAGCATTCTGCCTGGCTTTGTGTGATGAACATTGCAGTCATTTTTCCCAAACTCTGCGAGGGACTTCATGTTGCAAGGTAGGGTAACACAGGTCCTTGAACAGGGTGACCCAAGCCTCGAGGCAGGGTAACCCAGTCCTGAGGGTAGGGTAATCTTGTCCGGTGGACAAGTGGACTTTCTCCTGTTACCCGATCTTTCCCACTTCCAGAGATAGACACACTGGGCCTTTCTCCAGTTACCCAGCCTAGCTGTGTATTGCCCCTTCATAGGTCCCTAAGTACGCTGTCACCAATCTTTGGTGTAGCCATGTACCTAAATACTTGTGCCCACTAAGTCTGCTCATCTCGGAGCCCAGGCCATCGGGTTCCCGTAGGTCAAGTACCCACTTGCCTGCAGGTTCCTACCAGTTCGCCTCCGGGCTACCTGTATGGGTGTAGGTTCCAGCTACCATAGCTCATGTATGCTGGGTCGTTACACACATAGACTTTCAGGTGGTTTTATCTTATGCCACAAACTCCCCCATCAGTTTACTCCAACCATTGGAGTACACCCTTCTTCGCTAAGGGTGGTCCGACACATCTCCTGGCACACCCTTCAGGCATCCATGTGTTGACACACTCTAGTCGGCGTTCACCTTATGCGCTTATCATTTCTGCGCCGCATTTCCATTTTGCCCGCCGGAGTAAAAGGTTCTATGCATCGGTGTCTTGCCAGTGGCTAACAGTCAAGGCACCTCATGAACTAGACTATCCATGACACTCTTCCCATATGCATTGGTCTCTACTTGACTCCGGAGGCTACCGTGAGCGGTTTATCTATTTACTATTTACGGGTCTCGGGCTTCCGGTGTCTTCCGCAGGGGACGGTAGTCCGGGAGTGATCCAAGGGGCGCTACCCATAACCACCACCTTGGATCTACCTTACCTGCACTAGGAATCGTGCTTTTAAGGTCTCTGCACTTCCCTTTCAGAGCCTGTAGTGTTGGGAGCACCTGCGGGCTTGGTAGGTGTAAAACTCTCCCAGTTGTCCCGGCACCACCCGTGACTACCTTCGGGACCCCCACAGTTAACACCTGTTAAATCCGCCAGTTTTGGTCCGCTTTACTCCCAACAACTTGGAGGAGGTACTCCACCTTCCATCCAATGCCCCCTTGTATCTCCCCCAAACAGCCTGCGGTCGACCAGATGGCAGTGACGTATACGGTGTTGCAAGCATGTCTGCAAAGATTCCACTTTGCTAGACTGCACACAACTACACAGCCATTTGCCCATGACGTCCGGGCCTCAAGGCGGGGCCGGAGGGGTATGATAGGAGTAATGTCTTCAATTTACAGCTGCCGCGAAGCTACGTAGCTCGCCCAATAGCATCCCCTGGAACCCCAGATTCTAGTATCATGCATGGATGCGCATGACAGATATTCCGGTCATTTTTCCCAAACTCCCCATGGGACTTCGTATTGAAAGGTAGCGTAACTCAGGCCCTTGGGTAGGGTAACCCAAGCCCCAAGGCAGGGTAACATGATCCTGAGGGTAGGGTGACATGTCCAGTGGACAAGATAACATTTCCCTGTTACCCGGTCTCTCCCGTTGCCGGAGATAGACGCTTTGGACCTTTCTGCAGTTACCCAGCCTAGCTGAGCAACTGCCCCTACAGACGTCCCTCAGTACGCTGACACCGCTTCAGGGTGTATCCAGGTACCTAAGTCCGTGACCACTCAATTCTCTTTATTCACGGAGCCTGGGCCATCTGCACTTTGTAGGTCAAGTACTTACTTGCCTGCCGGTTCCTACCAGTTTGCCTCCTGGCTCCTTGTATGGGTATAGGTTCCGTCTGCCACAGCTCATGTATGCTGGGTTGTTACATCACTCCCCTCTTCTCTACAGTTCGTCCCGGTCCATTAGTGTCCCCTCTTATTTCCACAAGTCGATTCCCCCAAGACACTATGGTCCCTGGGCTTGGACGGATAACTTTGGTGGAAACCCAGAATGGCCTGCAAGCCTGTCCATACTAGCATCTCATAGGGCTCCCATGAGTTCTCCTCAGCCCCCTAGGCTTCCCATGAAACCAGGTACTGGCCGAAGCGTGATGGAAACCTCGCCTTTACTCCTCTGTACCATTGGCTGTCCACAACAGCTTCGATAACATAACTGGGCTCGTTGTCTACAAGTTCCGGGGTAGGGGCTTCCTTTACCCTACCTGCTTCGGAATCCTCGCGATAGGGTTTGAGCAACGTGACATTGAAAACCGGGTGGATGCTCCATCTAGTGGGCAGTTGGAGTTCATAGGTCCGGTTACCCACCCGACGCTTGACCACGAAAGGCCCAAACACCCAGTGGTCCAGCTTCTCCATTGGACGCTTCGTGCGGATGTTTTTTCGGTTCAACACCACGCGGTCTGCTTTCTTTGCCCGCCCCGCAGCCACATCCTCCTGGGTAACATAGTCCCATGATAGCAACCTTTTCTGGTCATGCCATTTCCATTGCCTTGCCTGTGCCTGTTGGATCGTTTCTCCAATCTCTGCCCAGGTTCCTTTCCATTCCTTAACCAAAAGCTCACTACTAGGGTGCATTCCTTGGTTATCATACACGATACTGGATCAGTTTGTCCTAGGGTTAAACACATACTTGATCTCAAAAGGTGACAACCTGGTGGATTCTGATATCCTGGTGTTGTACGCATACTCCACAAGGAGTAACAGTGAAACCCAATCATCTTGTTGGTAGGAACAGTAACTACGCAAGTACTGCTCCAGTGTCTGATTAACCCTCGCAGTCTGCCCATGAGTCGCAGGGTCGAATGCAGTCGAAATGCTTGGTTTCACTTTAAACAAGTGCATTAGGGTCATCCAGAACTTGGACGTGAATTGGCAATCTCGGGCGGAGTTGATTGACCCTGGGAGTCCATGAAGGCGCTAAACTTCCTTCAGGACTATCAAGGCAAGCTCCTTCATAGGTACCTCTGTGGTCAGGGGTATGAAATGGGCTGTTTTCGAGAATCTGTCCACTATGACCCAGATCTTAGTATAGCCTTCGGACTCTGGCAGCGCTATAATGAAATCCATTGAACTCGCTGTCTGCGGCCGGATAGGAACACCAATCGGTTCCAGGGGCCCGAACTTCTTGTGCCTGATAGATTTATTTCTTTGGCAGGCATCAGAAGTCCGCATGTAGTCAGTGATGTGATCATCTATCTTAGGCCAATAGAAGTTAGCCCTAACCCTGCCAATGGTCTTGTAAGTCCCGAAGTGTCCCGCGATCCGGGAGTCATGTTCTGCCTTCATGATTGTCTGCTTCAGATTCTGACCCTTTGGAACATACCACTGGTTCTTGTACAGGAGTAAGCCCTTTTCCGTCGTAAAATGTCGGTCGACATCTTTGTCACCGGCAGCTGTTGCCTTCAGGATTCTTAAGTACTCCTGGTCTTCGGTTATCGCTACCCGCAGTTGATCCAAAAAGGAAGACAGGAGCCGAAATCCTTGGCACACCTGCAACACTTGTGGTCACAAGATGTGCCGTTGCTAGCTCCCAACCCACTGTCTGGCGCGAAAAAACGACTGTGGCGGAAAATCAGTCGCCCCTTCAGTGCTGTAGTCCCTACGCCGCAACAAAGCATCTGCCTTCTCATTCAACCGTCCTTCTTGGTAAACCACCTGTACGTTAAACGGTTGCAGGAACTCAGCCCAGCGGTGCTGCCTTTGGTCAAGGACCTTGGGACTATTGAAGAAGTCCAAATTCTTACAATCCGTATAGATCACCAACTGGTCCGTTACTGAGGGTAGCAAATGATCGCGTTCTTTGAACGCCGCCATGATGGCAGTCATTTCCTTGTCATGGACATCATAATTAATCTCCGCTGGGTGAAACTTCCTACTATGATAGGCCAGTGGATGCCATCTGTCATCTTCACAGAACTGGGAGAGAACGGCTCCTAATGCAAAGTCACTAGCATCGATTTCCAGCCTGGTTGGCCGTGCAGGGTCAAAATGTGCTAGGATAGGTTTGGACGTGAACGCTTCTTTTAAATAGTTTAAGGCCGGCTCACAAGTAGGTGTCCATTCCCATCGGACATCCTTCTTTGTCAAGTCCGTCAGAGGTTTCGCTATCTTGCGGAACCCTTCTATGAACCGATGAGAGAAGTTGGTAAAGCCCATAAAGGTTTGAACGTCGATGACGCATGTCGGAGGTGCCCAATCCCTGTTTGTCTGCACCTTCTCCGAAAACATAGAGATCCCCATATTGGAGATCTTGTATCCGCGGAATTCAACCTCCCCTTGGTGGAAACTGGACTTCTTCATGCTTACACATAGTCTAGCTTTCCGCGATTTCTCCGTCACACAGCACACCATTGCGACGTGCTCTTCCATAGTTTCGGCGTAGATCAGGATCTCATCCATGTAGGCGATGACGACTTCGTCCATGAGGTCCTGAACGATCTCATGTATCATGGTTTGGAAAGTTGCCAGGGCATTACAGAACCCGAACGGCATAACCGTGTATTTATATAGTCCATATCTGTACCGGAAGGCTGTCTTCCATTCCTCACCTGCTGCCATCCTCAGAAGCTAGTAGCCGTTCTTTATGTCCAACTTGGTGAACACAGCGGCTTTTCCTAACCTATCGCGCAGTTTGTTCATCAATGGTAGAGGATACTGGCTCTTCACTTTGATTTTGTTCAGCACTCGGTAACCTATTACCAGTCTTAATGTACCATCTGGTTTTGGCACCAAGAGGATAGGGGCTGCTGCTGTAACGGGGGCACCCCTAGGAGGATGGATCCCAAGGTTGCGACCGCACCGAACAACTTCAAACTTATCGCCAAAAGTTCACACAGATGTAAGAGTAAAGTGGACGGTAAAACTTAATATCGTTAAGCCTGACGCTTTACTCAATTAAGGTCTCGAGAGGATTGATTGCTGGAGTAGGAGAGTTCTCGCATAGATTCTCAGGTAGTTTTATCTTATGCCAGAAACTCCCCCATCACTTTTCTCCAACTATTCGAGCACACCCTTCTCCGCTGAGGGTGGTCCGACACGTCTTCTGGCACCCCTTTCAGGCATGCGTTTGTCGACACTCTCTGGTCGGCATTCACCATATGTGCATATCGTTTCTGCGGCGCATTTCCATTCTGCCCGCCGGAGTGAAAACTTCTGTGCATCGGTGACTTGCCAGTGGCTAACTGTCAAGACACCTTGCAGAACTAGACTATCTATGACACCCTTCCCATGTGCGTTGATTTCAACTTGACGCCGGAAACTACCGTGAGCGGTTTATCTATCTACTATTCNGATGTTCAGGTAGTTTTATCTTATGCCAGAAACTCCCCCATCACTTTACTCCAACTATTCGAGCACACCCTTCTCCGCTAAGGGTGGTCCGACACGTCTCCTGGCACCCCTTTCCAGCATGCGTGTGTCCACACTCTCTAGTCGGCATTCACCATATGTGCATATCGTTTCTGCGGCGCGTCTCCATTCTGCCCGGCGGAGTGTAAACTTCTGCGCATCGGTGACTTGCTAGTGGCTAACTGTCAAGACACCTTGCAGAACTAGACTATCTATGACACCCTTCCCATGCGCGTTGATTTCTACATGACGCCGGAAACTACCGTGAGCGGTTTATCTATCTACTATTTACGAGTCCCGGGCTTCCGATGTCTTCCGCAGGATACGGTGGTTCGGGAGTGGTCCAAAGGGCGCTACCCATGACCACCACCTCGGATCCACCTCACCTGTGGTAGGAATCATGCTTCTAGTGTCTCTGCGCTTCCCTTTTCGAGCGTGTGGCGTTGGGGACACTTTTAGGTTCGGTAGGTGTAAAACCCTCCCAGTCGCCCCGGTACCAGCCGGGACCACCTTCGGGACCCCTATGGTTAACTCCCGTTAACTCCGCCGGTTTTGGTCTGTTTTACTCCAAACAACTTGGAGGAGGTACTCCACCTTCAACCCCATGCCTCCTTATATATCCTGCGAACAGCCTACGGTCGACCGGACGGCAGCAACGTATACGGTGTTGCAAGCAGGTCTGCAAAGGTCCACCTTTGCTAGACTGCACACAACTACGTAACCGTTTGCCCATGACGCCCAGGCCTCAAGGCGAGGCCGGAGGGGCATGATAGGAATAATGTCTCCAATTTACAGCTTCTTCGTAGCTGCATAGCTCGCCCAATAGCATCTCCCGGAACGCCAGATTCCAGTATTCTGCATGGCTTCGGGTGACAAACATTCAAGTCATTTTTCCCCAACTCAGCGATGGACTTCGTGTTGAAAGGTAGGGTAACTCAGATCCTTGAACAGGGTAACCCAAGCCTCAAGGCAGGGTAACCCAGTCCTGAGGGTAGGGTAATCTTGTCCGGTGGACAAGTGGACTTCCTCCTGTTACCCCATTCTATCCCACTGCCGGAGATAGACACACTGGGCCTTTCTCCAGTTACCCAGCCTAGCTGT
>PYWC01000003.1:2143639-2174323 GCA_003182015.1 Tuber magnatum | reverse complement strand
TCCTCCTTTGCTAGACTGCACACAACTACGCAACCGTTTGCCCATGACGTCCGGGCCTCAAGGCGGGGACGGAGGGGCATGATAGGAATAATGTCTCCAATTTACAGCTTCTTCGTAGCTGCTTTGCTTGCCCAATAGCATCTCCCGGAACTCCAGATTCCAGTATTCTGCATGGCTTCGGGTGACAAACATTCCAGTCATTTTTCCCAAACTCCCCGAGGGACTTTGTGTTGAAAGGTAGGGCAACTCAGATCCTTGAACAGGGTAACCCAAGCCTCAAGGCAGGGTAACCCAGTCCTGAGGGTAGGGGTAATCTTCTCCGGTGGACAAGTGGACTTCCTCCTGTTACCCCATTGTATCCCACTGCCGGAGATAGACACACTGGGCCTTTTTCCAGTTACCCAGCCTAGCTGTGTCTTGCCCCATCACAGGTCCCTAAGTATGCTGACACCAATCCCGGGTGTAGCCATGTACCTAAATACTTGTGCCCACTAAGTCTGCTCATCTCGGAGCCCAGACCATCGGGTCTCTGTAGCTCAAGTACTCACTTGCCTGCCAGTTCCTACCAGTTCGCCTCCGGGCTACCTGTATGGGTGTAGGTTCCAGCTGCCATAGCTCATGTATGCTGGGTCGTTACAGCTGCTGAGCAACTGGATTGCCGTAGCTTTCATCTTCGCAGCATGTTATTGAGATATTCCTGGAGTGCCTTAAGCCCCTACTCCGATAACAGATAGGTAGGACCAAAGGGAGGTTGAGTTCCGGGTTGCAACTCGATCGTATGGTCATACTTCGAGTGCTCCAGTAACACCCTCAATCCATTCGTGACTTAAGATATGGGCATAGTCCTTCTACTCGTGGAGCAGCTTAACTGTAATGTCGGCACCTTCCTCATTGGAGGATTGCACAATTCCCAATAGCTACTCATTACTAGGGTCTTCAGCTAGTAACTCTTCATCGGTCACGAACACTAACCGCCCCTGCTCTGCCAGGCAGTTAGCCTTGCAGAAATCTGAGTGCTTGGTTAGTGATCCTTTTTTCCAATCTATGTCAGGGTTATGGTCCTTCAACCAAGACATGGGTAGGTACCTATCCACCTTGGTGTCGGGCATATCTGCGACTTCAAAGCACATCTCCTTGTGGTGGTCACCTATCCTCATTTCTAATGACTTGGTATAGTGTAGACCTGACCCAGGAATGTGATTACCGCTAGCGTCGCTTATCGGCACGTGTACCTTTTGTCGCACACATGGTGCCTGAGTCTGCTTAACCCATCGGCCACTAAGTACCGGCCCAGTAGCTACACTGTCGAGCAGCCGGAGCGCTTCTGCACTAACCTGTCTAGCCCTTATCTTCCTGTCCAACTTAACCTGCAGGTGGATAGACCTACTATGATGAGGCAAGTTGTCACACTTCTGCCTCTTTGCCTGTCTTGTTAACTTAGTCATCTTGGCTTAGTAATTCCCTTTGGTCTCTTGCCTTTCGAGACAAGAGCGGCTACAACGGCTCGGTAAACATTAACGGATTGGGATTCGTCTTTTTATCAATAGCTAGTGTGTTTACTATCACGCCAGCATGATTTCGGGTACTGAACCCTCCTCAGGCAAACTTGGAAATAGCGTCATTTATTTGATCAAGTGGAGCCTGAACCAATTCCGCTTATACTAAATATAACAATTTTTCCCAAAGTGGGTCGAAGTCCACTCTCAGGCTGGTTCCAAGCGAAGCAGTCCTGCTTCCCCCCTGTCAAGCATCTCCTCGAGCAGGACCTCACCCCGCCTCAACTGAAATAATGTCCTATGACTTTCCCATCCAGCAAAGGAAATCCTGAAAGAAATACATATAACTAGAACAAAGGAAATAACTAGAAACCGAACAAAGGAGAGATAGCCCAGTCCACCGCGCATGGCCCGCAACATCTACCTGCCCACACCACCCGTGTGTAGTCAGTATCAGGGTCGTCTATGCAGTAGAAGGGTACTTACCCATCTCCAAAGCCACTTCCGTAGCCCATATCCATCTATCCCTCAGGGGTCTATGGCTGTGGGTTAATAAGGTTACACCTTAAACAGAATGGGTTCTTACCTATTCTGATCCGTCCGTAGCAACCTCCATGATCTGAGGTGATGCCTGGCGGACTTCAAGTATCTTGGACGAGGAAGCCGGAGGTGGAGCTTCAATGTGCTTCAGCCACTTGTCTGTCCCTGTGGGCTCGCTTACCGGGGCTGACCGTTTCAACCCGCGAGCCTGTTTCGATGAACAAATGACTGGGGACGTGGTGGTACACTTCCTCCAGAAGTGAGCACCTTGTCCACACTTGGTGGACTGGTTGTGCTTTCTCCGACGTTTGGTCAAAGTCGATGGGATTTCCTTATGTGCTATTGCATACTCAGAAGTCGCCAGCTTTGCCTGTTTTCCCGCATTGAAATTAGTAGGTTTGGTAGACCTCTGGTTTGGTCTGCTCGAACCTTTCTCCTTCTTCTTGAACCTGCCTGACGTCGAGGGTCTATCCTCCTTCTTCTCAGCGGGTTGAGACCAGGGGACTGGGTGGATGACACGGTTACCGAACCGGTTGTTGTCCTCCCGCGTGTGCCCAACCTTCTGGGGAAGATCAAGGTACTCATTCAGATCGGTCGGATGGGGCTCCTTAAGTGCTCATGCATTCCGAACCTCTTGTGTGATGCCTGATCAAACCTTGTCTCGTACCTGTACTGGATCTGTATAGCTAAGCTTATCCATATAATCAATTATCTTATCCAGGTACTCATCGATATGATGGGGCCTCATGGCAAGGTCGCGCCACTCCAGAAGGGATCGATCTCGCTCGGGCTGGTCTCCACCAAAACTTCGTTCCAGCCGTTCTCGGAACTCTTTCCATGTGTGTAAGGAGTTGCCGTCTTTGACAGGGACGCCAGTGCGCTTGGCGGCTTCCTTCTTAATGTGCCCATGCAACTCCAGATACCATGCCCGGGCGGAGTCTTCAAGAAGAGGGATCACCAAGTTTACCTTATCCATGTTGGTTAACTTGCAATCTGTAAAGTATTCAAACTTGACCTCTAACAAGGTCTAGCAGCTCGCGAGTTCTGTAACTTTGCGCTTGAATGGAGGGATACCACTCAGCTTCTCCGGCTTCTTCTGCCGGTGTCTTGGTGTTGGCCTAGAAGCCGAACCAGTACCCCTCAGGGCTCTCGCCAGCCTCTTGGCCCGGCGATCCTACTGCCGTTTCCTCTTATTGCTCCAGTCATCCTTGCGACCACCAAGGAAGGGGGTCAAATCCCGGAGAGAATCTCTATCGTCATCATCATCTGAGCAGTCATGGTTAGAGTCCCCTGGATGTCCGCCTGCTCCCACCGTACCACCCCCAGGTGGGGCATTTCGGTCGCCACTACCTCCGGTGTTCCCGCCTTGGGATTCCAGGGGTCTATCGTACCCATCAAACCGTTTCCCCTGGCCATCCTGGTTACCCTCCTCCGCAGGGTTAGCCCCTGATGGTCCTGATGCCAGTGGTGGAACATGGCATTGCCGACTCTCAGGAGTTGGGTTGGGCGCCGTCTGTGTTATCCAGAGAAAAGACTGCAACTCTGGACAACTCAAGGGTTGCATCAGGGGGCCTGCGTGCCTCCATGACCCACAGTACCCACATGTTGGTCCTCTGTCTCCTTCTTTCTGCCTCCTTCTATGCCTGACCGGGGTCCGTAGTCCCTTCCTACACCCATAGGAGTGGTAATTAATCCACCCCATCCGGGTCTCTTCCGACCTACAGCCCGATAGACAGATCTTGTCTTGGCTGTCCAAATGGCCAGTTGTGATGGTGGGGGGACCGGCGGGAAGACTTGGCTTCGAGGGTGCTGTGGGGATGACCGGTGCCCAAGGAACGGAGTGAGCAGGCATCCCAGGTCCGCGGATTGGAGTCCCTCGTAAGGGAGCCAGGGGTGTTCGCTCCTCCTGGCGTCTTACCTGTTCGCAGAATCCAGGTGACGTTGTGCGCAGTGGCCGGAACCCTGGGGTAGCCGATACTACTGGTGGGAATGCTGTGGCAGGGAAGGTATCTGGAGCGGGCAACAAAACTGGCAGAGGTGTGGGTCTTGGGGCGGCGATGGGAGGTACGGGAGTTGCAACTGAAGGTGTTGCAGGGGAAATGTTTGGAGCCAGGGTCGGACGAGGAGTAGGGTCAGATGTAGCTGGTGCCGTGATACCCGTTGGTTTGGACGTCCTTTTCCTTACTTGACGTCCATCAGTTGGCCTGAGCGTTGGGCTGCCGGACCTACTGCGGGCACTTGAGGGGGGGACACAAAGGAGGCTGGTAGATGCCTTTGAGAAGGAGGAGGTATAACTGTAGCCCTCACCTTTCAGGCTTTCCAACATCGGTATGCCAATTGAGCTCAAGTATGCCCTCCACTGGTCATCTCTGGCTCTCATGGCCAACTCCATGCCAGAGTTCCCGGGCTTGGTGTGGACGGGCGGGAGTAGGGGCGCGGCCTCTAACATCAGTACATCATTCTCAGCATCAATACTATACCCTCTCTCAAAAGCCTTTTCCAAGGCTGCCAACTGAGTCTTCAATGCCTGCTGATCTCTTATCATCCGCAGGTATGCCTCCTGCTGCACCTTCATCCATTCCACCACTGCCATAGTGATCTGTATTCGGAACACCTGCTGCTGCTGGTTGTTCCAGTTCTGCAGTTCCCGCTTCGCTTCCTCAATCGACTTGGCTACTTCGCGGAAGCTGCAAGGTTCGACGAATTTGCGGGAGAACCCACTAAAGAGAACTCCGTGTGGCGGAGGAGGGAGCATGTTGTGGACTAGAGTAGGGTCTTGGAAAGATGAGTGCGCCCTGGCGCAAGGGTCTGTAATCAGGAGGTCAAGACATTCAGCAGGCAACTGAAGAGGAGCGGCCGCTAAGAGTAGCTGGTGGCCGTCCAAGTCGATAGCACGAACATCCGCAAAAACCGAGCATGAAACGTGTTGGCGGTGTTCTCGTCAAGGTCAAGGTCTCAATCCGAGTTGGATTCCATTCTGGTTCGAAGTTAGGTACTAGCCATTGCACTTTCCACCCTGGGCTACTTGTTCTAGACAAGGTTACCAGTATTCATACAAGGTCAGTGCCAAAAGGTCGGAAACAATTAATCAGGAGAGGGGTTAAGCGAGGAGCTTGCTTAACGATATACTGTAACGGGGGTATTCCTAGGAAGATGGATCCCAAGGTTGCGACCGCACCGAACGACTTCAAGCTTATCGCCAAAAGTTCACACAGATGTAAGAGTAAAGTAAACGGTAAAACTTAATAGCGTTAAGCCTGACCCTTCACTAAATTAAGGCCTTGTGAGGATTGGTGGTTGGAGTCGGAGAGTTCTCGCATGGACTTTTCCGGTAGTTTCATCTTATACCAGAAACTCCCCCATCAGTTTACTGCAACCATTCAAGTACACCCTTCTCCGCTAAGGGTGGTCCGACACGACTCCTGGCACACCCTTCGGGCATGCATGTGTTGACGCACTCTAGTCCCCGTTCACCTTATGCAGTTACCGTTTCTGCTGTGCATTTCCATTTTGCCCGCCGGAGTAAAAGCTTCTGCACATCGGTGTCTTGCCAGTGGCTACCAGTCAAGGCACCTCATGAACTAGCCCATGTATGACACCCTTCCCATCTGCATTGATCTCTATGTGACTCTGGAGGCTACCGTGAGCGGTTTATCTATTTACTATTTACGGGTCTCCGGCTTCCGGTGTCTTCCGCAGGGCACGGTAGTTCGCGCGTGATACAATGAGCACTACCCATGACCACTACCTTGGATCTACCTTACCTGTGGTAGGAATCATGCTTTTAGTGTCTCTGCACGTCCCTTACAGAGCCTATAGCGTCGCAAGCATGTTCGGGCTTGGTAGGTGTAAAACTCTCCCAGTGGCCCCGCCACCAACTGGGACTATCTTCGGGACCCCCACGGTTAACACCCGATAACTCCTTTAGCTTTGGTCCCTTTTACTCCGAACAGCTTGGAGGAGGTACTCCACCTCACACCCTACGCCCCCTTATATAACCTGCGAACAGCGTACATTGGACCGGACGGCAGCGACGTACATGGTGTTGCAAGCATGTCTGCAAAGATTCTACTTTGCTAGACTGCACACAACTACACAATCGTTTGCCCATGACATCCGGGCCTCCAGGCGGGACCGGAGGGGTATGATAGGAATAATGTCTTCCATTTACAGCTTCCTCGAAGCTACGTAGCCTGCCCAATAGCATCCCCTAGAAGCTCAGATTCCAGTATCATGCATGGCTTCGCGTAACAAACATTCCGGTCATTTTTCCCGAACTCCCCGTGGGACCTCATATTGAAAGGTAGGGTAACTCAGGACCTTGGGCAGGGTAACCCAAGCCCCACGGCAGGGTAACCTGATCCTGAGGGTAGGGTAACCTGTCCTGTGGACAAGATAACTTTGCCCTGTTACCCTTTCTATCCCGTTGCCGGAGATCGGCGCTTCTGACCTTTCTCCAGTTACCCGGCCTAGCTGAGCAACTGCCCTTTCAGACGTTCCTAAGTACGCTGACACCGCCCCCTGGTGTATCCAGGCACCTAAGTCCCTGACCAGGCAATTCTGTTCATTCTCAGAGCCCGGGCCATCAGGTCTCCGTAGGTCAAGTACTTACTTGCTTGCCGGTTCCTACCACTTCGCCTCCTGGCTCCCTGTATGGGTATAGGTTCCGTCTGCCATAGCTCACGTATGCTGGGTCGTTACACTATCTTGCTTCCCCTAGTCGCTTTGGGTTGGTCACCCTCTTCATTGTCTTCCAAAACATCATATAGTCCGCGCCGATATTCATCCATCAACGGGGGCATCACTGCGACCATTGCCTCCTTGCTAAAACTTTCCATCCGCTCTGATTACTTAATTGGGTGTGGGCTGTCTGGCCAGGGCATTCGGAATACTGGGGCTTCGGGGTTCAGTATTGCAGTGATCGTGAGGGACCTAGTAATTGGCTGAATGAGGGTGGAGGGCCCTTTCCTATCACTATTCGGTCTGTCGCCAACCATTTACTGCTACTCCCAATCACTGATCACGGAGGATTTCAGAGGGCTTGGGTCAGGTGCAGTGCTTGGGGACTCGGTCCTTCACTAGGAGGTTGAGGGGTTGGCTTGCTTCACTACCTGTGATGGCTATTCGTAAACTTTATCCCAGGTTGATAATATACGCGATGGTCTATATAACAATGTGAATAGTGGATTTTGCTATATTGGGGTTCCTCAGATAGCGTCATCAGCAAAAGAAATTCTACCTCCTGTATTACATACATATCTCCCCTTACTTTCTAGTAATACCACCTCCCCCGGTCCCTCGTGTCCCTCATATATTTAGGACCTTTTCTAAAGACCTAAGAAGCCTTTCAAAACTGACCATACATACCTTCGATGCCATATATCGGCCTCTTTTTTCTTTAGCCCCTAGCTTGTTCTACTAGTGAAGAGGTCTCGCACAACTGACCCGTGGTTTTTTTTTGCAATTCCAACATGGCCATTTTGGCCGTTGTACGTCCCCTATCTTCCTCCATGTGTCCGGAATAACCTCTTGCATGTCTCGGTGCCAATGTCATGCTTGGCACTCTCTGTTCCCTTTGATTTCTCCGTTATGGATTCCGTCCCCTGGGAGCTGTTCTCTAGGTCATATTGTGCATGCTCTGCCCCTGTTCCTTTCCTACACCCCTTTTTGTTTTCTCTACTCCGCGTACCAAACCGGTTTTATTGTTTTTCTTTCACTGAAGCTCGTATACATTGTTCTTCCTACGATCCTTTTGGAAACCTCATGAATCGCTTAATCTTACTTAGAGTATATGCACCAAATTGGTTTTGTTTCTCTTCTTTTACTGATGCCCGAATACTCTGTACTTCCTATCGTCCTTTTTAAGACCTCCTGCTTCGCTTGACCTATCCTCATTTATTTTGTATATTACTCCTAGCCATCCTCAGCAAGTTCACTATCTGTATCCTCAGGTGTCCTTTTGCACCGCTGCGTGTCTTCTTTTTACCACTCTTTGTTCCCTTAGAATCAATTTACTCCTTTCTACTAGGCGGTATTCAATATATTCTATTCAATGTTTCTAAATCAATCCTATTATTTACATACCAGCGTTTGGTATCTCTCTCAGCAGTCTCTGGTACTAAATGCGCCATGGCCATGATCCATTTGATGCTAACAACTATCTCTCTTATACCCTTTAGCCCTTTTGCCATCCCCAAACTGATGGTTACAAGTCCTGTAATGTTGCTGATCTTTCCCTAATTCTCAACATATAGTCTATCTACCAATACGAGCCTATCTACTGAACCCATTGTTAACTCTTGGACTTTCATTATCGATATCAAATGAGCCAGATAAAAGCCTTTTAATGTCCCATAAAGACTTCGATTGCCCGAATCCACCCAAACCGAATCATTCCTACTCTGCCCTGTTGACCTCCGAAGCCGAGTTGCCATACATGGAAGAAGGTGCCAAGTGACCTCTCATCCATCCTGAAAGTTCTCTACTGGGTTGTGTAATAGTCGACATATCTCGACTGGAAACTGTTTAACCGAATCCAGCTGAAGCTGTGGACTGACAGATGATTTTCGTCGATAATAATTGATTAAAAGGTCCGGCATGTTTCTCAAAGTATAGTTGGATCGCTAAATGGTTTCAATGGTCAGTGTGAAACCTATTAGTACTTGAGTTACCAATCCAATCTGCTGTTTGTGAAGTTTGTCGTGTAATTCATACTCAATTGGATGTGACAGATCTGCTTGGATATTCATTTCATGACTTTTGAAGCTGTCAAGTCTAGCATATGGCGGTAGGATTTGAAGGCTCGCATCATTTTTATTCGACCGCTGATAACCCTCCTTGATCATTGTTTTGTGACTTGTCTCCTCTGACTTGGTAGAATACATTTATATGTTCCCAAAGCGCCGTATATGGTCCCCAAAGTGACTTAACAGGTGTATCTTAACAAGGTTAAAGTCTACATCCTTATCATATATATCTGCGACAATTCCATCTAAATTGTGATGTTACTCATCCGTGATGCGACGTCATTTGTCTGCCATGACCCATGAAAGATGGTGTTTATCGAGTACTTTGCTATGTTTACCCTGAATCCTGGCGGTGAGCTGTCTCACTTTCCTAGTAGTGGACTTATCCTTTCGGTGCTCCTTAAAAACGTCTTGCTGCTCTTTAAAAATGTCTTGGTGATCCTGAAAGGCTTTTAGGAACTGTTCCAGGTATTGAATCGTCTCAACAGTATGGCTTGTATATTGTGACATTAGGGTAAAGTCAACCATCAATCGGACACAGGTCAGAGCTTTAGTAAATATGGGACATTCTGTGGCACCTGCAAGATGTAGAGAAGCTGTGAACCATTATAGTATAACTTTAACCAGATTTCCCATCTCTTTTCTGGCCCACTGAGAGATCCGACCATACTCTTTGTTGGACGCGGAATAGCCTGGGTAAACAGCTAAACTCTTCCAGATAGCATCGAACATTTGTAGTCGCTTGTACATCATTAGAAATCCGATTATCCATTTCATCAGGTGTGCTTTGAACATTCCCCGGTGCACCACATAGAGAATATCTGGTTTGGGTAGGTCGGATTGTTGAACTTTGGGAAGCCCACAAAAGACGTTTGGAAGCAGTTTGAAACCACCTTTTGTTAATTCTTGCTTGGCATACTGGTCATTATCGTGGTATTTGTTGAAGAGATGTTCATATTTTCTATAATCTCATTTGGCCACAGAACGTCTCAAATGAGACCCTAGCTGTTCTGGTTGAACCTCACAAATAGTGCACTGATTTTGTTAAATACTGTGTAATGTCACATTTTTCAAGTGATCCACAATACAAGCTACAAGACGCGGAAAACATAGTCGGATCTTTCCATCAGTGTATTTAACCTCAAGTCTGGAGTTCCTCAGTACAACTATTGGCGCAAAGATCGCTTCCATCAAATCAGAATAAATCTCCTTGTTGACCTGCCTTTGCCGCACATCTCTTGCTATGACATCTAGCATCTTCGGCGGAACAGGCAATAGCACTAAAAGGAAGGTTGCATGTTTCAAGGCCTCATTCCACATACTTGATAGAATATTCCCAATCGTCATATAGATCAGCCAGGCTTTCTTATCTCCAGAGAAATTGGTCAGACAATTGATGTCTGAGGAACATATGGTTGGTATGACTGTTGCTCCATCCGGTAATTCGCCCTTTGCTGGCTGTTAATTTTGGATACTAATAAACGGTATAGAAGCGCCGTGGAACATTACATTTGAACCTCCCTGTGTTTCCCACCACCAATCAGCCATGGGCATTTCTGAATAAACTTGCTGAGGTGGTGCTTCTCTATTCCATTCCTTTACCGGGGCGTAAAGTAAACCTTGAGCAAAACCTCTTTGACCAAGTAGGTATTTTGCACAATCAATAGGATTATGAAAAAAGAATATCTGTGTCAAGGAAGCTTCAGCTGGCTCTTCTCAGACCAGAATTTCCTATTTTCGTCAGTATGGGATGCTCTGAGGATACATTTACTCACAGCTTTTCTAAATGATACAAACCCCTCTTTCTAGCTCTTCATCCCCATACCTGACTCCAACTCATCAACAGCATCAAAGAGCCAGTAAGCATTTTCAATATCACCATTCTGAGGCCCTAAGTCCTTCTTGAAATATCTATCGATGTGATCCTTTGGTACCTCCGCTTCAAGAAACCCCTGAGCTAGCTCAAAGTCAGTCTTACTTCTGAATGGCAACCACATCTCATCTGCAGATCTGTCGTGCCATACAACGTCCCATAAAGATCTCCCAGCAGTGGGGTGTTTCATCAGTATGGGTGGTCCGACCCATGGTGTGCTTTCCTCACTGTCCAAATAATTGAGACTCTCCATGTACAAATCGATAATGTTTACGTCGATCTCAGGCTCATTTGCGGTGATATTGGCTTCAATTGAGCTGTATTCTTTGCCGTATGTACCAAATTCCTCGCTGTATAGATTGGAGGTCAGGCTAGAGTCAGCTGCTGGCTGTGGTGTGTGTTGAGGATCCTCAGCCTTGCAAATAGGACATTTTAGTGTGCTCTGAGGCTGTACAAAGCTAGAATGTGCTATTCCCATATGGTTCCTGTACCAGGTACTTGACTGGTACTTTTTTCCGCAGTAAGGGCATTGAGACTCTTGTACCATTCTACAAGAGATTAAAATCGATTAGCAACAGCACAACAGGATGCGAAAAATAAAACTTGCCCACTCTCTTGAATCTGTGTAGTAATTGAATAGCTCGTTTTTTGACCAGAACTGTACCGTTCTATAGTTATTAATAGAACGCAAAAAGGTACAGATGGGATGAAATTCGTCACACGATCTTGTCAGTAAATTCGAGATATACCAAGGGGATAGCAAAAAAGTTGAGAACTTGAAAAACTTTCAAGGTATGTGTTGTGTGGCCTGTTTGTAATTCAAAGGCCAACTGCTCACGTCAGTCTCACCTTCTCTTGAGCAAGATTGTACTAGTACTTTTATGAGGTTCTGCGGCTCAAAACCCCCCTTTCACAATACAGAACCCCTCCGCCTGCATTCTTATATTTATCGTAAGGGTGTTGGAGGTCCTGGAGGCATGAACATGAATGGCAGCTCAGGGCTACGACAGACTCCTACAAGTCCCGTGAGAAGACCTTACTTAACACTTATATCTATGATTCCTTCTTAAAAAATGAAATGATAGTATAAGCAACGTGAATTGTACCCTTAACTTCTGGTGTGCTTTATTCGGCGCATTGCAGACTTTGAGAGGGCCAAACCAAATATCAAGAACTCATATACCATACCCTAATATTCTTTATCTGAACCCATATCAAGAAAGCAGGGGTAGTCACAAGCCCACCTATCACATCGTTGTACCTTAACATTCTCTTGAAATGCTTGTTCATGTTTGTTCAGCCTATCTTTTCAGGTGTACAAGGTCACCTGGTTACATGTTTGCCACACAGCCCCTGTACATCTGTACTCTTTTGTAAAAGCACGGAAGCATGTTCAATGTTCAAGTTTGGATGTTTAACAGTCTCTTGCAAGCTGGTCTGAGTTGTGAGAACTCTTGATACTGTGACAAACAGTTTGAGTAGTACCATACGGTACGCTCTTCCTTCTCATATATAAACCCCTCACCATCCTAGCATTTTCCTTCTCCACTTCTTCATTACCTTGTAATCAATCTACAGTCCCTCATTGTCCTTCCTAGACCTCCCAACTCCGCTTTTCCCTTCACAACAATCGAATTCTCTATAGCCGACAATTCTTTTCCGTGATCATACAGTCTCATGCACATTTCACACCAACTATACCGGTAAGTCTCACTTACAGCTCCTAATATCCAAAATGGGCTGTTCTCAGGCCTTTTGTAGGCTATACTGATTGATATCCATGGAATAACTTATGGTACTGTTAAAGCGAAGCTTTTGATCGCTTCTACCCCCTAACGGTAGATTTGTGCCAGGATTCATCTTTTTCCTTTCCTTCCTCGTCCCCCTCGAAGAAACAAACCCCGCAAGGTATGGTCTCTTGTACTTCCTTCTGGGGCACATTGAAGCACTGTGCAAGTTCTTGCAAGAACTTGTGCACGGCTCATATGAGCTCCTCTAAAGCTTTTTCTTAAGGTAAAATAATAGCTGACCAGCACGGTATTCTCTCATTACATTAGCGGCACCCCGTTTTCGGTTGCCATCCCCCGTACAGTTAGTCTCCTGTTTGTCTCATTTCCACCTTTCCTAAGATGGAATGATTACTGATCACTATGTGCTAGATTTCTTTGGGATTTCCCGTCTCCCTCTGCAAGCCGAGAACATTCTCGCCTCATTCAGGTTAGCCTTCTGGGCATCCCATTTGGTCTTTTCATCCACAGAATCTAATTGGTTAATAGCATGCCTCCGATTGATACTCGTACCACCACTGCCATCTTCTGGACCAAGCTCAACCTCACTGGTGAGGGACGAGCCATGGCTGGGAGGAGATACTGCACCATGCGCAGATACATTCTTCAGAAGTGCAATGAGAGGAATAGCAGCTCTGGCAGGCAGGCCGGCGACACTATGTGGAAAGAAGTTAGAATGGAGACTGTTGCGCACAGCACCCTCAGAGACTTCCAAGCCAAATCCAACTCCCCCTGCACCGGCCAATATCGGGCTTTCCACGATGCTCTGGATGCGATCATCATGGACATCCTGAGGTCGGCAGCCAAGTCTGGTAAGAATGTCGGACTTAATTCCCATGCCGAGGAAGAGGGGGAAGGTGCGGGCACTGGCAGTGCATCTACATCTGGAATGAGAGATGACTGAGCAGTTGCTTCTTTGCAGCTGACCATTCATGAGGAGAACCTGGTGCAAACAATATTCATTTCAACCACAGCTGCCAAGCCTGTGCAGGCTCGCCAGCTCCCATGGATAATCCGTGGTAATAACACTATGCCTAACAAGAGTTGGCTGGCGGTTCTCATGCACCATACTTTACAGGAGCTCGGCGAAGCTTCCTGTCGGTACGTGGAGGATGACAAGCACCCCCGGCAGTTTATTGGAATTCTCTGCGATATTCAAGGCCTAAATGTTACCCCCGATGGTGGTGACCAGATCAAATTGATTGACAACCATCAGCGCAATAGGTGGCTTCGTCTCTCCCGGTGCTCCACACTGACTGTCACCTGCTTCCTCCGCCGAGCAGCTTTTGCCCCTGCTGATGGCAGGGACCCCGTTCGTCCCAATACACCACTTGTTGCGCACAGCCAGAACTATTTCGCCCCCGGCCAATTCGACGTCGCTGAGTTCTACACCGAGCCAGAATCCCACTCTAATGAGTAGGATGATATCAGGTACCTGGCAAAGCGCAGAAGGGCCTTTCCTAGGTCCCACAATGGCTGGCAGAAGACAATTTTGAGTAATGATTGTAAGGTCATTAGGTTCCAGACCCACTCCCAGGAACTGATTTCGCGCGCTCGAGTGACACAGGGACTGGTGGATATAAGCCGATATATAGGACCAGATGTCTCACTTGTGGCTCTTCCCCCGAGGATCCCACCTCCCGGGTGTGAGATGTCAGTACATAACGCTGTGGAGAAAGGTGGTGGGGATAATGATGGTGACGATGGGGGCGATGGGGGTATTGCCTAGAGTTGGTTTGTACCGGGCAGCATCTTCTTTGGGCTTTTGGGTAGTTTTCTTTCGTTTCACGGGCTTTAGTTTTTGCTTTCATTTCTATCCATTGGTTTGGAGTCGGGGGGTTTTTTAGAGCTTGTTTCCGCTGGGCAGCGTCTTCTTTGGGCTTTGGAGTGGGTTTTGTTTTGTTTCACAGGTTTTTTCTTACTTGTTTTGCTCTCGTTTCTATCCATTAGGGTTTTCTGGGATGTGTTTTGGTGCCATGCTGCGTCTTCTTTGAGTCTTTGGGTAGTTGTGCTTTTGTTTCACAGGCTTCCTTCATTGCTTCATTGCTTTCTTGCTTCTGCTTTGCTTCTATCTGTTAATCATTTTCCTAATCCTGTTTGTCCTGTTATACGGCTTTCGTATATTTTACCCAGTAGTCTTAGATTTTAATGTTTTTAGTAGTCTTTTTTATTTTTAGAATTAAGTGGATCCAATAGAAAGCTTTTCTGGGATGCTAAAGGTTCTTTTTATCCTTCATCCTACCCTAGTATATATAATCCAATCTTTGGAAATGATAAGTTATGTTTATCCAAGTTTTACGTATCAAATCCTGTCTCGGCAATCCTAAATAGACAGTCCCCACCCGGCCCAGAGCCATCTGTGGACATAGCATTCGAGACATTTGAAAGCAAAATGGCAGTAGCACAGTCCGAGCCGATGCCAATGATTCACACGGACCTTGGGTCACAGTTAGAGTCTGTGTACTAACATAAAGCTTGTTTATCACCAATACGACGCTGTACATTCTTGATACAATACTGTGAGTTCAAGATTCTGTTGGAGCTTTCATCTATAAATCTAATTCCCCAATCGACTCCCGACTTTTCATATAAGCAGACAACGATAAAGGGAAATATGAGCAGAGGTGAGCCAAGATACTCAGAAGCCAATAGGAGCTCCCCCAAAACTTAAATATCTATACTTGACCATGGTAGTAGTCCTCTGGGCATTATTGTCAAGACCATCAGTAGCCCTCCTGGATATTGAAACGTCAGCAGCAGAAGCACAATGACAAGTCAATGCATTTATTATGGAAGAGGAGCCTGCGGATATTGACGATGATAACATTCCTCCTAGACGTCCCCAATGGGCCGAACGATGTCCTGCTGAATTTGTTCTACAGCCGCTACCCCAGAGAGTCAGGGAGCCAGTTGAGATATGTAAGTGAATCTAATAATTTTGAAAAATGACATACTGATTAGGAAGTGTACGGAGGACACCCCAACACTGGCTCAGAATGGCCCTTCTCAGAGGCTTGAGTCACAAGAGCAGGCAGGACAGTTACATACAGGCAATCTCGTAGCCCAATCATCATACTTCTCAGCATATATTCCCGATCTTGGTAAGGAGGAACAAACTGTGCCATCCAATTTTCGACGTAGTATAGCTACTGTAGACCTTCCCGTGTCTTATATTGAGATCCCCATCTGTAATAACCCAGCATGCAGGGGCTATGGCAGATGGAACCTATACCCATACAGGGAGCCAGGAGGTGAACTGGTAGGAACCTGCAGGCAAGTAAGTACTTGACCTATGAAGACCCGATGGCCCGGGCTCTGAGAATGAACGGAATTGGCTGGTCAGGGACCAGGTATCCGGATACACCCAGGAGCGGTGTCAGCATACTGAGGGACCCCTGAAGGCTCAGCTACTCAGCTAGGCAGGGTAACTGGAGAAAGGTCAAAAGCGTCTATCTCTGGCAATGGGATAGACAGGGTAACAGGGAAAAGTTATCTTGTCCACTGGACAGGTTACCCTCCCCTTAGGATCAGGTTACCCTGCCGTGGGGCTTGGGTTACCCTGCCCAAGGTCCTGAGTTACCCTACCTTTCAATACGAAGTCCCACAGGGAGTTCGGGAAAAATGACCGGAATGTTTCTCACGCGAAGCCATGCATGGTACTGGAATCTGGGGTTCCGGGGCATGCTATTGGGCGAGCTACGTAGCTTCGAGGAAGCTGTAAATTGGAGACATCATTCCTATCATACCCCTCCGGCCCCGCCTTGAGGCCTGGACGTCCTCGGCAACTGGTTGTGTAGTTGTGTGCAGTCTATCACAGAGGAAACTTTGCAGACATGCTCGCAACACCGCATACGTCACTGCCATCCGGTCGACAGTAAGCTGTTCGCAGGATATATGAGGGGGCATAGGGCGGAAGGTGGAGTACCTCCTGCAAGTTGTTCAGAGTAAAAGGGACCAAAACTGATAGAGTGAACAGGTGTTAACCGTGGCGGTCCCGAAGGGAGTCCCGGGTGGTGCCGGGGTGACTGGGAGGGTTTTACACCTACCAAGCCTGCAAGTGTCCACAATGCTATAGGCTCTGAAAGGGAAGTGCAGCAACACTAAAAGCATGATTCCTACCACAGGTGAGGCAGATCTAAGGTAGTGGTCCTGGGTAGCGCCCATTGGATCACTCCCAGACTACCGTGTCCAGGGGAAGACACCGGAAGCCCGAGACCCGTAAATAGTAGAAAGATAAACCGCTCACGGTAGCTTCCGGAGTCAAGTAGAGATCAATGCATATGGGAAGGGTGTCATAGATAGTCTAGTTCATGAGGTGCCTTGACTGTTAGCCACTGGCAGGACACCGATATGCAGAAGTTTTCACTCTGGCGGGGAAATTGGAAAGGCATCGCAGAAAAGATAACCGCATGAGGTGAATGCCGACTACAGTGTGCCGACAGATGCATGGCCGAAGGGTGTGCCAGGCGAAGTGTCGGACCACCCTTAGCCCAGAAGGGTCTGCTCAAATGGTTGGAGTAAACTGATGGGGGAGTTTCTGGCATAAGATAAAACTACCTAAAAGTCTATGAGAGAACTCTTCTTCTCCAACCAGCAATCCACTCGAGACCTTAATTAAGGGAAGCGTCAGGCTTAACGAGATTAACTTTTACCGTTTACTTTACTCTTATATTGCTGTGAACTTTTGGCGATAAGTTTGAAGTTGTTCTCTGCAGTCGCAACCTAGGGATCCATCTTCCTAAGGGTGCCCCTGTTACAGGATATCGTTAAGCGAGCTCCTCGCTTAACTCCTCTGCAGATTAATTGCTTTTCGACCTTCGGCACTGAGCTTGTGTGAATACTAGTAACATTGTCTAGAGCAAGCAGCCAGGGTGGAAAGCGCAATGGCTAGTACCTAACTTCGAGCTAGAATGGAATCCAATGTGGATTCAGACCTGGACCTTGACGACAACTCGGCCATAACATTTTGTCTGTCGGCTTTCGTGGATGTCCACAGTATGGAATGGGACGGTTACCAATTGCTTCTGGAGGTCACCCCTATTCCGTTACCTGATGAATGTGTTGATCTTCTGATTACAGACCCTCCCACTGAGGTGCTTTCATTCATTCAAGACTCAGCCCTCATCTACAACATGCTCCCTCCCCCACCGCAAGTAGTACCATTTAGCCGGTTCTCCCGCGAGTTTGTCGAACCTTATACCATCTGGGAGGCATACAGGTCGATTGAGGACGCGAAGCGGAAATGAAACAACTGGAATGCCCTGCAGCAGCACGTGTTCCGCAAGCAGATTACTACGGCAGAGGTGGAATGGATGAAAGTATAGCAGGAGGCATACCCGCCAATGTTAAGAGACCACAAGCCATTGAAGGATCATATGGTAGCGCCGGAAAGGCCCTTCGCAGGGGGTTATAGTATTGATGCTGACAATGATGTACGGATGACAGAAGCGGCACCCCCACTCCCACTCGTCCACACGAAGCCGGAGAACTTCGGGATGGAACTGGCTATGAGAGCCCGAGATGAACAGTGGAGGGCGTACCTAAGCCCCATGGGTATATGGATGTTGGAAAGCCTCAAGGGTGAAGGCTGCAGCTATACCTCGTCCTTCACAAGAGCATCAACAGGCTCTCTGTCTGTCCCCTCCTCGATCGCCCGCAGTCAACCAGGAAGTCCGGCGATTGGACCAACTGACGGGCGCCGGGTTGAGAAATGGACCTCGAAGCCAAAGGGTATCATGGCACCAGATACACCTGACCCTACTCCTCGGCCGACCCCTGCTCCCATTAACCCTGCTGCAACACCGCCGGTTGTAACTCCGGTAACTCACATCGCTGCCCAAGACCCACACCTTTACCCATCTCGTTGTCCGCTCTAGATACCTTTCCTGCTACAGCCTTTCCGCTAGCAGTATCGGCCACCCCAGGGTTCCGACCACTGCGTGCGTCATCACTAGGATTTTTCGAACAGGTAAGGTGCCACGAAGAGTGAGTACCCATGGCTCCATCACGAGGCACTCTAATACCTGGACCTGGGACACCGGCTCGCTCCGTTCCTTGGGCACCAGTGATTCCCTCTGCCCCCTCGAAACCAACTCCTCACTCTGTGCTCCCCACGATCACGCGTGGCGAGTCGGACAGCCAAGACGAATTTTGCCTGTTGGGCTGCAAATTGCAAGAAACCCATATCCGGTGGATTCAATACCACACATATGGGTGCAGGAAGGAACAATGGACCCCCGTAAGGCATCGAAGAAGGCAGAAGGTAGGAGATAGACGGCCAACATGTGGGTATTGTGGCTCATGAAGGCACGCTGGCCCCCCGATGGAACCCCTGAGCTGCCCAGAGCTACAGGCATTTCTGCGGATAACTCATGTGGCGCCTAACCCAACTGCGAAGAGTGGGCGACGCCCTGTTCCACCACCGGCATCAGTACCATCAGGGGCTAACCCCCTGGAGGATGGGAATCAGGATGGCTCGGAGGCACGGTTTGATTGGTATGATAGACCACGGGAGACACCAGGTGGAAATGCCGGGGATGGTGGAGGTGGAAACGCGCCTCCTGGAGTTGGTGCAACCGGAGCGGGAGGAGATCTAGGGCAATCCGACCATGACAGTTTGGATGATGAGGATGCCGATTCCCTCCCTGATGTGACTCCCTTCCTCGGCACTCGCAAGGAAGGTTGGAGTGATGAGAAGAAAGAACGGTGGGACCGCCATGCTAGGAAGCTGCAACAGGAATTCCGGAGCAGATCGACCTCACAGCCATCCTCCAGACGGTGACAGAAGAAACCAGAGAAGTTGAGTGGTATTCTGGGGGTCAAGGGAAAGGTTACCGAACTTGCAAGCTTCCTAACATTGGTGGAGGTCAGGTTCGAATACTTTGCGGGATGCAGGTTGACCGATATGGCCAAGGTAAACCTGGTGATCCCAGTCTTAGAAGATACCGCCGGAACATGTTATCTCGGTCTGCACTCAGACATCAACAAAGAGGCAGCCAAGCATGCTGGCGTTGCTGTTAATAACAGTAACCCGTTAAGAACGTGGAAAGGATTCCGGGAACGACTGCAATGAAGTTTCGCCGGTGACCAGGCAGAACGAGATCGATCTCTTCATGAGTGGCGAGACCTGGTGATGAAGCCACATCACATTGATGAGTACCCGTACAAGATAATTGACTACATGTATAAGCTTAGCTATACAAACCCAGTACAGGTAAGGGACAAGGTACAGTTGGGTATTACCCAAGAGGTTTAGAACACATGGGCACTCCAGGAGCCCCATCCAACCGACTTGAACGACTACCTTGATCTTCTGCGGAAAGTTGAACACAGGCTGGAGGACAAGACCCAGTTAAGTAACAGGGTTATCCATTCAGTCCAATGGTCTCAACCAACGGAAAAGAAGGACGATAGGTCATCGACTTCCGGGAGGTTTAAGAACAGGGAAAAAGGTTTGGGCAGACGGAACCAGAGGCCTGCCAAACCTACCAATTTCAATGCTGGGAAACAGGCAAAGCCCGCGACTTCTGAATATGCAATAGCACATAAGGAAATCCCGGCGACTTTGACTGAATGTCGGAGAAAGCACAACCAGTGCACCAAGTGTGGACAAAGTCGTCACTTCTGAAGGAAGTGTACCGCCACATCCCCAGTCGTTAGTTCATCCAAACAGGCTCGTGGGTTGAAGCGGTCAGTCCCGGTAAGCGAGCCCATAGTGACAGACAAGTGGCTAAAGGGCATTGAAGCGCCACCTCCGGCTTCCTCGTCAAAGATACTTGAAGTCCGCCAGGCATCACCTCAGATCATGGAGGTTGATACTGACAGCTCGGAATAGGTAAGAACCCTTTCTGTTTAAGGTGTAACCTTATTAACCCATGGCCATAGACCCCTGAGGGATAGAGGGACATGAGCCACAGAGGTGGCTTCGGAAATGGGCGAGTGCTCCTCTACCGCATAAATGACCCTGATACTGATTACACCCAGGAGGTGTGGACAGGTAGATGTTATGGGCCGTGCGCGGCGGGCTGGGCTATCTCTCCTTGGTTGGGTTTCTGGTTATTTCCTTTGTTCTAGTTATACGTATTTCTTTCAGGATTTCCTTAGCTGGATGGGCAAGTCATAGGACATTATTTCGGTTGAGGCTGGGTGAGGTACTGCTTGAGGAGACGCTGGACATTGGGGTAGTAAGACTGCTGCGCTTGGAACGGGTCCGACAGTGGACCTCTACCCACCTCGTGAAAAAATTGTTATATTTAGTACAAGCGGGATTGGTTTAGGCGGGACTTGAACAAATAAATGAGGCTGTTTTGAAGTTTACCTGAGGAGCGTTCAGTACCTGAAGTCATACTGGCGTGATAGTAAACACCCCAGTTATTGATAAAAGAAGAATCCTAATCCGTTAACGTTTGCGGACCCGTTGTGGCCACTCTGGTGTCGAAAAGCAAGAGAACAAAGGGAATTACTAAGCCAGGATGACCAAGTCACCAAGACAAGCGAGCAGGCAGAAGCGTGACAACTTGCCTCGTCATACCAGGTCTATCCACCTGCGGGTCAAGTTAGACTGGAGGATAGGAGCTAGACAGGTAAGCACGGAAGCGCTCCTGCTACTCGGTAGTGGAGCTACTGGGCCGGTGCTTAGTAGCCGATGGGTGAAGGAGACTCAGGCAGCTTGTGTACGACAGAAGGTACACGTGCCGATAAGCGACGCCAGTGGTAATCACATTCCTGGGTCAGGTTTACACTGCACCAAGTCCTTACAAAGGCGGATAGGTGACCACCACTGTAACGGGGGCACCCCTAGGAAGATGGATCCCAAGGTTGCGACCGCACCAAACAACTTCAAACTTATCGCCAAAACTTCACACAGATGTAAGAGTAAAGTAGACGGTAAAACTCAATATCGTTAAGCCTGACGCTTCACTCAATTAAGGTCTCGAGAGGATTGATTGTTGGAGTAGGAGAGTTCTCGCATAGACTTTCAGGTAGTTTTATCTTATGCCAGAAACTCCCCCATCAGTTTACTCCAACTATTCGAGCACACCCTTCTCCGCTAAGGGCGGTCCGACACGTCTCCTGACACCCCCTTCGGGCATGTATGTGTCGACCCGCTCTAGTCGGCGTTCACCATATGTGCATATCGTTTCTGCGGCGCATTTCCATTCTGCCCGCCGGAGTGAAAACCTCTGCGCATCGGGGACTTGCCAGTGGCTAACTGTCAAGACCCCTTGCTGAACTAGACTATCTATGACACCCTTCCCATGCGCGTTGATTTCTTCTTGACGCCGGAAGCTACCGTGAGCGGTTTATCTATCTACTATTTACGAGTCTCGGGCTTCCGGTGTCATCCGCAGGGTACGGTGGTCCAGGAGTGATCCAATGGGCGCTACCCATGACCACTACCTCGGATACACCTTACCTGCGGTAGGAATCATGCTTTTAGTGTCTCTGCACTTCCCTCTCAGAGCCTATGGCGTTGGGGACATCCTTGGGCGTGGTAGGTGCAAAACGTTCCCAGTCGTCCCGGCACCACCCGGGACTACCTTCGGGACCCCCACGGTTAACTCCCGTTAACTCCGTCAGTTTTGGTCCGTTTTACTCCGAACAACTTGGAGGAGGTACTCCACCTTCCACCCTATGCCCCCTTATATATCCTGCGAACAGCTTACGGTCGACCGGACGGCAGCAACGTATACGGTGTTGCAAGCGGGTCTCCAAAGATCCTCCTTTGCTAGACTGCACACAACTACGCAACCGTTTGCCCATGACGTCCGGGCCTCAAGGCGGGGCCGGAGGGGCATGATAGGAATAATGTCTTCAATTTACAGCTTCTTCGTAGCTGCGTAGCTCGCCCAATAGCATCTCCCGGAACCCCAGATTCCAGTATTATGCATGGTTTCGTGTGACAAACATTCCAGTCATTTTTCCCAAACTCCCCGAGGGACTTCGTATTGGCAGGTAGGGTAACTCAGGTCCTTGAACAGGGTAATCCAAGCCTCAAGGCAGGGTAACCCTGTTCTGAGGGTAGGGTAATCTTGTCCGGTGGACAAGTGGACTTTCTCCTGTTACCCTGTCTATCCCACTTCCGGGGATATACACACTCGGCCTTTCTCTAGTTACCCAGCCTAGCTGTGTATTGGCCCTTCATAGGTCCCTAAGTACGCTGACACCAATCTTGGGCGTAGCCATATACCTAAATACTTGTCCACTAAGTCTGCTCATCTCGGAGTCCGGGCCATCGGGTCTCCGTAGGTCAAGTACTCAGTTGCCTGCCGGTTCCTACCAGTTCGCCTCCGGGCTACCTGTATGGGTGTAGGTTCCGGCTACCATAGCTCCTGTATGCTGTGTCGTTACAACCACAATGAGATGGGCTTTGAAGTTGCGGATGTGCCCGACACTAAGGTGGATGGGTACCTACCTATGTCTTGGTTGAGAGACCATAACCCTGACATAGATTGGAAGACTGGATCACTAACCTGGTACTCAGAATTCCGCAAGGCTAACTGTCTGGCAGAGCAGGGGCGGTTAGTGTTCATGACCGAGGAAGAGTTACTAGCCGAAGACCCTAGTAATGTGTAGCTATTGGGAATTGTACAATTCTCCAATGAGGAAGGTGGCGACATTACGGTTAAGCTACACCCCGAGTATAAGGACTATGGGGATATCCTCAGTCAAGAATGGATTGAGGCACTACCGCAGCACGCGAAGTATGACCACACGAGCGAGTTGCTACCCAGCCCTGAACCTCCGTTTGGGCCTATCCATCCGTTATCGGAAACGGAACTTAAGGCACTCTGGGAATATCACAATAACATGCTGCGAACGGGAAAGCTATGGCAATCCAGTTCTTCAGCAGGAGCCCCTATCCCCTTCGTGGCAAAACCAGATAGTACATTAAGACTGGTCATAGATTACCGAGGGCTGAATAAAATCAGGGTGAAAAGCAAGTATCTTCTACCGTTGATGAATGCACTGCGAGATAGGTTAGAAAGAGCCACTGTGTTCACCAAGTTGGACTTGAAGAACAGCTACTACCTGGGGAGGGTGGCAGAAGGTGAGGAATGGAAGAGAGCCTCCCGGTGCAGATATGGACTGTATGAATACACGGTCATGCTGTTTGGGTTGTGTAATGCCCCCACAACTTTCCAAACTAGGTTAAAGGAGGTCTTTCGGGATCTCATGGCTGCAGGAGGCATCGCGTACATGGATGACATCCTGGTCTACTGCGAAACTATAGAAGAGCACATTGCGATGGTGAGGCCTGTGATCGAGAAATTGTGGAAAGCCAGACCATGTGTAAGGATGAAGAAGTCCAGTTGCCACCAGGAGGAGGTTGAATTCTGCGGATACAAGATCTCCGATATGCGGATTTCTATGTTGTCAGAGAAGGTGCAGACAATCAGGGGTAGGGCACCTCTGACATGTGTCATCGACATTTAAAGCTTTATGGGCTTTGCAAACTTTTATCCTCAGATGATAGAAGGGTGCAGCAAGATAACGAAGCCTCTGGCTGACCTGACAAAGAAGGATGCCCGATGGTAATGGACACCTGCCTGTGAGCAGGTCTTCAACCATTTGAAGCAAGCGTTCCTGTCCAAATCTATCCTAGCACACTTTGACCCTGAACGGCCAACCCGGCTGGAAACCGACCCTAGTGACTTTGCATTAGGGGCCGTTCTCTCCCAGTTCTGTGAAGATGAGGGATGGCATCCGGTGGGCTATCATAGTAGGAAGTTTCACCCAGCGGGGATTAATTATGATGTCTATGACAAGGAAATGACAGCCATGGTGGCGGCGTTCAAGGAATGGGATCATTCGCTACGCGCGGTAACAGACTAGTTGGTGATCTATACGGATCACAAGAATTTGGAGTACTGCAATAGTACCCAGGTTGTAACGTCTTCGGGCCAGGCCCTAGTCACGTAGCGGCACGATAGGGGCAGATGGCTTCGTGATCAACACGAAGCCAGCGCTACTTGCCAAAGAAGGCTTCAAACGGGGTGTAAGAGGAGATCAAAGAAGTAACCGTTCAACCAAGTATATTTAAAGAATACTTTTCATCGAAGTGTGCTGTTTCCATCGCGGGAATCAGCGGTCTTTTAAATACAGCATATCGTTTATCTCGAGTATGAGCGATATTGCAAAACAATATGTGTATCAACTGATGGCACATGAAACAATTCACGTGTCCAACGATACCGTGCAGCCAAACCTAAAACAATGTTTGTATCAACCGATAGTACACGAAATAATACAAGTATCAAATGATATTGTGAAACCAAACATAAAACAATGTGTGTATCAACCGATAGCACTTGAAACAATACAAGTATCAAACGATACCGTGAAACCAAACATAAAACAATCTGTGTATCAACCGCTAGCACACGAAACAATACCAGTATCAACCAATACCGTGAAACCAAACATAAAACAACCTAGTACCCATACCAGTTACACTCCCAAAAAACAAAATAACAATTTCACAAAATAAAACAACCTCAAGAAATCCTGATAGCCGGTAATTCCACTATTATCCTGTAAGTCCACTTAGGACCCATCCTCATCGTCATCACTATCGCGCAGCAATCTCCTGTCGTCCTGCAACATCCATTCGGCACCTTCCAACCATCTTTCTAAACACTGCCCACTTGGCGATTCACGCACAAAGCAATCTGACTCGCAGTAGTGTGGCAGGTCCATGAAGTTCTGTACTATCCGGTCCTCCCATTCCTCTGTCTCGACATGGATTCGTCTGCAATCCTCGCAGTGATCAATGTCGGATATGTTCCTGTATGCGCTTTCTGGAATTATCTCTCGGTACAGCAGGTACGCCAAAACGAGGTCTCGTCCCTTTATGCGGACTTCTCCGTAGGTTGACATTTCTGTTTCTTTAGCGTAAGGTAAAGGTTTGTAAGAGGGTAAAGGTTTGGAGGTATGGTAGTTTGGTCTCTTTTCTTCAGCGTGTTAGAGGGATGGTGGGTGGCATTTATGTTTCTGTGGTGACCTCGCTTAGGTGTTGGCCTCCCTTAGGTGTCGGCCTCGCTTAGGTCTTCAGGGGAAAGGGGGTGCTGCTTGATTTCGGTTTCTTCCCTCTCTATGCAACGATCACATTTTTCTGTGCTCAGGTAGCACACGCTACCGAAGCGGAAAACATCTGACACTGATTCTCCCCACACTCGTCCCATCGATTCTGTTGTTATTTCAAAGCATTTGTTGCAGATGTGTACGAATAGTCAGTGTGTAAGGTATCGTCGAGGGATAATATCACGGTTCACTAACAGTCCTATTCGCTGATAGCACAGTCTCCTAGGCACTTGCTCATAGTTTGACCTCCTAAGACTGTTAGATGGAGTGTTTTTTCCTTTTGCTTTTGCCAGTACCGTGCCTCGGCCAGCTGGGCTAGGTATGCTGCTTCATCTTCCATTACGTGGTTTTCATCTTCGTTGCTTTCGAAATCGCTCGTGCAGTGGGCTGACCAAAATCCATCCTGTATCTCTTGGTCCTTGTCCGGGCACAGGTGTTGGATTTCTGGAAGGGTTGGGCTCCGCGCCACCATCACATAGTGAATCGTAGGGGGTAGCTGGTCCTGCGGTTTGTTGTCTTCTGACCATTGATGCACCAATTCCATCGCATTTTCCAATCCTTCTAGGGGTTCCGAACTATTCTCTGTTTCCGGGCACCCCACCCATCTCACTAGGAATTGGTCCCAGTCATAACGTCTTCTGTGGTCTCGTATGGTTTCCACTTCCCATTCCGGTTTCTCGTTACCTGCGATCGGAGGTGGTTTTTCCGCCGCTCCTGGCAGGGAAGGAGACATCATCATTAGGGCGGTATCAGTTCACGCTGGATGCATGGAATGTCGCTTCCTAGTTTCTGTACATTCTGCCATCCATTTCTACCATGTAATTTTGTTTATGCTCATCATATCCTATTATCTTGTATGGTCCATGCCAGTGCGGTTGCAATTTCTTGCTACGTCCCGATTCTGTTGTGAATAAACTTCTGTATACCAGTAACTGATTACTCTTTCCTATCGGTGTATGGTGTCTGGGTCGTTTTGCCGCCATTCTCATGCTTCTAAATCGTGCCATTTTAATCGTATTGAATGCCACATTCCGGATTGCTTGGTGCCTGTTTAATAATTCCTTGGCAGCCGGTACTGGGGAGTTCTTGAAGTTCGCTAGGAGAAGTAGTGGGTAAACCTTTCCAAAAATAGCTTTATATGGTGACATGCCGAGAGTTTCTGACCATCCTGCATTCAGGTTTGCTGCTGTCTCCAGTATGGCATCAAACCAGTTGTTCTGTCTGGCGTTGACTAGGTTTCGGACACCTGTCTTCAATTCTCGAATTTTTCTTTCGACCTGTCCAATCGTTTCATGACGGCCTGGTGCTATCTTGACATGCACAAGGCCTAACAAGCGACACTGTTTTCTCCACACATGTGACTCAAACCATGGGTCCGCATCACTTACTAGAGATGTTGGGTAGCCATGGGGTGCAAATATTTTGTTGCGTAGAAGTTCTCAGGTTGTTATCGCTGTTACTTGCTTCATTGTAGGTATAAGCCACGCGAATCCTGAAAACCTATGCGTCGCAATTAGGATCGTGTCGTATCCCCATGAATTGTGGAAGGGTCCTGCAAAGACAATGCCTATTCATTCCTAGATTTCCGCTAGTAGGGTAATTGTCTGAGCCTTTCCTTCTGGCAATTTTGTAGTCTCCTCATTTACCTGGCATGTGTGGCACTGGGTTACATACGCTCTAAAGTATTTCCGCATCTCAGGCTACAATAGGTACTCTGTTGCGTACCGTAAGTTTCATTCAACACTGTGGTGCCCGTTGTTGTGAATTTCGCTAATGACATATTCTCTTAACGTCGTATTTCTGTATGCATGGCCTTTCGGGATATACAGGCAGTCTTCCCCGTATCTGGTTTTTGCGTATAGCATTCCGTTTGCAACCTTGTAGGAGGACATGTCTCCCATTGGGTCCATATTCTCATTTACCTTGTTCCAAATTGGTTCTTTCCGGTATGCTGCTACCATGTGTGCGCGGAATGTTCCGATCATTTCATTGACTGTTTGTAAGGTATCGCGTTGATCTTCTATCTCGCTTCCTGAGGTTGTTTCAGCTAGGTCTTCCTCCTTGTTGTCCTCCAAGGCATCTTATAGCCCACGCCGGTATTCTGTTACCGTCGGGGGCATTACAGAAACTATTGTCTCATTGGTAAGGCTTTCTAGCCGTTCCGCTGGTCTAAGTGATGGTGGGCTATCAGGTCCTGGCATTCGGAACACCGGTATTGTCATGGCGGTAAGGTTTTCTATTGGTTCTGGCTCCGGCATTTGGAATGCCAGAGCTTCCGGGTTTAGCAGTGCCCGAATTGCATAAGATCAGGGGGTGGGCTGGGCAAGGGTAGATGGCACTTCTCCTGCACTAATTGGACTTCCACCGGTTGTTTCTTGCGATTCCCAGTCGTTTATTTCGGGGGACTCCGCAGGGCTCGGGTCGATTTCTGTACTTGGGGGGCTCGGTGTAACGACCCAGCATGCATGAGCTATGGCAAACGGAACCTATACCCATACAGGGAGCGGGGAGGCGAACTGAGGGGAACCGGCAGGCAAGTAAGTGCTTGACCTATGGAGACCCCATGGCCCGGGCTCCGAGAATGAACAGAATTGGCTAGTCAGCGTACTTAGGAACTTATGAAGGGGCAGTTGTTCAGCTAGGCCGGGTAACTGAAGACAGGTCAGAAAGGTCTATCACCGGCGACGGGATAGGCAGGGTAACAGGGAAAAGTTAACTTGTCCGCTGGACAAGGTTACCCTACTCTTGGATTCAGGTTACCCTGCCTTGGGTCTTGGGTTACCCTGCCCAGAGTCCTGAGTTACCCTACCTTTCAATACGAAGTGCCTTGGGGAGTTTGGGAAAATTGACTGAAAGGTTTGTCACGCGAAGCCAGGCATGATAATGAAATCTGGGGTTCTGGGGGATGCTATTGGGCGCGCTACGTAGCTTTGAAGAAGCTGTAAATTGAAGACATTACTCCCATCATACCCCTCCGGCCCCGCCTTGAGGCCTGGACGTCATGGGCAAACGGTTGTGTAGTTGTGTGCAGTCTTGCAAAGAGGAATCTTTGCAGACATGCTTGCAACACCGTATACGTCACTGCCGTCCGGTCGACCGTAAGCTGTTCGCAGGATATATAAGGGGGCATAGGGTGGAAGGTGGAGTACCTGCTCCAGGTTGTTCATAGTAAAACGGACCTGAACTGACGGAGTTAACGGGTGTTAACCGTGGGGGTCCCGAAGGTAGTCCTGGGTGGTGCCGGGGTGACTGGGAGAGTTTTACACCTACCAAGCCCGAACGTGCTCCCAACGCTATAGGCTCGGAAAGGGATGTGCAGAGACACTAAAAGCATGATTCCTACCACAGGAATGGTAGCTCCGAGGTAGTGGTCATGGGTAGCACCTGTTGGATCACTCACGGACTATCGCGCCCTGCGGAAGACACCGGAAGCCCGCGACCCGTAAAAGAGTAACTGGATAAACCGGTCACGGTAGCCTCTGGAGTCAAGTCGAGATCAATGCATATGGGAAGGGTGTCATAGGTAGTCTAGTTCATGAGATGTCTTGACTGTTAGCCACTGGTAAGACACCAATGCGCGGAAGTTTTGACTACGGCGGGCAAAATGGAAATGTACCGTAAAAACGACAACTGCATAAGGTGAACGCCGACCAGACTTTGTCGGCACATGCATGCCCGAAGGGTGTGCCAGGAGACTTGTCAGACCACCCTTAGTGGGGAAGGGTGTACTCCAATGGTTGGAGTAAACTGATGGGGGAGTTTCTGGCATAAGAAAAAACTACGTGAAAGTCTATGCGAGAACTCCCCCACTCGAACAATCAATCCTCTCGAGACCTTAATTGAGTGAAGCGTCAGGTTTAACAATATTAAGTTTTACTGACTACTTTACTCTTACATCTCTGTGAACTTTTGGCGATAAGTTTGAAGTTGTTTGGTGCGGTCGCAACCTTGGGATCCATCTTCCTAATGGTGCCCCCGTTACAGTATATCGTTAAGCGAGCTCCTCGCTTAACTCCTCTCCTGATTAATTGTTTCCCACCTTCGGCACTGACCTCGTGTGAATACTGGTACCCTTGTCTATGACGAGTAGCACAGGGTGGAAAGCACAATGGCTAGTACCAAACTTTGAACCAGTATGGAATCCAAGTCGGATTCAGACCTTGACCTTGACGAGAACACCGCCAACACGTTTCGTGCATCGGTTTTTGTGGATGTTCGCGGTATCGACTGGGACGGCCATTAGTTGCTCTTGGAGGCCACCCCTATTCAGTTACCTGTGGAATGCCTTGACCTCCTGATCACCGACCCTCGCGCCGCGGCGCTCTCATTTTTCCAAGACCCTACCCTAGTCCATAACATGCTCCCTCCCGCGCCGCACGGATTTCCCTTTGGCGTGTTCTCCCAAGACCTCGTCGAATCTTACATCGTCCGGGAAGCAGCCAAGTCGATTGAGGAAGTGAAGCGGGAACTGAAGAGCCACAGCAACCAGCAGCAGCAGGTGTTCCGAACACAGATTACTACGGCAGCAGTGAAATGGATGAAAGTCCAGCAGGAGGCATACCTGCGGATGATAAGGGATTAGCAAGCATTGCAGACTCGGATGACAGCTTTGGAAAAGGCTTACGAGGGCGGGTATAGTATTGATGCCGAGAATGATGTACTGATGTTAGAGGCAGCGCCCCAACTCCCGCTGATCCATACCAAGCCTGAGAACTTCAGCATGGAGTTGGCTATGAGAGCCAGCGACGACCAAAGGAGGGTGTATTTGAGCCCAATCGGCATACGACTGTTGGAAAGCCTGAAAGGTGAGGGCTACAGTTATACCTCCTCCTTCTCGAAAGCATCTACCGCGTACCTGTTGGTCCCCCCCTCAATTGCCCGCAGCAGGTCGGGCAGCCCTACGGTCGGGCCAACGGATGGACGTCGAATACGAAAGAGCACCTCCAAGCCGAAGGGTATTATGGCACCAGATACGCCTGACCGTACACCTCGACCGACCCCTGCTCCTATCATCCCTCCAGCAACACCTTCAGTTGCAACTCCTATACCTTCCATCGCCGCCTCAAGACCCACACCTCTACCAGTTTCGTTGCCCGCTCCTGATACCTTCCCTGTCACAGCTTTCCCGCCAGCAGTATCGGCTACCGCAGGGTACCGGC
>PYWC01000003.1:2101191-2126637 GCA_003182015.1 Tuber magnatum | reverse complement strand
GTCACAGCTTTCCCGCCAGCAGTATCGGCTACCGCAGGGTACCGGCCGCTGCGTGCGGCTTCACCTAGATTCTTTGAACGGGCAAGGCGCCACGAAGAGGGAGCACCCATGGCTCCATCACGAGGGACTCCGATCCCCGGACCTGGGACACCTGCTTGTTCCATTCCTTGGGCAGCCGTGATTCCCTCTGCCCCCTTAAAACCAACTCTTCCCTCCGTCCTCCTCACAATCACTAGCAGTAAGTCAGACAGCCAAGACGAGTACTGTCTGTCGGGCTGCAAATCGGAAGAAACCCGCATGGGGTGGATTCATTACCACACGTACTGGTGCAGGAAGGGACCACGGACCCCCGTAAGACACCGAAGAAGACAGAAGAAGGAAGACGGATGACCAACATGTGGGTACTGTGGGTCATGGAGCCACGCGGAGCCCCTAATGCAACCCTTGAGTTGTCCAGTGCTTCAGTCGTTTCTGGGGGCAACTCAGGTGGCTGTGAACCCAACTCCTGAGAGTGGGCAACGACCTGTTCCACCACCGGCATCATTACCATCAGGGGCTAACCCCTCCGAGGATGGGAATCAGGATGGCTAGGAGGAAAGGTTTGATGTGTATGATAGACCCCGGGAGACCCCAGGTGGAAATACAGGGGGTAGTGGAGGTGGAAATGGACCACCTGTCAGTAGTACTACGGGAGCAGGTGGAGATCCTGGGGACGCTGACCATGATAGCTCGGATGATAATGATGCTGATTCTCTCCCCGACTTGACCCCCTTTCTGGGTGCTCGAAAGGAAGACTGGAGCGAGAAGAAGAAACAACGGTGGGACCGCCTGGCTAAGAAGCTGTCAAGGGAACTACGGAGCAGGTTGGCTGCATGGCCATCATCCAGACAGCGGCAGAAGGAGCCGGAAAAGCTGAGCAGCATTCCGGCGTTTAAGGAAAAGGTCACAGAACTCGCCACCTTTCTGAAGCTGGTAGAGGTTAAGTTCCAGTATTTTGCTGGGTGCAGGTTGACCGATATGGACAAGGTAAACGTGGTGATTCCCCTTCTAGAAGACACTGCTTGAACATGGTATCTTGGGCTGCACTCCCACATCAATAAGGAGGCAGCCAAGCGTATTGGAGTTCCTGTTAACAACAGTAACCCATTGAGAACGTGGAAAGGATTCCGGGAACGGCTTGAACAGAGTTTCGGCGGTGACCAAGCGGCACGAGACCGATCCCTGCTTGAGTTGTGAGACCTAGTGATGAAGCCACATCACATTGATGAGTACCTGGACAAGATAATTGACTACATGTATAAGCTTAGCTATACAGACCCAGTGGAGGTACGAGATAAGGTACAGTTGGGCATTACCCAAGAGGTTAGGAACGCGTGGGCACTGAAGGAGCCCCATCCAACCAACGTGAGCGACTACCTTGATCTTCTTCAGACCGTCGGACACAGACTGGAAAACAACACCGAGTTCAGCAACCGAGTCATCCACCCTGTCCAACGGTCTCAGCCAATGGAAAAGAAGAACGATAGGTCCTCAACTTCGGGAAGGCTTAAAAAGAAGGATAAAGGTTCGGGCAGACAGAACCAAAGGCCTGCCAAACCTACTAATTTCAATGCGGGGAACAGTCAAAGCTGGCGACTTCTGAGTATGCAATAGCAGATAAGGATATCCCGTCGACTTTGACAGAACGTCAGAGAAAGCACAACCAGTGCACCAAGTGTGTACAAAGTGGTCACTTCTGGAGAAAGTGTACCGCCACATCACCAGTCGTCAGTTCCTCCAAACAGGCTGGTGGGTTGAAACAGTCAGCCCCGGTAAGCGAGCCCACATGAACTGACAAGCCGCTAAAGCGCATTGAAGCGCCCCCTCCAGCTACCTCGTCAAAGATGCTGGAAGTCCGACAGACATCACCTCAGATCATGGAGGTTGATACTAACGGCTTGGAATAGGTAAGAATTTATTCCGCTTAAGGTATAACCTTACTAACCTGTATCCATAGACCCATGAGGGATGGATGAAGAGGAAACCCGGAGGTGGCTTCTGGGATGGGTAAGTACCCCTCTACTGCATTGATGACCCTGATACTGACTACACCCAGGTGGTGTGGGCAGATAGATATTGCGGGCAGTGCGCGGTGGAACGGGCTATCTCTCCTTTGTTGGGTTTCAGGTTATTTCCTTTGTTCTAGTTACTTGTATTTCTCTAAGGATTTCCTTAGCTGGATGGGCAAGTCATAGGACATTATTTCTGTTGAGGTCGGGTGAGGTCCTGCGCGAGGAGACCCTCGACATTGGGGAAGCAAGGCTGCTTCGCTTGGAACCGGTCCGACAGCGGACATCTACCGACCTCGGGAAAAAGTGGTTATGTTTAGTATAAACGGAATTGGTTCAGGCTGGACTTGATCAAATAAATGATGATATTTCCAAGTTTACCAGAGGAGGGTTCTGTACCCAAAATCATGCTGGCGTGATAGTAAACACCCTAGCTGTTGAGAAAGGCGAATTCCCCTCCCTTAACGTTTACCGACCCGTTGTGGCCGCTCTTGTGTCGAAAGGCCAGAGAGTAAAGGGAATTACTAAGCCAAGATGGCTAAGTCACCAAGAGAAGCGAAGAGGCAGAAGCGTGACAACTTGCCATGTCATACTAAGTCCATCCACCTGCGGGTTAAGTTAGACTGGAAGGTAGGAGCTAGACAGGTTAGTGCGGAAGCGCTCCTGCTGCTTGATAGTGGAGCTACTGGGCCGGTGCTTAGTAGGAGATAGGTTAAGCAGACTCAGGCACCATGTGTACGATGAAAGGTACACGTGCCGATAAGCGAGGCTAGCGGTAATCACATTCCGGGGTCAGGTCTACACTATACCAAGTCATTGGAAATGAGGATAGGTGACCACCACAATAAGATGCGGTTTGAAGTCCCAGATATGCCCGACACTAAGGTGGATGGGTACCTGCCTATGTCTTGGTTGAAGGACCATAACCCTGACATAGATTGGAAGACCGGATCACTAACCGGGCGCTCACATTTCTGCAAGGCTAACTGCATGGGGAGCAGGGGCAGTTAGTGTTCATGACCGATGAAGGGTTACGCGCCGAGGACCCTAGTAATATGTACCTATTGGGAATCGTGCAATTCTGTGATGAGGAAGGTGCCGACATTACGGTTAAGCTACTTCCCGAGTATAAGTACTATGGGGATATCTTCAGTGAAGAAGGGATTGAGGCATTACCGGAGCACTCGAAGTATGACCATACGATCGGGTTGCAACCTGGAACTCCAGCTCCGTTCGGGCCTGTCTATCCGTTATTGGAAAAGGAGCTTAAGGCACTCCGGAAATATCTCAATAACACCCTGCGAAGGGGAAAGCTGCGGCGATCCAGTTCCTCAGCAGCAGCCCCTATCCTCTCCGCGCCAAAACCAGATGGTACACTAAGCCTGGTAAGAGATTACCGAGGGCTGAACAAAATCACGGTGCAGAGCAAGTATCCTATACCGTTGATGAACGAGCTGCGAGATAGGTTAGGAAAAGCCGCTTTGTTCACTAAGTTGGACTTAATGAATGGCTACCACCTTCTGAGGATGGCAGAAGGTGAGGAATGGAAGATGGCCTTGCGGTGCAGATATGAACTGTATGAATACACGGTCATGCCGTTTGGGTTGCGTAATGCCACGGCAACTTTCCAAAGCATGATAAATGAGGTCTTTGGAGATCTCATGGGGGAAGGAGTCATTGCGTACATGGATGACATCCTGATCTACTCTGAAACTAGGGAAGAACCCGTCGCAATGGTGCGGCGTCTGATAGAGAAATTGCGGCAAGCTAGACTATGTGTAAGTATGAAGAAGTCCAGTTTCCACCAACGGGAGGTTGAATTCCTCGGATATAGGATCTCCGATATGGGGATCTCTATGTTGTCGGAAAAGGTGCAGACAATCAAAGACTGGGCACCTCCGACATGCGTCGTCGACGTTCAAAGCTTTATGGGCTTTGCCAACTTCTATCGTCGGTTCATAGAAGGGTTCAGCAAGATAGCGAAACCCCTCACGGACTTGACAAAGAAGGATGTCCGATGGGAATGGACACCTGCATGTGAGCAGGCCTTCAATCATTTAAAGGAAGCGTTCACGTCCAAACCTATCCTAGCACATTTTGACCCTGAACGGCCAACACGGCTAGAAACCGACGCTAGTGACTTTGCATTAGGAGCCGTTCTCTCCCAGTTATGTGAGGATGAGAGATGGCATCCGGTGGCCTACCATAGTAGGAAGTTTCACCCAGCAGAGATTAATTATGATGTCCATGATAAGGAAATGACTGCCATCGTGGCGGCATTCAAGGAATGGGATCATCTGCTGCGCTCAGTAATGGACCAATTGGTGATCTATACGGATCATAAGAACTTGGAGTACTTTAATAGTACCAAGGTCCTTAACCGAAGGCAGCACCGCTGGGCTGAATTCCTGCAACCGTTTAACTTCAAGGTGGTTTACCGAGAAGGAGGGTTGAATGAGAGGGCAGATGCTTTGTCGCGGCGTAGGGACTACCGCCCTGAAGGGGGGGGTGATTTTTCGCCACAGTCGTTTTTTCGCCTTGGACTGCGGGTTGGGAGCCAGGGACAGGACAGCTTGCGACCACAAGTGTTGCAGGTGTGCCAGGGATTTCGGCTCCAGTCTTCCTTTTTGGATCAACTGCGGGTAGCGATAACCGAAGACCAGGAGTACTTAAGAAATCTGAAGGCAACAGCTGCCGGTAACAAAGAGGTCGACTGACATTTCACGACGGAAAAGGGCTTGCTCCAGTACAAGAACAGGTGGTATGTTCCCAAGGGTCAGAATCTGAAGGAGACAGTCATGAAGGCAGAACATGACTCCCGAATCGCGGGACACTTCGGGACTTGCAAAACTATTGGCAGGGTTAGAGCTAACTTCTATTGGCCTAAGATGGATGAGCACAGCACTGACTACATGCGAACATCTGATGCGTGCCAAAGAAATAAATCCATCAGGCACAAGAAGTGCGGGCTGCGGGAACCTATTGATGTTCCTATGCGGCCGTGGACAGCGGTTTCAATGGATTTCATTGTAGCGCTGCCAGAGTCCGAAGGGCAAACCAAGATCTGGGTCATAGTGGACCGATTTTCGAAAATGGCCCATTTCATACCCCTGACCACTGAGGTACCTATCAAGGACCTTGCCTTGATATTCCGGAAGGAAGTCTGGCGCCTTCACGGACTCCCCGAGTCCATCATCTCCGACCGAGATAGCCGATTCACATCCAAGTTCTGTATGAGTTCAATGCACTTGTTGCAAGTGAAACTAAACATTGAGACCGCATTCCACCCTGAGACTGATGGGCAGACCGAGAGGGTTAATCAAACACTGGAGCAGTACTTGCGTAGTTACTGTTCCTGCCAACAAGAGGATTGGGTTTCACAGTTACCCCTTGCGCGGTATGCGTACAACACCTGGACATCAGAATCCACCAGGTTGTCACCTTTTGAGATCAAGCCTGGGTTTAACCCAAGGACAAACTGGTCGGGTATCGTGTCTGATAACCAGGGAATACACCCTAGTGGTTAGCTCTTGGTTAAAGAAGGGGAAGAAACCTGGGCAGAGATTTGAGAAACGATTGAACTGGCACAGGCAAGGCAACGGAAATGGTATGACCAGACGAGGCTGCCATCACCGGACTACGTCATCCTGGAGGATGTGGCTGCTGGGTGGGCAAAGAAAGCAGACCGCGTGATGTTGAACCGGAAAAACATCAGCAGGAAGTGTTCAATGGAGAAGCTGGACCACCGGATGTTTGGGCGTTTCGTGGTCAAACGTCGGGTGGGTAACCGTGCTTATGAACTCCAATTGCCCACCAGATGCAGCATCCACCCGGTTTTCAATGTCATGTTGCTTGAACCCTATCGCCAGGATCCGGAAGCAGGTAGGGTAAAGGAAGCCCCTACCGCGGAACTTATAGACAACGAGCCCAGTTATGTTATCGAAGCTGTTGTGGAAAGGCGATGGTACGGAGGCGCCAAGGTGAAGTTTCCGTCGCACTTTGTCCAGTACCTGGTTTCGTGGGAAGGCTACGCAGCTGAGGAGAACTCATGGGAGCCCTGTGGGATGCTAGAAGGGACAGGCTTGCAGGCCATTCGGGATTTAGACCAAAGATATCCGTCCAAGCCCAGGGACCATAGGGTCTGGGGGGAATCGAGTCATGGGAATAAGAGACGACACTAATAGTCTGGGACGGACCGTACAGAAGAGGGGAGTGATGTAACGACACAGCAGACAGGAGTTATGGCAAACAGAACCTATACCCATACAGGTAGCCAGGAGGCGAACGGATAGGAACAGGCAGGCAAGTAAGTACTTGACCTATGGAGACCCGATGGCCCAGGCTGCGAGAACGAACCGAATTGGCTGGTCAGCGTACTTAGAGACTTATGAAGAGGCAGTTGCTCAGATAGGCCGGGTAACTGAAGACAGGTCAGAAAGGTCTATCACCGGCGATGGGATAGGCAGGGTACCAGGGAAAAGTTAACTCGTCCACTGGACAAGGTTACCCTGCACTAGGGATCAGGTTACCCTGTCTTGGGTCTTGGGTTACCCTGCCCAGAGTCCTCAGTTACCCTACCTTTCAATATGAAGTCCCTTGGGGAGATCGGGAAAATTGACTGGAATGTTTGTCACCCGAAGCCAGGGATGATACTGGTATCTGGGGTTCCGGGGGATGCTATTGGGCGAGCTACGTAGCTTCGAGGAAGCTGTAAATTGAAGACATTTTTTCTATCATACCCCTCCGGCCCCGCCTTGAGGCCCGGACGTCATGGGCAAACAGTTGTGTAGTTGTTTGCAGTCTAGCAAAGAGCAATCTTTGCTGACATGCTTGCAACACCGTATACATTGCTACCGTCCGGTCGACCGTAAGCTGTTCGCAGGATATACAACGGGGCATAGGGTGGAAGGTGGAGTACCTCCTCCAAGTTGTTCGGAGTAAAATGGACCAGAACTGACGGGGTTAACCGGTGTTAACCGTGGGGGTCGCGAAGGTAGTCCTGGGTGGTGCGGGGGCGACGGGGTGAGTTTTACACCTACCAAGCCCGAACGTGCTCCCAACACTATAGGCTCTGAAAGGGAAGTGCAGAGACACTAAAAGCATGATTCCTACCACAGGAAAGGTAGATCCGAGGTAGTGGTCATGGGTGGCGCCCATTGGATCACTCCCGGACTCTCGCGCCCTGCAGAAGACACCGGAAGCCCGCGACCCATAAACGAGTAACTAGATAAACCCCTTGTGGTAGCCTCCGCAGTCAAGTAGAGATATTTGCATATGGGAAGGGTGTCGTAGATAGTCTAGTTCATGAGGTGTCTTGACTGTTAGCCACTGGCAAGACACCAATGCGCAGATGTTTTCACTATGGCGGGCAAAATAGAAACGCACCGCAGAAACGATAACCGCATAAGTTGAATGCCGACTAGAGTCTGTCGGCACATACATGCCCGAAGGGTGTGCCAGGGGAAGTGCCGGACCATCCTTAGTGGAGAAGGGTGCACTCAAATTGTTCGAGTAAACTGATGGGGGAGTTTCTGGCATAAGGAAAAACTACCTGAAAGTCTATGCGGGAACTCTCCTACTCGAACAATCAATCCTCTCGAGACCTTAATTGAGTGAAGCGCCAGGCTTAATGATATTAAGTTTTACCGTCTACTTTACTCTTACATCTGAGTGAACATTTGGCGATAAGTTTGAAGTTGTTTGGTGCGGTTGCAACCTTGGGATCCATCTTCCTAGGGGTGCCCCCGGTACACTTGGTCCTTCACCAAGTGGGTAAGGGCTCGATTTTCCCCGTTGTCTAGGCTGGTTGTTTGTGAATTTGCTCTCGGTTTACTGATATGGGCAATGATCCACATAATAGTCTGAGTAGTGCAAGGCGCTATGTTGGAGTTCTTCCGGTGGCGTACTTCGCAGGGTACACTGGTCACCCCAATCGTTTCCTGGAGTCATTGAGCACGTATTTTCGTGCGGTACAGGGGCCTCGTTGGGATGCTCAGTATAGGAGAAAGGAGGGGAAGTAGGAGAGAACTCATGCATGGGATCCATTGTGTTTGATTCTTGCTCGTATACCGTGTTATCCGAGATGTCATCTGATTCCTTCATGTAATCATGGACATAGAGTGAATTCAAGTCTGATTCTCCTTCATATATCCGGGAAAGGGCATCAGCTAAATGGTTGATGCTTCGTGGTGTGTAGACCATTTTCGCGTCGTATTTTCCCTAGGCACTTAGCCATCTCACTTGCTTTCTGCTTGGGTTTTTTTGCCGTTTGTAGCTGTGTCAAGGGTTGGTGGTCTATAACTATTGTAAAGGAATTTCCCATTAGGATATTGTGGAACCGATTAAGTGCTTCCACTATCACTAAGGCCCCTTTATCGGTGGTCCCGCAGTTCTTCTGAGCATTGTTGAACTTTCTGCTGTGTAACATGGCTGGTCATGCCGTCTCATAAGTGGGTCCCTGTCCCACCGATGCTCCAACCCATAAATCTGAGCCGTCCGCAACCAACCAAATTGGTTCCTTGTTTCGTATGTTTATTGGTCGCATGACTTGGTGATCGATGATTGGCGTTTGGACCATATCGAATGTGGTTTGGTGGGTCGTTGTCCATACGAATTTGGTCTTTCCCGTTAAGTCGGTTAGCGGTGCGGTCAACGTTGCCTGGTGTTGGAGAAACTGGGCCACATAATTCGCTATTCTGAGCAATTGTTGTAATTCCTGCTTGTTTTTTGGTGTCTCCCATTCTGAAATAGATGCCATTTTCGGGGGGGAGGCATGGATCACCTCGTTGTCCACAATGTGTTCTAGTAATTCGAGTTTGTCCGCAAAAAGTACTGACGTCCTTTTTCTTGCAGAGAACTTTTCTTTTCTGAGTCGATCACATACTTGGTGTATGTGTTTTTCGTGTTCCTCTAATGTGTCTGAAAATATAAAGAATATCATCAATGTATACCCATACAAAATGATGTAAATATTCGCTTAGAAGGTCCTACATTATTCGCATAAATGTTTCTGGTGCATTCATGTCTCCTTGAAGCATTACCTTGATCACAAACCCTCCGAACGGGGTTTTGAATGAGTTGAACGTAACACTGTCCTTGTCCACTCATATTTGGAAGTATGCATTGCTTAGGTCGATCTTACTCCTGAATTTCGCTCGTCCTATTTGGTTAAGGATCTGCTGTTGGTTTGGAATTGTTGGACTATCCATGACCGTGTTATCGTTCCTTACCTTGAGGTCCACCAGGGGGTGGATCCTTCTGTCTGATTTGGGTTGTACAAACATAGGTGCCGCTCCGGGAACTGGCAGTCGCACCATTATTCGACTTCGTAATTTCTCGTTTGTACAGTTCATGAGTTTTTCCTTATAGGCTTCCGGGATTGGGTATGTTGGTTGGTTTCGTAGGTCGGTTGGATCCTTTAACCGAATGTGGTGGTTGATCTTTCGTACAGGGGGTAGTGTTTCAGGGACATTGTCTGGGAATACATCCTTGTATTCTTCGAACAATGTTTTTCTGCTGGTGTCTGACACAGCGGCGGGGAATTCCCCACTTGTTGGTTTGCATAGCACACGTAGTTTGTCCTCCGGAAATTCCACTGCTTTATCCCTATACCTGATAAGAGCATTATGTCTTTTCACGAATGGCATTCCAATCAGGACATCGTATTTTGCCAAGTTCCCTACGAACATCTCCTGATTTGTCCATTTCTTTTTCCCGATTCCTATGGTCAGTCCACATTTCTTGTAGCTTGAAGAGCGGGATCCTTTCATTGCTATATTGACTGTTGTTGGTTGGGGTAGAGGCTCCGTATGGATGCCATGGGTAGGGATAAAGGTGGCACTTATTATGTCGCAGCCGATTGTTCCCCTGTCGAATAGTATCTTTGCTGGGTGTGCTTCTATGTGGATTGTTCCCTCAAGAGCATCACGGGGCTTCATTGCCAACGTTGGTTGCGTTCGGAGGCTTTCCATTTCCACTGAGTTAATTTGCACTTCGTCATATTCGGTTCCTTCTATGTGGTCCGCGCTAGCCTCTCGTTTAGCGGCCTTTTTCTTTTCCTTTCTTGGAGTAGCAGTCCTTTGCGTAGTGCTCCTTTTTCCCACATTCGCAACACGTGCCTTCCTTGTCTTTTTTCTGTTTCTTGGCCTCCTTGTCCTTTGAATCCTTGCGGTATGGTTTATCCTTCTGCATATTGTCCCGGGATGATGACCCTTTGCTATTCCTTTGTTGTGGTTGTGGGTTCGCTAAACTCCTGTTATATACAGGATAGCGTCCCTCCATTCAGCCCGCTTGCCCATCTTGTCAAAGAAATCACCCTCCTCCTCCATGGGTTCTACCTCCTGGCGTAGTCGGGGATGCATTGCTTCATACAATCTTTGTTGTAGCGTATACTGAGACACCGTCCCAGTAGGCAATCATCCATAACGCATGAAGAGATCTGTCACAACCAAGATTACTGTTCTGGTTTTGCCATTTCGTACTTGCTGGATATCCCGGAACCTTTTGTATAGTTCCTCCGTGTTCCGTGAGGATTGGAATCTCTCTCTCAAGTATTGTATCAGGGTTGTTTCACGGATCTTCTCCCCACTCTCATAGTAGTTCATTGCTTGGTGGTATGCTTCCTCTGTCTTCCCAGTACAGAAACTTCCAATGTATGCTCCGCTTCCTTCCTTAGTTTTGTCCACTCCATGTAGGGCCAGGTATTGGGAGGTTGTTATAACCCACTGGTCAAATACTTCAGCTTTTAAGTCATCCTTTTCGCCCGAGAACAATGGTGGCAGCGGAAGTTTGATTTTAGGTCCTGTTCGCCCGGCAGATTCACCTGCAGACATATTGTGTTCAGACTCTTCGTTACTCGTGTTGTTTTCTAAGGAGTTTTCTAGAGAGTCACCAGTGGATTCGCCTAGTCGCTGCCTTACTACCGAGTGATCTGGCGCTTCTTCGTCGTCGTCTTCCTTCTTATGTGTCCTAACAGGTATGCTGTCTTTCCTCGGTGGTTGCGCCAGTGCCTCTCCTTTGCTGCGGTTGAGGGGAAATAGCCCTAGAAGGCTAGCTGCTGTCTTTGCTAATTCGTCCATCGATTTGCCAAAGGTCTGCTTGGCCAAGTCTCACACTAGTTCTTGTTCTGCTTCGTTGATCGAGAATTCGCTCTTTGGCCCTTTTAGTTTCTGGGGTTGCCTTTTCCTGGTAAGGCCTTTTCGTGGGACCTGCTTCCCACTTCTAGTCTCCAGTGACTCAATGGTGTCATGTTGGCGGAGCCGAACCCTTCATGGTTCTGTGGCTCCCCAATGCTAGCCTCGCTATTGGACTATTCATAGGTTGATCAGACCAGGTCCCTGCAGGTTTCTTAACCACTTGCTGAGGTTAAAAAAAGGTAATGTATTCGGGCCAGGCCCTAGTCACGTAGCGGTACGATAGGAGCAGATGTCTTCGTGATCAGCACGAAGCGAGCGCTACTTGCCAAAGGAGGCTTCAAACGGGGTGCAATTGGAGATCAAAGAAGTAACTGTTGAACCATGTATATTTAAAGAATACTGTCGGTCGAAGTCTGCTGTTTCCATCGCGGGCAGCAGTGGTATTTTAAATACAGCATATCGCTTATCTCCAGTATGCACGATATTGCAAAACAAGGTGTGTATCAACTGATAGCACACGAAACAATTCACGTATCAAATGATACCGCGAAACCAAACATAAAACAATATGTGTAGCAAGTGGTAGCCCACGAAACAATACCAGTATCAAACGATACCGTGAAACCAAACATAAAACAATCTCTGTTTCAACCGATAGGAGACGAAACAATACCAGTATCAAACGATACTGTGAAACCAAAGATAAAACAATGTGTGTATCAACCGATAGCATACGAAACAATACAAGCATCAAATGATACTGTGAAACCAAACATAAAACAACCGGCTACCCATACCAGTTACAAAGGTCCTTAACTGAAGGCAGCACCGCTGGGCTGAGTTCCTGCCACCATTTAACTTCGAGGTGGTTTACCGAGATAGACAGTTGAATGAGACTGCAGATGCTTTGTCGCGGCGTAGGGACTACCACCCCGAAGGGGGGAGTGATTTTCCACCACAGTCGTTTTTTCGCCCCAGACTGTGGGTTGGGAGCCAGGAACAGGACATCTTGCGACCACAAGGGTTGCAGGTGTGGGAAGGATTTCGGCTCCTGTCTTCCTTTTTACATCAACTGCGGGTAGTGATAAGCGAAGACCAGGGGTACTTAGGGATCCTGAAGGCAACAGCAGCCACTGAGAAAGACATCGACAGACATTCCACAATGGAAAAGGGCTTACTCCTGTACAAGAACGGGTGGTATGTTCCCAAGGGTCAGAATCTGAAGCAGACAATCATGAAGTCAGAATATGACTCCCGGATCGCGGGACACTTGGGGACTTAAAAGACCATTGGCAGGGTTAGGGCTAACTTCTATTGGCCTAAGATGGATGAGCACATCACCGACTATGTGCGGACATCTGATGCATGCCAAAGGAATAAATCCATCAGGCACAAGAAGTTCAGGCTGCTGTAACCTATTGATGTTCCCATGCCGCCATGGACAGCAATTGCAAGGGATTTCATTGTAGCACTGCCAGAGTCCGAAGTGTATACCAAGATCTGCGTCATAGTGGAGAGATTCTCGAAAATGGCCTATTTCATACCCCTGACCATGGAGGTACCTGTCAAGGAGCTTGCCTTGATATTCCTGAAGGAAGTTTGGCGCCTTCATAGACTCCCAGAGTCAATCATCTACGATGGAGAGAGCCGATTCATATCCAAGTTCTTTATCAGTCTAATGCACTTGTTGCAAGTGAAACTAAATGTTTCAACGGGTTTCTACCCTGAGACTGAGGGGCAGAGCAAGAGGGTTAATCAGACACTGGAGCTGTGCTTGCGTCGTTACTGTTCCTACCAACAAGATGATTGGGTTTCGCTGTTACCCCTTGCGGAGTATGCGTACAATACCTCGACATCAGAATCCACCAGGTTGTCACCATTTGAGATCAACCATGGGTTTAACCCCAGGACAAACTGGTCGGGTGTCATGTCTGATACTCAAGGAATGCACCCTAGCAGTGAGCGCTTAGCCAAGGAATGGGAAGGAACCTGGAAAGAGATTCGAGAGATGATTCAACGGGCACAAGGAAGGCAACCGAAGTGGTATGACCAGCAAAGGTTGCTATCACCGGACCATGTTACCCTGTAGGATATGGCTGCTGGGCGGGGAAAGAAAGCGGACCCAGTGATGTTGAACAGAAAGAACATCTGCAGAAAGAGTCCAATGGAGAAGCTGGACCACTGGATGTTTGGGCCTTTCGTGGTGAAAGGTCGGGTGGCTAAGTGAGCCTACGAACTCCAACTGCCTACCAGATAGAGTATCCTTCCAGTTTTTAATGTCACATTGCTCAAACCCTGTCGTGCAGATCCTGCAGGAGGTTGGGTCAAGGAAGTCTCTACCCCGGAACTTGTAGACAACAAGCCCCATTCCGTTATCGAAGCTGTTGTGGATGGCCGATGGTATGGAGAAGTGCAGGTGAAGTTTCCGTCCCACTTCGCCCAGTACCTGGTTTTATGGAAAGGCTACCGGGCTGAGGAGAATTCATGGGAGCCCTATGAGATGCTAGAAGGGACAGGGTTACAGGCCATTCAGGATTTCCACCAAAGATATCCGTCCAAGCCCAGGGACCATAGGGTCTGGGGGGAATCGATTCGTGGAAATGAGAGACGACGCTAACGGTCCGGGGGAGACCGTAGAGAAGAGGGGAGTGATGCAACGACCCAGCATGCAGGAGCTATGGCAGACGGAACCTATACCCATCCCAGGAGCCAGGTGGCGAACTGGTAGGAACCGGCAGGCAAGTAAGTACTTGATCTAGGGAGACCTGATGGACCGGGCTCCGAGAATGAACAGAATTGGCTGGTCAGGGACCTGGTACCCGGATACACCCAGGAGCGGTGTCAGCCTACTTAGGGACCCCTGAAGGGGCAGTTACTCACCTAGGCACGGTAACTGGAGAAAGGTCAGAGGCATCTATCTCTGGTGACGGGATAGGGAGGGTAAGAGGGAAAAGTTATCTTGTCCACCGGCCAGGTTAACCTACCCTCAGGATCAGGTTACCCTGCCATGGGGCTTCGGTTACCCTGCCCAATGTCCTGAGTTACCCTACCTTTCAATACAAAGTCCCACCGGAATTTTGGCAAAAATGATGGGAATCTTTGTCACGTGAAGCCATGCATGATACAGGAATCTGGGGTTCCGGGGCATGCTATAGGGCCAGCTACGTAGCTTCGCGGAAGCTGTAAATTGAAGGCATTATTACTATCATACCCTTCCGGCCCTGCCTTGAGGCCCGGATGTCATGCGAGAACGGTTGTGTAGTTGTGTGCAGTCTAGCAAAGAGGAAACTTTGGAGAGATGCTTGCAACACCATATACGTTGCTACCGTTCAGTTGACCGCGAGCAGTTTGCAGGATATAAAAGGGGGCATACGGTGGAAGGTGGAGTACCTCCTCCAAGTTGGTCGCAGTACAAGGGGCCAAAACTGGCCGAGTGAACAGGTGTTAACCGTGGGGGTCCCGAAGGTAGTCCCAGGTGGTCCCGGGGCGTCTGCGAGAGTTTTACACCTACCAAGACTGAAAGTGTCCCCAACGCTATAGCCTCTGAAAAGGAAGTGCAGAGACACTGAAAGCATGATTCCTACCACAGGCAAGGCAGATACAAGGTAGTCGTCATGGGTAGTGCCCATGGGATCACTTCCGGATTACCCTGCCCAGCGGAGGACACCGGACGCCCTTGACCCATAAATGGTGGATAGATAAACCGCTCATGGTAGCTTCCGGAGTCAAGCAGAGATCAATGCATAGGGGAAGGGTGTCATAGATAGTCTAGTTCATGACGTGCCTTGACTGTTAGCTGCTGGCAAGAGACCAATGTGCAGAGGTTTTTACTCTGGCGGGCAAATTGGAAATGCACCTCAGAAAAGATAACCGCATAAGGTGAATGCCGACTAGAGTGTGCCGACACATGCATGGCCAAAGGGTGTACCAGCAGACGTGTCGGACCACCCTTAGCGGAGAAGGGTGTGCTCGAATGGTTGGAGTAAACTGATCGCGGAGTTTCAGGCATAAGATAAAACCACCTGAAAGTCTATGCGAGAGCTCTCCTACCCCAACAATCAATCCTCTCGAGACCTTAATTAAGTAAACCGTCAGGCTTAATGATATTAAGTTTTACCCTTTACTTTACTCTTACATTGGTGTGAACTTTTGGCAATAAGTTTGAAGTTGTTCTGTGCGGTCGCAACCTTAGGATCCATCTTCCTAGGGGTGCCCCCATTACCCCATTGCGATATCGACCAAAAGCAATATATTGCATGGGGAGGAGAGAATAGTCTTTGCGAACGCTGCAAATATGGTCCACTATTACACGTGGTTTATTAATACCTCTGTAAAGCCTGCTGAAAACCACACCCTTCTTGAGAGCTATTGGGTAAAGGCAGCTACCAAGCTTGATTGGGGAGATATAGAGATGAGCAGGATGGCAATGACTTTTGTAAGTTTCCAAATTGACAAAGAATATCCTATTGGAGACCAATTACAGCTAATTAGATACATTTCGTTAAAATCGCGGCAGTCAAGTGCTAGGTCACATCTAGTTTCCAAGACCAAGTACCCGATTGAGGACCTTTACGTCTTCTTGCATAAAATACCAACTGAAATAAAGGCACGAGTGGCCTATTTGATTGAGAACAATCGCTTTGCGAGCTATCCAAGTAAATAAGTGGTTAGCAAACACATATCATCCCTGATCGGACAGGCAGGGGCTTACCCGGACAGGAATGTGCTTGGCACTTTGCTGTACCAGAGATAGTGATACCATTGTTTTATAAGTGGTACCAGGGTACAAGAATGTGGGGAAGGACTGATAAAACCTTTCTCGATCACACTAAAAACGCTCTGATATACCTCACCATAGCATGTATATATCATGCTCTGAAGGCTTGGAATTCTGGATCCTTGGTTCTACCTTCAGATTTCTTGGCTCTAATAGCACCAAGCTGGTTACACACTTCAAAGATCCAAATCCGCCTTTCTAAAGCCTATTGTACTAACCAGCAAAATTTAGATATATATCTTGGACAGCAGGGAACCTGGCAAGGAGTACCACCAGAAGTGAGAATAAAGCTCAGTGATGACACAAAAAAACTTATTAAGATGATGCTGAGAATGGGGTGATTTATTCAGGACTAGGAGTCTCGCGCCCCACTGGAGGACAAAGAAGCCGCAGGATATATGGATGTGGAGGTTTGAGGGAATAAGGAAAGCGAGGTTGAGGATGATAATTTGGATCCTGTAGTGGGTGGTGCAGTTGAGGCTCTTGAGAAAGGGGGTGATCAAGCTGAATAATGTCGTATTTGGGACGAAATGTAACATTTTAAATAAAATAAAATAAAATAAAAATAAATAAATGAAAGTATTTATATATGATTAAAATGCCACTTAGAGTTAGACTTCAGCCTAGTTTGTAAGAGAAAACATCTGAAAAAAGTCACATTCAGCCAAGCGAGCATCCTGACAAGTCTTGAGGAAAGGAGGAGGAGATCACAGAACAGGTATAGGGGAATTGAAATGAACACGCATTCTCACCTAATAGACTGTCCATGGTGCAAAATGGATGAATATCGTCGCATAGGTGTTTGTGTTCGGGAAAAGTGCTAGGGTGGAATGAGGTCAAGGGGTAATCATGAGGAGGAAGGGGAGAAATAAGTGAGGATAAAAAAGGCACGGAACTAAGGGAAATGGTGCGTTTAGGCGGTTGCGAAGCATGATTGAGCTGTGGGGTAGAAATCCATAACAGAACAATTACTGGCATGAGATATGGAGGCCAGGTAAACTACAGAGGAAGGGTGTCAAAGCTAGAATAGACAGTACAATGGTGTGTTTGGGCTGTTGGGTTTCATGATTGAGCTGTGGAGCAGAAATCAATAATGGAACAGTTCCCGGCACGAGAGGTAAGGCCAGATAAAAGACGGAAGAAGGGTTAAAGCTTCAATGGACCGTGCAACGGTGCAAAGCGGACATACAACATGTAGAAGGAGTTGTGTGGCAACAGAATGGGTGGGTGGGGAGACAGGGCACCATTGCCCGGGATGTAATTCGGGATTACTTGGGTATAGCCGAGCCTACAGTAAGTTGAGTTTTACAATTTGGCCACCCATCTCTCACATGCCTCATGAGGTCTAGGGGGGAAATGTGAATTTTTGCTGATAGTACTCTGTACAATGCATCTGTCACGCAGATCAGTTCCTGCAGTGATTGAGCAGGGGCTCTCAGGGGGTACAGAGACCTCGTTGGGGTGCTCATTGTATGAGTAAGAAGGGGAAGTAGGGGAGGTTTCTCGCAGGGGCTCTAGTGTGTTTGATTCTTGCTCGTAGACCATGTTGTCCAAGATGATCTCAGCTTTGTTTGTATAATCATAGACATAGAGTAGATCCAAGTCTGATTCTCCTTCGTATATCTGCAACAGGGTATCAAGCAAATAGTTCTTGCTTCCTGGTGTGTAGACTATCTTTGCATCCTATTTTCCCAAGGCACTGAGCCATCGAACTTGCTTTCTACTCAGGTTCTTTATGGTTCGTAGGTCCATCCGTGGCTGATGGTCCATTACTATTGTGAATGTATTTCCCATTAGCACATTGTGGAACCGGTTAAGCACCTCTACTATTGCTAGGGCCTCTTTATTACTGGTTCTATAATTTGTGTGCGTGGCGGTAAACTTCCTACTGTGCAACACAGCTGGTTGCACTGTTTCATATATGGATCCCTGTCCTACCCATGCTTCTATTCCCAAATGGGAGGTATCTGTGACTAACCAGATCGGTTCCTTGCTTCATATGTCTATAGGTCGCATGACTTGGTCATTGACAATCCGTTCCTTGACCGTGTCAAATGCAGTTTGATGTGTAGTTGTCCATATGAATTCGGCATTTCCTGTCAAGTCTGTCAATGGTGTGGTTAGGGTAACATGGTATGGGAGGAACTGGGCAATATAGTTTACTATTCCTAGTAAGCATTGTAATTCTTTCTTGTTTTGAGGTGTATTCCAACATGCAATAGGAGATATTTTCTAGGGGGAAAGCATAGATTCCTTCCTTATCCACTATATGTTCTAGTACTTCCAGCTTATCAGCAAAAAGTACTGATTTCTTCTTGCTTGTGTAGAATTTTGCTTTCCTGAGCCGGTCACATACCTAGTGTATGTGCCTTTCATGTTCCTTTGATGTGTCCGAGAATATGAGAATATCATCAATGTATACCTATATGAAATGATACAGGTATTAGCTCAGGATGTCTTCTATTATCCGCATAAAGGGTGCCAGTACGTTCATGTCTCCTTGTAGTATCACCTTGCTCAGAAACTCTCCAAACGGAGGCTTGAATGTGTTGAACATGACACTGTTTTGGTCCACTTGTGTTTGGAAATATGCAGCGCTTATGTAACCAGTACGGGTTACTAGGATTTTATGTTTGGTTTCACAGGATCCTTTGATACTTGTAGTGTCTCGTGTGCTAGCAGTTGATACACACATTGTTTTATGTTTGGTTGCATGGTATCATTTGATACCTGTAGTATTTGGTGAGCTATCGGTTGATACAGACCTTGTTTTGTGTTTGGTTTTAGAGTATCGTTTGATACTTGTATTGTTGCGTGTGCTATCGGTTGATACACAGAATGTTTTGCAATATCGCTCATACTGGAGATAAGCGATATGCTGTATTTAAAGACCGCTGATTCCTGTGATGGAAACAGCAGACTTCGACAGACAGTATTCTTAAATATACTTAGTTGAACGGTTACTTCTCTGATCTCCTAGTACACCCAGTTCGAAGCCTCCTTTAGCAAGCAGCGCTCGCTTCGTGTTGATCACGAAGCTATCTGCTCCTATCGTACCGCTACATGACTAGGGCCTGGCCCGAACACGTTACATTTTTTTAACCTCAGCAAGTGGTTAAGAAACCTGCAGGGACCTCGTCTGATCAACCTACGAAAAGTCCTATAAGGAAAGCTAGCATCGGGGAGCAGCAGAACCAGGAGAAGTTCGGCTCCGCCAAACAACACGATTGAGTCATTAGAGACTCAGAGTGGGAAGCAGGTCCCACGAGAGGGCCTTGCCAAGAAAAGGCAACCTAAGAAACGGATAGGGCCAAAGAGCGAATTTTTGATCGACGAAGCAGAACGACACCTAGCACGAGACTTGGCCCAGCAGACCTTCAGCGAGTCGACTGACGAATTAGTAAAGGCAGCAACCACCCTTCCTGGTCTATTTCCCACCAGCCCCAGTAAAGGAAAGGGACCGGCGCAACCACCAAGGAAAGACAGCATACCTATCGGGACACCCAAGAAGGAAGAAAGCGAAGATGGAGGATCAGATCACTTGGTAGTGAGGCAACCACCAGACGATAACACTAGCGAAGATCCAGAAAGCTCCTCAAACAACAACTCGAGTAACGAAGAATCTGAACACGATATGTCTGAAGTTGAATCCGCCAGACAAGTAGGACCTAAAATCAAACTTCTACCGCCACCCTCGTTCTGCGGCCCAAAGGCCGACCTGAAACCTGAAGTATTTGACCGGTGGGTCATAACAACTTCGCAATACCTTACCCTACAAGGAGTGGACAGAACCAAGGAAGGAAGCAGAGCGTACTTCGGAAGCTTTTATACCGGAAAGGCAGAGGAGGCATACCACCAAGCAATGAACCACTATGAGAGTAGGGAAAAAATCTGAGGAACGACCCTGATAAAGTACTGGAGAGAAAGATTCCAATCCTCGCGAAACACGGAAGAACTATACAAAAAGTTCAAGGATATCCAGGAACTACGAAATGGCAAAACAGAAAGAATAACCCTGGTCGCGACAGATCTCTTGATGTACCATGGACGATTGCCTGCCGGAACAGTGTCTCAGTATACACTGCGACAAAGATTGTATGAAGCAATGCATCCCAGACTACGCCAGGAGGTAGAACCCATAGAGGAGGATGGTGATTCCTTTGAAAGGATAGTCATGCGGGCTGAATGGAAGGACGCTCTCCTGTATGAGACAGGAACATACCGAACCCATATACCACAACAGCAGAATAACAAAGGATCATCATCACGGGATAACACAAAAAAGGATAAACAATACCGCAAGGACCCAAAGGACAAGAAAAATAAGAAGCAGAAACAACGCGAGGAAGGCACGTGTTTCGAATACGGGAAAAAGGGGCACTACGCAAAGGATTGCTATTCCAAAAAGGGAAAAGGAAAGGCCACTAAGCGGGAGGCTAGCACACACCACATGGAAGCAACCGAATACGACGAAGTGGAAATTAACTGAGTGGAAATGGAAAGCCTGTGAACACAAGTGACGCTGGCAATCAGACCCCGTGATGCTCTTGAAGCAACAATTTACATAGAAGGCCACCCAGCAAAGGTACTATTTGACACTGGAACAATCGGCTGCGACATAATTAGCGCCACCTTTATCGCTACCCATGGTATCCCTACGGAACCCCTACCCCAACCTACAACAGTTAATATGGCTATGAAAGGATCCCACTCGTCTAGCCCCAAGAAATGTGCACTGACCGTAGGAATCGGAAAAAAGAAATGGAGATATCAGGAGATGTTGGAAGGGAACTTGGCGAAGTACAACGCGCTGATTGCAATGCCCTTCCTGAAAAGACATAATGCTGTTATCAGGAGTGGGGATACAGCAGTGGAATTCCCCGATGACAGATTACGAGTGCTATGCAAACCAACAAGCGGGGAAATCCGTGCCGCCGTGTCAGATACCAACGCAACAACATTGTTGGAAGAATACAAGGATGTATTCCCAGACAAGGTCGCTGAAACGCTACCCCCAGAACGTAAGATTAGCCACTACATTCGGCTGAGGGATCCAACCGACCTATGAAACCAACCAACATACCCGATCCTAGTAGCCTACAAGGAAAAACTCATGAACTGGATAAACGAGAAATTACGAAGTGGAGTAATTGTACGACAGGAAGTTCCCGGAGTGGCACCTATGTTTCTACAACCCAAATCAGATGGAAGGATCCGCCCCCTAGTGGACCTGAAAGTAAGGAATGATAACATGGTCATGGATAGCCCTTCAATTCCAAATCAACAGCAGATCCTTAACCGGATAGGACGAGCAAAATTCAGGAGCAAGATCGACCTAAGCGATGCATACTTCCGAACACACATGGACAAGGACAGTGTTAAGTTCAACTCCTTCAAATTCCCGTTCAGAGGATTTGTGAGCAAAGTAATGCTCCAAGGAGACATGAATACACCAGCAACATTTATGCGAATAATGGAGGACCTCCTCAGCGAATATTTATATCACTTTGTATGGGTATACATTGATGATATCCTCATATTTTCAGACACATCAAAAGAACACGAGAAAGACATACGCCAAGTATGTGAACGACTCAGGAAGGCAAAATTCTTCGCAAGCAAAAAGAAGTCAGTACTGTTTGCAGAGAAGCTGGAAGTATTGGGACACATAGTGGACGACGAAGGAATCCATGCCTCCCCCTAGAAAATATCATCCATTGCAGGATGGGAAACACCAAAAAACAAGAAAGAACTGCATCGATTCCTAGGAATAGTGAATTATGTGGCCCAATTTCTCCCACACCATGCAACAGGGACCGCACCGCTAACCGACCTAACAGGGAACGCCGAATTCATATGGAGAACAACCCAGCAGACTGCATTCGAGATGGTCTAGAAGCGGTTACTCGATCACCAAGTCATGCGACCAATAGATATACGAAACAAGCAACCAATTTGGTTAGTTACAGACGCCGCAGACTTAGGAGTTCGAGCATGGGTGGGACAAGGACCTACTTATGAGACGGCACGACCTGCCGCGTTACACAGCAGAAAGTTCACCAACGCTCAGGTGAACTATGGGACCACGGATAAAGAGGCCTTAGCAATCGTGGAAGCGCTTAATCGGTTCCACAATGTACTAATGGGAAACTCCGTCACGATAATCACAGACCACCAACCCTTGACACACCTGCGAACGGCGAAGAATCCTAGTAGGAAGCAGGTGAGATGGCTAAGTGCCTTGGGAAATACAACGCAAAGATAGTCTACGCACCAGCAAGCGCGAACTATTTTGCTGATGCCCTTTCCCAGATATACGAAGGGGAATCAGACTTAAATCCACTCTATGTCAAGGATTATATGAAGGAATCAGATGACATCGCAGATAACACAGTCTACGAGCAAGAATCAAACACCATGGAGCCCATGCACGAGTTCTCCACTATGTCCCCTCCTTTCTCCTATACTGAGTACCCCAGCGAGGCCCCTGTACCCCCCGAAAGCCCCTGCTCAAGCACTGCAGGAAACGATTGGGGTGACCAGTGTACCCTGCGAAGTACGCCACCGGAAGAACTCCAACATAGCGCCCTGCACTACTCACACTCTTATATGGATCATTGCCTATATCATCCAACCGAGATCAGATTTATGCACAACCATCCTAGACGACAGGGAAGATCGACCCCTTACCCACCTAGTGAAGAACCGCGTCCCCCAAGCACAGAAATCGAGCCGAGCCCTCCGGAGTCTCCCGAAATCAATGACTGGAAATGGCAACAAACCAGGGGCGAAAGGCCAATAAGTGTGGGAGAAGAACCGTCCACCCTTGCCCAGCCAACGCCCAGGTCTTATGCAATTCCGGCACTGCTAAACCCAGAAGCCCCAGCATTCCAGATGCCGGAGCCAGAACCCAGAGAAAACATTACAACCGAGACGATAGCGGCATTCCGAATGCCACGACCTGACAGCCCAACACCGATTAGACGAGCGGAATGGCTAGAAACCCTTACCAATGAGATAATTGTCTCGGTAATGCCCCCGATAATGACAGAATATCGGCTCGGGCTTTCCGATGTCTTAGAAGACAACGCGGAAGATGGCCTTCCTGAGACAACCAGAGGCAGCCAGATAGAAGACGAGTGCGACACCTTACAGACAGTCAATGAAATGATCGGAACATTCCGAGCACACATGGTAGCAGCATACCGGAAAGAACCAGTTTGGCAGAAGGTGAATAAGAATATGGACTCCACAGGAGACTTGTCCTCTTACAAGGTTGCAAACGGAATGCTATACGCAAAAACCAGATACGGAGAAGACTGCCTATACATCCCGAAAGGCCCCGCATACGGAAATACAANTGACTAGGGCCTGGCCCGAACACGTTACATTTTTTTAACCTCAGCAAGTGGTTAAGAAACCTGCAGGGACCTTGTCTGATCAACCTACGAAAAGTCCTATAAGGAAAGCTAGCATCGGGGAGCAGCAGAACCAGGAGAAGTTCGGCTCCGCCAAACAACACGATTGAGTCATTAGAGACTCAGAGTGGGAAGCAGGTCCCACGAGAGGGCCTTGCCAAGAAAAGGCAACCTAAGAAACGGATAGGGCCAAAGAGCGAATTTTTGATCGACGAAGCAGAACGACACCTAGCACGAGACTTGGCCCAGCAGACCTTCAGCGAGTCGACTGACGAATTAGTAAAGGCAGCAACCACCCTTCCTGGTCTATTTCCCACCAGCCCCAGTAAAGGAAAGGGACCGGCGCAACCACCAAGGAAAGACAGCATACCTATCGGGACACCCAAGAAGGAAGAAAGCGAAGATGGAGGATCAGATCACTTGGTAGTGAGGCAACCACCAGACGATAACACTAGCGAAGATCCAGAAAGCTCCTCAAACAACAACTCGAGTAACGAAGAATCTGAACACGATATGTCTGAAGTTGAATCCGCCAGACAAGTAGGACCTAAAATCAAACTTCTACCGCCACCCTCGTTCTGCGGCCCAAAGGCCGACCTGAAACCTGAAGTATTTGACCGGTGGGTCATAACAACTTCGCAATACCTTACCCTACAAGGAGTGGACAGAACCAAGGAAGGAAGCAGAGCGTACTTCGGAAGCTTTTATACCGGAAAGGCAGAGGAGGCATACCACCAAGCAATGAACCACTATGAGAGTAGGGAAAAAATCTGAGGAACGACCCTGATAAAGTACTGGAGAGAAAGATTCCAATCCTCGCGAAACACGGAAGAACTATACAAAATGTTCAAGGATATCCAGTAATTACGAAATGGCAAAACAGAAAGAATAACCCTGGTCGCGACAGATCTCTTGATGTACCATGGACGATTGCCTGCCGGAACAGTGTCTCAGTATACACTGCGACAAAGATTGTATGAAGCAATGCATCCCAGACTACGCCAGGAGGTAGAACCCATAGAGGAGGATGGTGATTCCTTTGAAAGGATAGTCATGCGGGCTGAATGGAAGGACGCTCTCCTGTATGAGACAGGAACATACCGAACCCATATACCACAACAGCAGAATAACAAAGGATCATCATCACGGGATAACACAAAAAAGGATAAACAATACCGCAAGGACCCAAAGGACAAGAAAAATAAGAAGCAGAAACAACGCGAGGAAGGCACGTGTTTCGAATACGGGAAAAAGGGGCACTACGCAAAGGATTGCTATTCCAAAAAGGGAAAAGGAAAGGCCACTAAGCGGGAGGCTAGCACACACCACATGGAAGCAACCGAATACGACGAAGTGGAAATTAACTGAGTGGAAATGGAAAGCCTGTGAACACAAGTGACGCTGGCAATCAGACCCCGTGATGCTCTTGAAGCAACAATTTACATAGAAGGCCACCCAGCAAAGGTACTATTTGACACTGGAACAATCGGCTGCGACATAATTAGCGCCACCTTTATCGCTACCCATGGTATCCCTACGGAACCCCTACCCCAACCTACAACAGTTAATATGGCTATGAAAGGATCCCACTCGTCTAGCCCCAAGAAATGTGCACTGACCGTAGGAATCGGAAAAAAGAAATGGAGATATCAGGAGATGTTGGAAGGGAACTTGGCGAAGTACAACGCGCTGATTGCAATGCCCTTCCTGAAAAGACATAATGCTGTTATCAGGAGTGGGGATACAGCAGTGGAATTCCCCGATGACAGATTACGAGTGCTATGCAAACCAACAAGCGGGGAAATCCGTGCCGCCTTGTCAGATACCAACGCAACAACATTGTTGGAAGAATACAAGGATGTATTCCCAGACAAGGTCGCTGAAACGCTACCCCCAGAACGTAAGATTAGCCACTACATTCGGCTGAGGGATCCAACCGACCTATGAAACCAACCAACATACCCGATCCTAGTAGCCTACAAGGAAAAACTCATGAACTGGATAAACGAGAAATTACGAAGTGGAGTAATTGTACGACAGGAAGTTCCCGGAGTGGCACCTATGTTTCT
>PYWC01000003.1:2066908-2093684 GCA_003182015.1 Tuber magnatum | reverse complement strand
TGAGTGATGCGGACCCAAGATTTGAGTCACATGTGTGGAGACAACAGTGTCGATCGTTAGGCATTGAACATATCAAGGCGGCACCAGGCCATCATGAAACGAATGGACAGGTGGAAAGGAAAATTCGAGAATTAAAATCAGCTCTACGAAACCTAGTCAATGCCAGACAAAACAATTGGTTTGATGCCATACCAGAAAGGGCAGCATACCTGAATGCGGGATGGTCAGAGACTCTCGGTAGGTCACCATATAAAGCCATTTTTTGGAAAGAATCACCCACTAATGCCCCTAGCAAACTTCAAAAACTCCGCACTGCCGGCTGCCAACGAATTACTAAACAGGCACCAAGTGCTCGGGAACGCGGCATTCAATGCGATTAAAATAGCGCGATTTAGAAGCACGAGAACCACAGCGAAACGACGCAGACACCATATACCGATAGGGAAGGGCAATTTGTTACTGGTATAGTGAAGTTTATTCGCAACAGAATCAGGACGTAGCAAGAAATTGCAACCGCGCTGGCGTGGACCATTCAAGATAATCGGATACGATAAGCATACACAAAACTACATGGTAGAAATGGATGGCAGAATGTACAGAAACCGAGAAGCGGGATTTCATGCTTCCACCGTGAAAAAAGTACTGCCCGAACGACGATGTCTCCTTCCCTGCCAGGAGCCACGCAAAACCACCCCCAATCGTGATAAACGAGAAACCGGAATGGGAAGTGGAAACCATAGGGGACCACAGAAGACGATATGACCGTGACGAGTTCCTAGTGAAATGGGTGGGGTACCCGGAAACAGAAAATGGCTGGGAACCTCTTGAGGGATTGGAAAATGCGATGCAAGCAGTTAAGCAATGGTGGGAAGACAACAAACCGGAGGACAAGCTACCCCCTACGATAAACCATGTGACAGTGGCGTGGAGCCCAACCCTACCAGAAATCCAATACCTGTGCCCAGACACAGACCAAGGGATACAGGACGGATTCTGGTTAGCCCACTTCGAAAGCGATTTCGAAAGCAGCGAAGATGAGAATCGGGTAATGGAAGATGAAGTGGCATACCTAGCCCGGCTGGCTGAGGTGGAGTACTAGCAATAGCGAAAGGAAAGAACACTCCATCCAACAGCCTTACGATGTCAAACTATGAGCAAGTACCTTGGAGACAGCGCCATCAACCAATGGGACTCTTGGTGAACCGTGATATTATCCCTAGACGATACCTTACAGACCAACTATTCATACATGTCTGCAGCAAATGCTCAGAAATAACAACAGAATCGACGTGACGAATGTGGGGAGAATCAGTGTCAGATGTTTTCCGCTTCGGTAGCGGGTGCTACCTGAGCACAGAAAAATGTGATGGTTGCATGGAAACGGAAGAAACCGAAATTAAGCAGCGACCCTTCCTATGAAGACCTAAGTGAGGCCAACACCTAAGCAAGGCCAACACCTAAGCGAGGTCACTACCGAAACATAAATACCACCCACCAGCCCCCTAAACCATCGAAGAAAACAGACCACCCTACCTAACCTCCAAACCTTTAACTCCCTACAAAATTCTTCACCATATTACAAACTTACCCTTACGCGATAAATAAAAAAACCGAAATGTCGACCTACGCAGAAGTCAGCATCAAGCGACGAGACCTCATTTTGGGGCACCTACTTTACCGAGAAATCATTTCAGAAGATGCATACTGGAAGATTTTCTACATTGATCACTGCGCGGATTGCGGACTCATCGATGTCGAGACGGAGGAATGGGAGGACCAGATAGTTCGAAATTTTGTGGACCTGCCACATTAATGGGAGTCTGGTTGCTTTGTGCGCGGAGCGCCATGCGGGGAGTGCTTGGAGAGATGGTTGGAGGGTGCGGAATGGATGTTGCAGGACGACTTAAGGTTGCTGCACGATAGCAATGACGATGAGGATGAGTCCTATCCGGAGAATAGTGGGGCTACCGGCCGTTAGGAGTTCATTGGGATTTCCTTGGATTCTTTTGTTTTGGTGAAATTGTTATTTTATTTTGCGAGTGTAACCGGTACGGGTTACTAGGATTTTATGTTTGGTTTTACAGTATGGTTTGATACTTGTAGTGTTTCGTGTGCTATCAGTTGATACACACCTTGTTTTATGTTTGGTTTTACAGTAATGTTTGATACTTGTATCGTTTCGTGTGCTAACGGTTGATACACACAATGTTTTGCAATATTGCTCATACTCGAGACAAGCGATATGCTGTATTTAAAGACCGCTGGTTCCCGCGATGGAAACAGCACACTTCGACAGACAGTATTCTTAAATATACTTGGTTGAACGGTTACTTCTCTGATCTCCTATTACACCACGTTCGAAGGCTCCTTCAGCAAGCAGCGCTCGCTTCGTGTTGGTACGGAAGCCATCTGCTCCTATCGTACCGCTACGTGACTAGGGCCTGGTCCGAACACGTTACACCACTAGTGGACTTGAAATTATCAAACAATAACATGGTTATAGAAAGCTTGTTGATCCCAAATCAGACACAGATTCTAAATGCTGTCGGAAGGGCAAGATTTTGAAACAAGATAGACCTTAGTGATGCCTACTTCCAACCATGAGACAAACCAGGAAGCGAGAGGTTCAATACTTTCAAAACCCCGTTTAGTGGATTTGTAAGGAAGGCTATACTGCCAGGTGAGATAAATGAACCCTCTGCCTTCATGCGCATCATAGAGGACCCATTCGGTGACTTTCTATACTACTTTGTATGAGTGTATATCGATGATATTCTTCTTTATTCTAATACAAAAACCAAGCACATATGACATATCGGGAGGGTGTGTGAACAATTATGGCAAGAAAAGTTTTATGCCAGCAAAAGGAAGTCAGCCCTTTTTGCAAAATCACTAGCAGTAATGGGACATGTTATAGATAATAAAAGGATTCACGCCACAAGGAGGAAACCAGCCCCAACTGCGTGATAGGCCACAACAAGAAACGAAGAAGGAACCGCAGTGACTCCCAGATCTGCTGAACTATATTGCACCGCCCTCACTATACCATACCACTGTTGTAATACCCATTATGGACTTGGCAGGCAAGATGGGATTTGTCCGGTCCGACACACACAATCAAGCATTAACCAACATCAAAGACCTAATCAAATAAGTACAAGTGATTGGACTAATCAATTATCCCTCAGAAGAACCCGTATTGCTGATCACGGATGCCTTGGATATTGGGGTAGAAGCATGGTTTGGCCAGGGGCGAATACATGAAACTGCTTGCCCTGCAGCTCTCCATAGCTGAAGGTTTACAAATTCGCAAATCAATTATAGCACTATAGACAAGGAGGCACTGGCAGTGATCAATGTACTCCAAACTTTCAACCATATGCTTATAGGTTCCAAATTTACTGTTATTACAGACTACTAATGCCTGATAAACCTGAGGACTAATCAGATCCCTGGCCCAAGGAGGACCCAATAGATAAGTAAACTAAACAAATACAATACAAAGTTAGTGTACAGCCTAGAAGAAATGCACTATTTAATATATACACTCTCCCACATGTATGGAGACTCTGATGACCAGACTCTACCAGCCATCCTTGATTACACCCTGGAGGACGATGATATCTCTGACTCTATCTCCTACAATAATCCATTGATAGCACTTACCTACATAGTACAAAACATCTCACCTACCTCTCCAGCATACTTCATACAGTTCTGCGAACCACAGGATTGCCCCCACCTTGGAATAGAGGAAGACAAACTCCCCTCCAGAAGTAGTACTAGCTATGGCTCTGAATAGGATGAACCTATGTTCCAGGCAGTGGTAGCACTATCTGATGAACTAGTGCAACTCCCTGTAAATCATCTGAGTCTTCTGCTACAATGACACCTTGCTATCCTGATGATAGAAACCCATAGGACGACCCCTCCATCAAGCGCGCTGGGAGTACCTGCAGTGAAACCTCGGTGTGGAAACTCGCTTAATATATACAACAAGGAACCAAGTGTTTCAGTCATACCCATTCCATGGCTAAGAATCATTATACCCTCTATGATGTCCTGACAGAGGAAGAAGACACAGGACAAACCACAACCAAGGCAGAACAGATTGAAGATGAACAGGATGTTAGCGAAATATCTTTTGAAATGCGAAATGTTTTCAGACAACTGATGGTATCTGGATGCCAACATGAACTGGTCTACTCCTAAGTTATGAGCCACACTGGACAAGGAGAACAAGAAAGAGCCTACAGAGCAGATGGAGTGCTATATATAAGAACCTGTTATAGGGAACACTGTATCTCTATTCCCAAAGCAGCGGTCTTCAATAGAAAAACCCTACAAGAATGTGTCATGTATGAGATACATGACAAAGGACACCACTTTGCAGAACGAAATCTGGCATACAAAACCAAATACATCTACTGGCCAGAGGTAAGGAAGAACCTTTGTGATTGTGTGAAGCAATGTAATACCTACCAAGCAAACAATAAACCAACCCACAGACTAGAGGGAAGGACCCAAACCCTAGGCCTAGCTTCCGTAGTGTTTGAAGCAATCGCCTTGAATTTTAAAGGGCCTTTCAACAAGTTAAACAGATTTGACCTTGTTCGAGTAGCACTAGACTGATTAAGTAGTTGTGGGTGGCTTATACCTACCAAGACTACAATCGCGGCAGAAGGAACAATGAAACTCCAGGAACCCTCATGCTGCAGCTGAGTGAGAACTGGTATTTAAAGGCTGCTGATTCTACAATGGAAGCAGCAGACTTCGACTGCCAGTATAGTGATTATACATGGATGAATGGTCACTTCTTGATCTCCGATTGTACCCCGTAAAGCCTCTATTAGTTTGAACAGCTCTCGCCTCTTACCGAGCAAGCAGGCCTTTGGTTACTCTCCTACATAAAGCCTGATTAGCACCTTAGGTGTGAACACATTACACTGGTTTTGAGATCATAGATCTTTTGTTCAACCCATCCGTTGGTTTCCCGCTAGCCAGGTGCCCTTTCAATACATTCAATTTCAAGAGATTTGCATATTTGCTTCTACCATCTAGATTTAAAGTAAGGGTCAGTATTCCTGATTAGTGACAGAGGGTGGCGATGAGGTATAAAACTGTTTTGACACCACAGTAACTTTCAAAGTATTCAACGATACCATTGAAACATAGCGAGTATCAAGTGATACTGCAAAACAAAACGTAAAATATTCAAAGTACCAAATGATACCTTTGAAACATAACAAGGTTAAAATGATACAGTAACGTGTTCTGTAACCAGTACGGCTACTAGGATATTGTTTCATGTCCTATCGGTTGATACACATCTTGTTTTCTGTTTGGTTTTACAGTATCGTTTGATACTTGTATTGTTTCGTGTGCTATCGGTTGATATACATGTTGTTTTCTGTTTGGTTTCACAGTATCGTTTGATACTTGTATTGTTTCGGGTGCTACCAGTGGATGCAAATATAGTTTTATGTTTGGTTTCACATTATCGTTTAATACTTGTATTGTTTTGTGTACTATCGCTTGAGACACACAATGTTTTGGAATATCGCTCATACTGAGATAAGCGATATGCTGTATTTAAAGACAGCTGATTTCCGCGATGGGAACAGCAGACTTCGACTGACAGTATTCTGAATATACTTGGTTGAACGGTTACTTCTTTGATTTCCTATTATACGCCATTCGAAGACTCCTTTAGCTACCAGTGCTCACTTCTACTTGATCAAGAAGCCATCTGCTCCTATCATACCGCTCCATGACTAGGGCCTGGCCCGAACACATTACATTGTTTTAACATCCGCAAGTGGTTAGAAACCTACCAGGACCTGGTCTAGTCCCGCTATGAAAGTCCAACAGCGAAGCTAGCAGTGGGGAGCGGCAGAACCACGGAAGGTTCGGCTCCGCCAACACGACACCATAGAGTCACTAGCAACTGAAAGCGGGAAGCAGGTCCCGCGAGAAGGCCTTACGAAAAGAAGGCAACCTAAGAAACCAACGGGGCCAAAGAGCGACTTCTCAAGCGACCAAGCAGAAGGACAGTTAGCGCAGGATTTGGCCAAGCAGACCTTTAGCGAGTCAACAGGCGAGTTAGCAAAGGCAGCGACAAGCCTCTCTGTGTAACGGGGGCACCCCTAGGAAGATGGATCCCAAGTTTGTGACTGCACCGAATAACTTCAAACTTAGCAACAAAAGTTCATACCAATGTAAGAGTAAAGTAAAGGGTAAAACTTAATATCTTTAAGCCTGATGCTTCACTCAATTAAGGTCTCGAGAGGATTGATTGCTGGAGTAGGGGAGTTCTCGCATGGACTTTCAGGTAGTTTTATCTTATGCCAAAAACTCCCCCATCAGTTTACCCCAACCATTCGCACACACCCTTCTCCGCTAAGGGTGGTCCGACACGTCTCCAGGTACAGCCTTTGGCCATGCATGTGTGGACACACTCTAGTCGGCATTTACCTTATACAGTTATCGTTTCTGTGGTGCATTTCTATTTTGCCCACAGGAGTGAAAACTACTGCGCATCGGTGTCTTGCCAGTAGCTAACAGTCAAGACGCTGCATGAACCAGACTATCTATAACACCTTTCCCATTTGCATTGATCTCGACTTGGCCCCAGAAGCTACCGTGAGCGATTTGTCTATCTATGATTTACGGTTCTCAGGCTTCCAGTGTCTTCCGTGGCGGATGGTGATCCGGAGGGGTCCCATGAGCGCTACCCATGACCAGTACCTTGGACCTACCTTACCTGTTGTAGGAATCATGCTTATAGTGTTTCTGCACATCCCTTTCAGAGCCTATGATGTTGGGGACACTTTCAGGCTTGGTATATGTAAAACTCTGGTGGCCGCCCGGCACCACCCGGGACTACCTTCAGGACCCGTATGGTTAACCCCTATTAACCCCATCAGTTTTGGTCCGTTTTACTCCGAACTACTTGTAGGAGGTACTCCACCTTCCGCGCTATGGCCCTCTTTATATCCCATGAACAGCCTGGGGTCGACCGGACAGCAGTGACGTATGCAGTGTTGCAAGCAGGTCTCCAAACCTTCGACTTTGCTAGACTGCACACAACTACGCAACCGTTCGCCCATGATGTCCGTGCCTTAAGGCGGCGCCGGAGGGGGATAATAGGAATAATGCCTCCAATTTACAGCTTCTTCGGAGCTGCCTAGCTCGCCCAATAGCATCTCCCGGGACCCTAGATTCCAGTGTTATGCATGGCTACGTATGACCAACATTCCAGTTATTTTTCCCGACTCCCCAAGTGACTTCGTACTGAAAGGTAGAGTAACTCAGGGCTTTGGGCAGGGTAACCCAAGCTCCATGGCAGTGTAACCTGATCCCGAGGGTAGGGTAACCTTGTCCAGCGGACCAGATAACCTTTCTCTGTTATGCTGTCTATTCTCTCACTGGCGATAGACATTTCTGACCTGTCTCCAGTTACCCGGCCTAGCTGAGCAACTGCCCCTTCCGGAGTCCCTAAGTATGCTAACACCTCTCCGAGGTGTACCCCTGTACTTCTGTACCTGGCCAGCTAAGTCTGTTCATTCTCCGAGCCCGGGCCATTGGGTCACTGCAGGTTAAGTACTCACTTGGCCGCTGGTCCCTACCAATGCGCCTCCAGGTGACCTGTATGGGTGTAGGTTCCGACTGCCATAGCCCATGTGTGCTGGGTCTTTACACCCTGGGCTATTCGCCCCAAGCCCCAACAAAGGAAAGGTACCGGCACAACCAGCAAGGAAAGATAGCCCACCCCAATGTACACCAAAGAAGGGAAACAGCGAAGAGGAAGAATCAGACCACTCAATTGCAGCAGAACCTCTAGAGGAACCCCCGAGCCACTCTTCAGAAAGCTCGGCAGACGATAGCTCCAGCAGTGAAGAATCCGAACCCGATGTGTCTGCTGGAGAATCAGTTGCGCCGCCTGGCCCAGAGGCCAGACAAACAGGACCCAAAGTCAAGCTCCCACTACCACCCACATGCTCAGGTGAAAAGGATAACGTGAAGCGTGCAGCATTTGACTGATAGCTAAAGACCGCCTCCTAATACCTCGCCTTACATGACGTGGATGAGACCAAAGAAGGAATTGATGTAACGTGTTCAGGCTGGGCCCTAGTCACTTAGCGGTACGATAGGAGTAGAGAGCTTCTTGATCAGCTAGAAGCGAGCGCTGCGAACTAAAGGAGTCTTCGAACGGGGTGTAATAGGAGATCAAAGAAGTAACTGTTCAACCAAGTATGTTAAGAATACTGTCCGTCGAAGTCTGCGGTTTCTATCGTGGAAATCAGCGTTCTTGGAATACAACACATCGCTAATCTCCAGTGTGAGCGATATTTCAAAACAAAGTTTGTATAAACTGATACCACACGACACAATACAAGTATCAAATAATACGGTGAAACCAAACATAAAACATTGTGTGTATCAACCGATAGCACACGAAACAATACAAGTATCAAACAATATTGTGAAATCAAACACTAAACAAGCTACTACCCGTACCGGTTCAACTCCCAAAATAAAATAACAATTTCGCGAAATAAAATTACTTAAAGGAATCCTAATAGTTGGTAGACCCACTATTCTCCTCGAGGTCCGCTTAGAACCTATCCTCATTGTCATCGCTATCCTGCAATAATCTCATGTTATCCTGCAACATCCACTCCACTCCCTGGAACCATCTTTCCAAAACTCCGCACATGCCGCTCCGCACACGCAGCAACCTGACTCCCAGTAGTGTGGTAGGTCCAGAAGTTTTGTGCTATGCAGTCCTCCCATTCCGCAGTTTAGACATCGATTCGTCTGCAATCCTGGCAGTGATCGATGCAGAATATCTTCCAGCATGCACTTACTGGGATGATTTCTCAGTATAGCAGGTATTCCACACTGAGGTCTTGTCCCTTTATGCTGACCTTTTCAGGGTTCGACATTTTGTTTCTTACCCGTAAGGGTAAAGTGGTTTTGTAAAAGGGCTTGTAGGGTAATGTGTCTTGTAACAGGTTTCGTTGGGAGGAATCTGGGGAATGGTGGGTGGTATTTATGTCTCCGTATTGGCCTCGCTTAGGTGTTAGGGGAAGGTGCATAGTACTTAATTTCGTTTTCTCCCATCTCCACACATATATCACATTTTTCCACGCTCAGATAGCAACCACTTCCAAACTGGATTATGTCAAATATTGTTTCTCCCCACATCCTTCCCGTCGACTCCGTTGTTATTTCTAGGCATTTGTTGCAAATATGTATGAATAATCGGCATGTAAGGTATCGTCTAGGGATGATTTCACAGTTCACTAATGGTCCCATTAGCTGGTGGCGTAGTCTCCACGGAACTTACTCATGGTGTGACATCATAAGGCTGTTGGATGGCATGTTTTTCCTTTCGCTATTGCCAGTACTCAGTTCCGGCCAGTCATTCTAGGTACGCCGCTTCGCCTTCCATGACCTTGTTTTCATCTTCACTTCTTTTAAAGTCGCTTTCAAAGTTGGCTGACCCAAATCCATCCATATTCCTTGGTCTGTGTCTGGGCGCAGGTGTTGGATTTCTGGCAGGGTTGGGCTCTACACCACTGTCACATGGTTTATCGTAGTGGGTAACTCGTCTTCCAGTTTGTTGTCTTCCCACTATTGATTAACCAATTCCCTCGCATTTTCCAATCCCTCCAGGGATTCCCCGCTATTTTTTGTTTCCGGGTACCCTACCCATTTCACTAGGAATTGATCTCGGCCATACCGTCTTCTATGATCTCGTATCACTTCTACTTCCCATTGCAGTTTCTCGTTAACCACAATTGGGGATGGTTTCCCGTGACTCCTTCCAGGGAACGAAACATCGTCGGTGGTGAGGTATCTTTTCATGCAAGAGGTGTGGAATGTCGCTTCCTGGTTTCTGTACATTCGGCCATCCATTTCCATGCTGTAATTTTGCGTAAGCTCATGGTATCCAAATATCCGGAATGGTCCGTGCCAGCATGGCTGCAATTTCTTGCTGTGTCCCGACTCCATTGCGAATAAACTTCCATATAGGAGTAACAGATTACTCTTTCCTATCGGGGTATGCTGTCTCGGTCGCTTTGCTGCCATTCTCGTGCTTCTAAACCGTGCCAATTTGATAGCAGTAAGTGCCGTGTTCCGGATTACCTGGTGTCTGTTTAGCAATCCGCTTGCAGCTGGTACTGCGGAGCTCTTGAAATTGACTCGGGGAAGTAGCAGGTAACCTTTTTCCAAAAACCCCTTTATATGGTTACATACCGACAGTTCCTGACCACCCTGCATTCAGGTATGCTGCCGTGTCTGGTACGGCATCAAACCAATTGTTTTGCCTTGCATTGACTAGGTTTCAAAGACCTGTCCTTAATTCACGAACCTTCCTTCCGACTTGTCCATTCGTTTCATGGTGGCCTGATGCGGTTTTGATGTGCTCGATTCCTGACAATCGACATTGCTGTCGCCACACATGTGGCTCAAATCGTGGATCTGTGTCGCTTACCATTGATGTTGGGTAACCAGGGGGAGTAAATATTTTGTTGCGCAGTAGTTCTCAGGTTCTTATTACTGTTACTTCCTTGGTTGCAGGTATGAGTCATATGAATCCCGAAAACGTGTCCTTTGCAACCAGAATTGTATCGTATCCTCAAGAGTTGTGAAAAGGTCCTGCGAAGTCGATGGCGATTGATTCCAACATTTGAGAGGGTAAGATAATGGTCTAAGCCTTTCCTTCTGGTAGCTTTGTCAGTTCTTTATTTGCCGGACAGGGGTGACATTGCGCCATGTATGATCTGAAGTCCCTACACCTTTCAGGCCAGAATGGGTACCGGGTAGCGTAGAGTAAGTTTCGTTTGGCACTGTGGTGGCCGTTGTTGTGGATTTCGCTAAGGACGTACTCCCTCAACGTCATATTTCCATATGTGGGGCCTTTTGGGATATACAGGCAGTCCTCCCCGTATCTTGTTTGTGCGTACCGCATTCTATTTACAACCTTGTAGGACGACAAGTCTCCGGTAGAGTCCATGCTCTCATTGACTGTTTTCCAAATTGGTTCCTTCTGGTATGGTGCGATCATGTGTGCTCGCAAGGTCTCCATCATTTCGTTGATTGTCTGTAGGGTATCCCGCTCGTCTTCTATTTCACTTACTTTTGTCTCTTCAGTTCGGTCGTCCTCCTCGTTGTCTTCCAAAACATCATATAGCCAGTGCCGATATTCAGTCATTATCGGAGGCATTACTGAGACTATTGTCACATTGTTAAGGCTTTCTAGTCATTCTGCTCATGTACTTGGTAGCGGGCTGTCTGGTCCTGACATTCGAAAGGCCATTATTATCTTGTTCCCAAGATTCCCGACTGGTTCTGGTTCCAGCATTGCGAATGCGGGGACTTCCAGGTTCCGGATTGCGGGGATGCTGTTGGACCTAGACACTGGTTGGATCAGGGTGGACGGCCTTTCCCCCGCGCTACTTGGTCTACCGCCAACAGTTTGTTGCTCATCCCAGTCATCAATTGGGGGCGACTCCGGAGGGCTTGGGTCTCCATTGTGTTTGGTTCTGGCTCATAAACTGTATTATCCGAGATGTCATCCGCTTCCTTAGTAAAGTCGTGGACCTAGAGTGGGTTCAAGTCTGCTTCGTCCTCGTATATCCGGGAAAGGGCGTCAGCTAAATAGTTCATGCTTCCTGGCGCGGAGACTATTTTTACGTTGTACTTTCCTAAGGCACTGAGCCATCAGACTTGCTTTCTGCTTGGATTCTGCGCAGTCCGTAGATGAGTCAAGGGTTGGTGGTCCGTTACTATTGTGAAGGCGTTTCCTATTAGGACATGGTGGAATCGGTTAAGCGCTTCCACTATCACTAAGGCCACTTTATCAGTAGTTCCATAATTCATCTGTCCATTGGTGAACTTCCTGCTGTGTAACAAGGCCGGTCGACCAATCTCGTATGTGGGTCCCTGTCCCACCCATGCTCCTATTCGTAAATCTGAGCGGTCTGTAATTAGCCAAATTGGATCCTCGCTTCGTATGTCTATTGGTCGCAGGACTTTGTAATCAGTGATACGCTTTTTTACAATCTCAAATGCGGTCTCCTGGGTGGTTGTCTATATGAATTCCGTATTTCCCGCCAGATCTGTTAGCAGTGCCATTAAGGTAGCATGGTGTGGAGGAACTGAGCCACATAGTTCACTATTCCTAGAAAGCTTTGCAAGTTCTTTTTGTTGCGAGGTGTTTCCCAACCTGCAATGGTTGATATTTTCTGCAGAGAGGCATGGATCCCCTCGTTATCCACGATGTGTCCTAGTACTTCCAGCTTATCTGCGAATAGTACCGATGTTTTCTTACTTGCATAGAACTTTGCCTTTCTGAGTCAATCACATACCTGCCATATGTGTTTCTCGTGTTCTTCTGACGTATCCGAGAATACGAGAATATCATCAATGTATACCCATACAAAATGATACCGGAATTCGCTAAAGAGGTCCTCCCTTATTCGTATAACAGTTGCCAGTGGGTTCATCGCTCCTTGTAGCATGACCTTGCTAACAAATCCTCCCCAGGGTCTTTTAAATGAATTGGACTTAATGTGGTTGTTGTCCACTCGTGTTTGGCAGTATGCATCACTTAGGTCAATCTTGCTCCTGAATTTCGCTCGACCTATTCGGTTAAGAATCTGCTGCTGGTTTGCGATCGATTCACTATCCATGATCATGTTGTCGTTTTGGATTTTAAGGTCTGCCAGGGGGCAGATCGTTCTGTCCGACTTAGGTTGTACAAACATAGCTGCCCCTTGGCGAACTTCCTGCTGCACGATAACTCCAGCACATAATTTCTCCTTTATCCAGTTCACGAGTTTCTTCTTGCATGCTTCTGGGATCAAGTATGTTGGTTGGTTTCGTAGGTCGGTTGGATCTTCTAGCCGAATATGGTGGTTAACCTTACGCACAGGCAGTAGCCTTTCATGGACCTTGTCTAGGAATACATCCTTGTATTCTTCCAACAATGTTGTTGTGGTGGCATCTGACACAGCGGCTCAGAATTCTGCACTTCTTGGTTTGTATAGCACACCCAGTTTGTCATCGGGAAACTCCACTGCTGTATCCCCACACCTGCTAGAGGCATTGTGTCTTTTTGGCAAGGGCATTCCTATGAGGGCGTCATATTTGGCGAGATTTCCTACGAACACCTCCTGGTTTGTCCATTTCTTTTTTTGGATTCCTACCGTCGAACCCCACCTTTTATGACTTGAGGAGCGGAGGGCTTTCATGGCCATATTGACTGTTATTGGTTGAGGTAGAGGTTCCGTAGGGATGCCATGGATAGAGATAAAGGTGGTGCTAACTATGTCACAGCCGATTGTTCCCGTGTGGAATAGTACCTTTGCTGGGTGGCCTTCTATGTGAATCGTTCCTTCTAGAGCGTCACGGGGCCTGTTTGCCAGAGTTGGTTGCGTTCAGAGGCTTTCCATTTCCACCGAGTTAATTTGCACTTTGACGTATTCGGTTGCTTCCATATAGTTAGTACTTGCTTCTCCCTTAGATGATTTTTCTTTTCCCTTTTTGGCATAACAGTCCTTTGCATAGTGCCCCTTTTTCCTGCATTCCAAACATGTGCTTTCATCCCGTCGTTTCTGCTTCTTGTCTTTCCTGTCTTTTGAATCCTTGCGGTATGGTTTATCCTCCTTTGTATTGTCTCGCACTGATGATCCTTTGCTGTTCTTCTGCTGTAGTATGGGGGTCCGGTAAACTCCTGTTTCATACAGGATAGCGTACTTTCGTTCGCACTGCTGGACTATCTTGTCAAAGGCATCTCCCTTCTCTTCCATGGGTTCTACCTCCTGGCGTAATCTGGGATGCATTGCTTCATACAATCTTTGTCGCAGCGTCTACTGAGATACCGTCCCGGCAGGCAATCGTCCGCAATACATTAAGATATCGGTTGCGACCAAGGTGGTTCTTTCTGTTTTTCCATTTCATACTTGCTGGATATCCTTGAACCTTTTGTATAATCCTTCCATGTTCCGGCATGATTGGTATCTTTCTTTCAGGTATTTTATCAAGGTCGTTCCTCGGATCATTTCCCCACCCCCATACTGGTTTATTGCTTCCTGGTATGCTTCTTCTGCTTTTCCGGTACAGAAACTTCCAAAGTACGCTCCACTACCTTCCTTGGTTTGATCCACTCTGTGCAGGGCCAGGTATTGAGAAGTGGTTGTTATCTATCAATCAAATACTTCAGGTTTTAGGTCCCCTTTTTCGCCTGAAAATGAGGGTGGTAGTGGAAGTTTGATTTTTGGTTCTGAGCCAGGTGGCGCGGCGGATCCTTCTTCTGACATACTGTGTGCAGATTTTACGTCGCTGTTATGATCATCTGACGAACTTTCTGGAGAGTCGCTGGGGAACTCGTCTGGTGGTTTCCTTACTGTTGAGTGATCTGATGTAGCTTCATCGCTTTCTTCCTTCTTCGGTGTGTCGACTGTTGAGCTGTCTTTGTCTGGTGGTTGTGCCGGTACCTTTCCTTTCCTAGGGCTGCGGGGAAATAGTCCCGGAAGGCTTGTTGCTGCCTTGGATAATTCATCAGTCGATTCACTAAAGGTCTGCTTGGCTAAGTCCCAGGCTGGTTGTCTTCCTGCTTTATCAGTCGGGAAGTCACTCTTTGGCCCTTTCGCTTTCTTGGGTTGCCCTTTCTTAGTAACACCTTCTTGTGGGACGTGCTTCCCACTTCGAGTCTCTAGTGACTCGATGGTGTCATGTTGGCAGAGCCGAACCTTCCGTGGTTTTGCCACTCCCCGATGCTAGCTTCATTGTTGGACTTTCGTAGGTTGATCAGACCAGGTCCCTGCAGGTGTCTTAACCAGTTCCTGAGATTAAAAGAATGTAACATGTGTGGGCCGCGCGCTAGTCACGTAGCAGTATGATAGGAGCAGATGGCTTCTTGATCAACAAGAAGTGAGTACTGCGAACTAAAGCAGTCTTCGAAGGCGGTATAATAGGGGATCAAAGAAGTAACTGTTCAACCAAGTATATTAAGAATACTGTCTGTCCAAGTCTGCTGTTCCCATCGCGGAAATAAGTGGTCTTTAAATACAACATAGTGCTAATCTCCAGTATGAGCGATATTTCAAAACAAGTTGTGTATCGACCGATAGCACAGGAAACAATACAAGGATCAAACGATACTGTGAAACCAAACATAAAACATTGCGTGTATCAACCGATAGCACACAAAACAATACAAGTATTGAACGACACTGTGAAACCAAACATAAAACATTGTGTTTATCAATCGATAGCACACGAAACAATATAAGTATCAAACAATACCGTGAAATCAAATATGGAGCAACGTAGTACCCGTACCGGTTACAAGTGGAGCATACTTCAGAAGTTTCTGTACAGGACAGGCAGAAGAAGCATATTATCAAGCAACGAATCACTGCGACAGCAAGGAAAAAATACAGGGAACACCCCTGAAAAGATACCTTCGGGACAGATTCCAGTCCTCACGAAATACAGAAGAACCGTACCAGAAGTTCAAGGAAATTGAACAAGTCCAGAACAGAAAGACAGAAAAGATAACACTGGTAGCAATGGATATTCTAATGTACCATGGAAGGTTACCCGCTGGGATGGTATCCCAGTACACACTGTGGCGGTGGTTATATGAAGCAATGCATCCTAGACTACGCCAGGAGGTAGAACCCATGGAGGAAGATGGCCCCTCGTTTGACAGGATCGTTACACGAGCTAAGAGCAACACCGCCATCCTGTATGGGACAGGAGTCTGCCCGACGCATGTTCTCCTGCAGAGGAGCAGCAAAGGATCGTCATCGCGTGATAACACAAGAAAGAAAAGACTGAACCGCGAAGTGTCGAATGACAGAAAGGACAAGAAGCAGAAGCGACGCGATGAAGGCACATGTTTCGAATGTGGGAAAATGGGGCACCATGCAAAGGACTGCTATGCCAAAAAGGGAAAAGGAAAATCAACTAGGCAAGAAACAAGTACGAACCACATGGAAGCAACCAAATACAATGCAGTAAGATTAACTCGACGGAAATGGAAAGCCTCCGAACGCACCCAACACTGGCAGTCAGGCCCCGTGGCGCTCTAGAGGGAACGATCCATGTTGAATGCCACCGAGCAAGGGTAATATTCGATACGGGAACAATTGGCTGCCATATAGTTAGCGCTACCTTTACCTCTACCCATGGCATCACTATGCAACCTCTACTGCAACCAACAACAGTTAATATGACCATGAAAGGCTCCCACTTTTCAAGCCATAAGAAGTGTGGTTTGATGGTGGGAATCAGAAAAAAGAAATGGACAAATCAGGAGATGTTGGTAGGAAATCTCGCGAAATACAATGCCCTCATAGGAATGCCATTCCTAAACCAACAAAATGCCCTCATCAGGTGTGGGAAGATAGCAGTAGGGTTTCCCACTGACAAACTGCCTTTACTATGCAAACCAACAAGCGTGGAATCCCAAGCCGCTGTGTCAGACACGACCACAACAACATTGTTGGAAGAATACAAGGATGTATTCCCAGATAAGGTCCTTGAAAGGCTACCCCCTGTGTGTAAGATTAGCCACCACATTTGGCTGAAAGATCCAACCGACCTACAAAACCAAACAACATACGCGATCCCAGAAGCAGACAAGGAGAAACTCATTAACTGGATAAACAAGAAATTACTGGCTGGAGTTATCATGCGACAGGAGGTTCCCGGAGCAGCACCTATGTTTGTAGAACCCAAGTCAGACCGAAGGATCCGCCCCCTGGTAGATCTGCAAATCCGAAGTGACAACAAAATCATAGATAGTCCATCGATTCCAAACCAACCGCAGATCCTTAGCCGAATAGGCTTTGCGAAATTCACGACTAAGATTGACCTAAATGATGGATACTTCCAAACACGAGTGAACAAAGACAGTGTTAAGTTCAATTCATTTAAGACCCTCTTTGGAGGATTTGTCAGCAAAGTAATGCTACAAGGAGACATGAATGCACCTGGAACCTTCATGCAGATAATGGAGGACCTCCTAAGTGAATTTCTACACCATTTTGTATGAGTATACAAGGATGATATTCTCATATTCTCAGACATATCAGAGGAACACGAGAAACACATGCGCCAGGTATGTGATTGACTCAGAAAGGCAAGGTTCTATGTAAGCAAGAAATAGTTAGTACTATTCGCAGATAGGCTGGAAGTACTAGGACACATAGTGGATAACGAGGGGATCCATGCCTCACCCCAGAAAATATCAAGCATTGCAGGTTGGGAAACATCTTGTAACAAAAAGTATTTGCAATGCTTTCTAGGAATAGTGAACTATGTGGCTCAGTTCCTCCCACACCATGCCACCTTGACAGCACCACTAATGGATCTGATGGGAAATGCGGAATTCGTATAGACAACCACCCATCAGACCGCATTCGAGATGGTAAAAAAGTGCATTATCGATTACAAAGTCATTGCGACTAATAGACATACGAAGCAAGGAACCAATTTGCCTAGTTCCGGATGCCTCAGATTTAGCAATAGAGGCATGGGTGGGACAGGAACACACATACGAGAGGGCACGACTGGCCTTGTTGTACAGTAGGAAGTTCACCAATGCACATATGAATTATGGAACTAGCGATAAATAGGCCTTAGCGATAGTGGAAGTGCTTAACCGGTTCCACAATGTCCTAATAGGAAACACCTTCACCATAGTAACGGACCACCAACCCTTGACTCATCTACGGACTGCGAAAAATCGCAGCAGCAAGCAAGTTCGATGGCTCAGTGCCTGCGGAAATCAGGACGCAAAAATAGTCTACCTGCCAGGAAGCAGAAACCATTTAGCTAACGCCCTTTCCCGGATATACGAGGGTGGATCAGACTTGAACCCACTCTGGGTCCACGACTTCACAAAGGAGGCAGATGACATCTCGGATAACACCGTTTACAAACAAGAATCCAGCACAATGGAGCCCGAGCAAGAATTCCCCCCTACCTCCCCTCCTTACTCCTATACTGAGTACCCCGATGAGGCCCCTGTGCCTCCTGAGAGCCCCTGCTCGATCACTGCATGAAATGATTGGGGTAACAAGTGCACACTGCGAAGCAAGCCACCCCAGGATCTCCAACATAGCAAACTTCACTACTCGCATTGCTATGTGGACCATTGTGCATATCATCAAACCGAGATCAAGTTCACAAACAATCACCCTAGATGGCGGGAGAACCCAACACCTTACCCGGCTAGCGAAGGACCGAGCCCTCCAAGTACAGCAATCGACCCAAGCCCTCCGGAGTCCCCACCAATCCATAACTGGGGGTGGCAACAAATTGTTGGCGGTAGACCAAGAAGAGCAGGAGAAGGGCCGTCCACCCTCATCCAACCAGTGCCCAGGTCCTACACCATCCCAGCAATTCTGAACCCAGAAGCCCCGACATTCCAAATGCCAGAACCAAAAACAATGGAGAACTTTGCGAACAAGACCATAGTGCCTTTTCGAATGCCAGGACCAGACAGCCCGCCACCCATTCAGCGAGCAGAATGGCTAGAAAGCCTTGGCAATAAGACTGTAGTCTCCGTGATGCCCCCAACGATGACAGAAAACCGGCGCAGGCTATAGGATGTTTTGGAAGACAACGAGGAGGATAACCAACCAGAAGTAATAAGAGGAAGTGAAATGGGGGACGAGCGGGATATCTTACAGACAATCAACGAAGTGACTGGGACATTCTGAGCACACATGATCACAGCATAGCGAATGGAACCATTGTGGAAAAAGCTCTATAAGAGTATAGAAACTCCAGGAGACTTAGCCTCCTACACGGTTGCAAATGGGATGTTGTACGCAAAAACCAGGGTACAGGGAAAACTGCCAGTATGTTCCGAAAGGACCTGCTTATGGAAATGCTATGTTAAGCAAGTACATCATTACCGAAATCCACAACAAAGGTCATCATGGCCCGGAATGAAGATTACGGTACGCTACCTAGTACCCATTCCGGCGGAAATGGAGAAGAACTTCTCAGCATACATGGCGCAATGTCACCTCTGTCAGGCAAACAAAGAACCCACAAGGTTACCAGAAGGAAAGGCTCTGATGATTATCTTACCCTCTGAAATTTTTGAAACAATAGCCATCGACTTCGCAGGACCTTTCCACAACTCTTGGGGATACGATACAATCCTGGTTGAAATGGACAGGTTTTCGGGATTCACATGGCTCATACCTACAACTAAGGAAGTGACAGCCACAACAACCTGGGAATTACTGTGCACCAAGATATTTACTCCCCATAGTTACGCAATATCAATGGTAAGCAACACAGACCTGCGATTTGAGTCACATGTGTGAAGACAGCAGTCTCGAGTATTTGGAATCGAGCATATCAAAGGGGCACCAGGCCACCATGAAACAAATGGACAAGTCAAAAGGACGATTCGAGAATTAAAAACAGCTCTTCGAAATCTAGTCAATGCAAGACAAAACAATTCGTTCGATGCCATACCAGAAACGGCAGCATACCAGAACGCAGGGTAGTCGGAAACCCACAGTATGTCACTGTATAAAGCGGTTTTTGGAAATAATTACCCGCAATTGCCCTCAGAGAACTTCAAGAACTCAGCAGTACTGGCGGCTGACGAATTGCTGAACAGACATCAAGCAATCCAGAATACGGCATTTAATGCTATCAAATTGGCACAATTTAGAAGCACGAGAATGGCAGCGGAACGACGCAGACACCATACACGGATGCATGAAGGTAATCTGTTACTGGTATATGGAAGTTCATTTGCAACAGAGTCGGGACGCAGCAAGAAATTGCAACCATGCTGGCGCGGACCATTCAAGATAATCGGACACGATGAGCATCCACAAAATCACACGCTGGAAATGGATAGTAGAATGTACAGAAACCGAGAAGCGACATCGCATATATCTACCGTGAAAAGATACCCCCCTAATGGCGATATCTCCTTCCCTGGAAGCAGCTATGCAAAACCACCCATGATCCTGGTTAACGAGAAAGCAGAATGGGAAGTAGATGTGATATGAGACCATAGAAGACGGTATGACCGTGACCAATTCCTAGTGAAATGGGTGGGGTACCCGGAAACCGAAAATAGCTGGAAACCCCTTGAGGGATTGGAAAATGCAAGGGAATTGGTTAATCAATGGTGGAAAGAGAACAAACCGGAGGACAAGTTACCCCCTACTATAAACCACATGACAGTGGCGTGGAGCCCAACCCTGCCAGAACTCCAATACCTGCTCCGAGACACAGACAAAGGGATACCCAATGGATTTTGGTCAGCCCACTTTGAAAGCGACTTTGCAAGCAGTGAAGGTGGAAATATGGTCATAGAAGATGAAGCCGCGTGCCTGGAACAACTGGCCGAAACCGAGTACTGGCAATAGCAAAAGAAAAAACACACCATCCAACAGCCTTACAATGTCAAACTATGAGCAAGTGCCTTGGAGACTACGCCATCAGCTAATGGGACTACTGGTGAACTGTGATATTATTCCTAGACAGTACCTTACACAGCGATTATTCATACACATTTGTGGCAGATGCCTTGAAATTACAACTGGATCAAGTGGGAGAGTGTGGAGAGAAATGCTGTCAGATGTTTTCCGCTTCAGTAGCGGGTGCTTCCTGAGCACAGAAAAATGTGATCATTGCATGGAGATGGAAGAAACTGCAATTAAGTATCACCCTCCTTCCCCTGCAGACCTAAGCGAGGCCGAGACCTAAGGGAGGCCGACACCTAAGCGAGGCCACCACCAGAGTATAAATATCCCCCACCATCCCTCTAACCCCCAAAGAAAACAGACCTTACTATCAGACCGACCAACTGAGAAAAGAAAAGCCTTTTGCGAAACCACCTTAACCATACGCGAAAGAAACGAAATGTCGTACTACGAAGAACTCAGCATAACGGGATGAGATCTCCTTTTGGGATAACTGCTATACAGAGAAATCATTCCACTTAGCGAGTACTGGATGATATTCTATATCGATCGCTGCGAGAGGTGCGGGCAAATCGATGTTGAAACTGAGTAATGGGAGGACCGGATGGTACGGAACTTCATGGACCTACCACACTACTGGGAGTGAGATTGCTTTGAGGGCACAGTGCCAAGTCCGGAGTCTTTGGAGAGATGGTTCCAGCGTGCAGAGTGGATGTTGCAGGACGACATGAGAATGTTGTGCGATAGCGATGCCAATGAGAATGGGTCCTAGGAGGACTTTCAGGAAAATAGCAGAGTTACCGACTATTAGGATATCCTGAGAATGTTTTGTTTGGTAAAATTGTTATTTCAATTTGGAATAGTAGGCAGTACAGGTACTAGGATATTGTTTCGTGGCTATTGGTTGATACACATATTATTTTATGCTTGGTTTCACAGTATCATTGGATACTTGTATTATTTCGTGTGCTATCGGTTGATACATATATTGTTTTATGTTTGGTTTCGTAGTATTGTTTGATACTTGTATTGTTTCGTGTGCTATTAGTTGATACACATATTGTTTTATGTTTGGTTTCACCGTATTGTTTGATACTTGTATTTGTTCGTGTGCTATCGGTTGATATACATATTGCTTTATGTTTGGTTTCACAGTATCGTTTGATACTGGTATTGTTTCGTGTGCTATTAGTTGGTACACATTTTGTTTTATATTTGATTTCAAAGTATCGTTTGATGCTTGTATTGTTTCTTGTACTATCAATTGATACACACAATGTTTGGGAATATCGCTCATACTGGAGATAAGCGATAAACTGTATTTCAAGACTGCTGATTCCCTTGATGAAAATAGCAGAGTTCGACAGACAGCATTCTAAATATACTTGGTTGAACGGTTACTTCTTTGATTTCCTATTACACCGCATTTGAAGACTCCTTTAGCACGCAGCACTCGCTTCTTGTTGATCAAGAAGCCATCTGCTCCTATCGTACCCCTACGTGACTAGGGCCCGGCCCAAACATGTTACATGTTCACACCTAGGGTGCTAATTACGCTTTGAGTATGATGGTAACAGGTGACCTGCCTGCTCGGCAGAGGTGCGAGCTGCGGACACTACACGAGGCTTCGAAGGGTGTAATAGGAAGTCAAGAAGTCACCATTCAACCAAGTATATTAAGAATACTGTCTGTTGAAGTCTGCTGTTCCCATCACAGAATCAGCAGTGTTTAAATACAAGTTCTTACTCATCTCTAATATGAGCGATAATATAGTCCCTTTCAAAGTATTCAATGATACTTTTAAAACATACCAAGTATCAAATGATACTATCAAATAAAATATAAAACATTCAGAGTATCAAGCAATACCTTTGAAACATAACCAGTATCAAACCATACTGTAAAACAAAACATAAAACATTCAAAATATTGTCTGATATCTTTGAAACATAACAGGTATCAAATGATACCGTAAAACAAAACATAAAACATAACCTAGTACCTATACTGGTTATAGATATTGTGAAACAAAACATAAAATACTTAAAGTACCAAACGATACATTAGAAATATAACCAGTATCAAATAATACTATAGATCAAAAGATAAAATATTCCAAGTACCCAACAATACCTTTGAAACATAACCAGTATTAAACGATAATATAAAACAAAAGATAAAATGTTTCCAGTATCAAATGATACCTTTGTAACATAACAAGTATCAAATCATGCTATAATACAAACAATAAAATATTCCAAGTATTAAACGATACCCTTGAAATATAACCTGGTACCAAATGATACTCTAAAAGAAAATATAAAATACTTAAAGTATCAAACAATACTCTTCAAACATAACAAGTATTAAATAATACTATAAAACAAAATATACAATATAACCTAGTACCCTTACCAGTTACATTCTTCAAACCAAAATAACTGTTTGACCAAAAGAAAACTAATAATCCTGAAAGTCAACATTTTCCAAGAAATCCTCCTTGCTATAACCTTTCCCCTCACGGAAACCATCACCCAATCTGTAATTAGACGATAACCAAGAAGTGCAAAATGCCCCTTCAATACTGCAACCACATTCATACCAAGGCATGGCACAGTAGTCCTGTACTCTGACATTGTCCTCACAAACCACTTGGAGCATTACACATTTTTCACAGTAAGAACAGCGGATTATAGAGAAACATTGCATCGATGACATAGTACTGCAGTTCACTAACAGTCCCACAAGCTGATAGCTCTGCCCCACACTAAGGTCCATATAGTTTGATATCTTATGGTTTCAGATGAAGGGCTGTCATGTTCTAGTAGTAGTCGTGTACTACATCCCTCATTACTTCATCCTTCTTACTGGTTGCTTCAAATTCGCTATCAAAGTAAGCTGCCCAGCAGCCTTCTTTTATTGGTCCCTCATTAACTTTGTTTCCTAACTGGGAGATATTGGGTTATCGTCAGAACCAGTATCTAATGGCTAGCCTAGCTATTCCTGTCGAGATCCATTGTATGTTCATTTGCGTTCCATACTTGTTATATTCCCACCAGTCATTTACTAGTTCCATGCTCTACTTGAGGCCTTCCAGAGGATTCCAGCTATCTTCACTTCATCAGTATCCTTTCCATTTCACTAGGAATCTATTATCATTGTATTGTTTCCAGTAGTCGAAGATTTCCGCAACTTCCCACTCTAGGTTCTCTGTTATCACAATCAGGATAGAGTAAGTATGGGCTCATGCAGGGAATCTTTGGTCATCCTTTGGGTGGTAATATTTAATCGAGTTAGAGTGGAAGACACCTATGTCCTTCCAGTAGGTTTTGCTATCTATCATAACTGGGTAGTACTCAGTATATTTGTCGAATTCTATTACTCCGAATGGTCATTGCCAGTGAGGTACCAGCTTCTTACTCCTCCCAGATATCGAGGTAGACAGTACTCCATAGACTAGAACAAATTCTCCAACCACTATAGGTTTTGTAGGGTCTTCTGTGTCATACTAGTATGTTTGTGCTGCGGTGCCAAGCTTGCTTTAATGCCTGCTAGAGTGAATATCGATTGGCCTGGTGTCGATTCAGGTGGTCATCTGAGGCTCGGACTGTGGAATTTCTAAAGAGAGTTATCAGTAGTAACTAGTAGTTATGTGCATACATTGCCTTATATGGTGACATGTTGGGTATTGCAGAGAAGCCTGCATTCAGGTATACTGTAAGAGTAGTAAGGAGTAGTTCCTAGATTATCTATAGTCTGTTGATCATGTTCCTTAGGCTGGTTTTCAGAGTGCAGATCATTGGTTCAACCTGTCCATCAGTTTCATGGTGGCTAGGTGCCTGTTTGATGTATTTGATTACAAGAGATTTGCATATTTACTTCCACTGGTTAGATTTGAAGCAAGGTTCGGCATCACTGATTGTTGACAGAGGAAGGCCATGAGGTATAAAGATGTTTCATTCCAGCAGTTTCATTGTTCCTTCTGCTGTGATTGTGGTGTTGGTAACTATAAGCCACCCATAGCTACTTAATTGGTCCACTGCTATGTGGACAAGGTGAAATCCATTTAACTTGTTGAAAGGCCCAACAAAATTAATCGCGATGGCTTCAAACACTATGGAAGCTAGGCCCAGGATTTGGGTCCTTCGCACTTGTCGGTAGGTTCATTCCCTATTCGTTTGGTAGGTGTCCTATTTCTTCACATAATCATGAAGGCTCTTCCTTACCTCAGGACAGTAGGTGTATTTGGTTGTATATCAGAGAGTTCGTTCTGCACAGTGGTGTCCTTTGTCCTGTATATCATACATGATGTATTCTTGCAGGGTTTTTCTATTGAAGACTAATTCTTGTGGAATAGAGATATAGTGTTCCCCATAACGGGTTCTCATGTGTAGTACTCTATCTGCTCTATAGGCTCCTTCTTGTTCTCCTTGTCTAGTATGGCTCATAACTGCGAGTAGATTGGTTCATGTTGGTAGCCAGGTACCATCTGTGGTCTGAAAATGTTTTGTATTTCAGGAGATATGTGGATAACATCCTATTCATCTTCAATCTGTTCTGCCCTGGTTGTGGTTTGTCCTGTGTCTTCTTCCTCTTTCAGGACATCATAGAGGGTGTAATGAGAGCATGCCTAGGAAGATGGATCTCAAGGTTGCAACTGTACCAAACAACTTCAAACTTATCGCCAAAGGTTCACACAGATGTAAGAGTAAAGTAAACTGTAAAACTTAATTTTGTTAAGCCTGATGCTTCACTCAATTAAGGTCTCAAGAGGATTGATTGTTGGAGTAGGATGGTTCTCACATAGACATTCAGGTAGTTTTATCTTATGCCTCAAACTCCTCTATCAGTTTACTCCAACTATTCGAGTACACTCTTCTCTGCTAAGGGTAGTCTGACATGTCTCCTGGCACACCATTCAGGTATACATGTGTCGACACACTCCAGGCAGCGTTCGCCATATGCGGTTATTATTTCTGAGACTCATTTCCATTTTGTCCACTGGAGTGAAAACTTTGTTGCATTGGCAACTTGCCAGTGGTTAGCAGTCAAGACACCTGATGGACTGGACAATCTATAACACCCGTCCCATGTGCATTGACCTCTACATGACCCCAGAATCTTCCCTGAGTGGTTTATGTATGCACTGTTTACGGTTCTTGGGGCTTCCAGTGTCCTCCACCGGTTATGATAGTCCAAGAGTGATCCAATAGGTGCTACCCGTGACCACTACCCCACATCCACCTTACCTGTGGTAGAAATCTTGCTTTTAGTGTCTCTGCACTTCCCTTATGGAGCCCATGACATTGAGGTCGTGTATGGGCTTGGTAGGTATAAAACACTTGCAGTCATCCCAGTACAACCCGCGGCCAACTTCGTGACCCCCACGGTTAACTCTCATTAACCCCGTCAGTTTTGGTCCATTTTACTCTATACAACTTGGAGGAGGTACTCCACCTTCCACCCTATGCCCCCTTATATATCGTGCAAACAGCTTACGGTCGACCGGACAGCAGCAACACATACAGTGAGGCAAGCAGCTGTACAAAGATTCTTCTTTGCTTGACTGCACACAACTACACAACCGTTTGCCCATGACGTCCGGGCCTCAAGGCAGGGCCGGAGGGGCATGATAGGAATAATGTCTCCAATTTACAGCTTCTTCAGAGCTCCGTAGCCCACCCAATAGGACCCCTCAGGATCCTGATTCTAGTGTTTTCCATATCTTCACGTGACAAACATTCCAGTTATTTTTCTCCAACTCTGCATGGGACTTTGTATTGAAAGGTAGTGTAACTCAGGACTTTAGACAGCGTAACCCAAGGCCCATGGCAGGGTAACCTGATCCTGAGGGTAGGGTAACCTGGTCTGGTAGACAAGATAACTTCATCCTGTTACATTGTCTATTCTGTTGCAGGAGATAGACACTTGTACCCTTTCTCCAGTTACTCAGCTTGGTGGAGTAACTGCCTCATCAGAGATCCCTAAGTACCCTGACATCGCTCCCAGATGCAGCCAAGTATACAAGTAACTTGCTGGCTATTGCTGTTCATGTCGAAGCCTGGGCTATCGTGTAACTGATACGGGTTACTAGGGTTTTATGTTTGGTTTCACAGTATCGGTTGATACTTGGATTGTTTCGTGTGCTATCGGTTGATACACACATTGTTTTATGTTTGGTTTCACAGTATCGTTTGATACTTGTATTGTTTCGTGTGCTACCAGTTGATACACACATTGTTTTGCAATATCGCTCATACTGGAAATAAGCGATATGCTGTATTTAA